>JARQOC010000007.1:221386716-221732384 GCA_033576535.1 Allobates femoralis | reverse complement strand
CGAGCTGACTGCCCATAGAGATGCATTAGCGGTGTGTCCGCGATTTTAGGGCCGACAAATAGAACCAGGTGGACGGCCATAAAATCGCCGACACACCGCTAATGTATGTCAATGGGAAAAAAAAAAGGCGGACCGGAATGAGAACTGTGTCTCACTGTCGCAAGTAAAAAAATAAATAAATTAAATAATAAAAATAATGATTTAAAAATAATTAAAAAATAATAAAAAAAAATAATAAAAAATAATAAATAATTAAATAAAAATAATAATTTAAAAAAAAAAAAGGCGGACCGGAATGAGAACTGCGTCTCAGTCTGACTTAAAAAAAAAAAATAAATTAAATAATAAAAATAATGATTTAAAAATAATTAAAAAAGAATAAAATAAATAAATAAAAAATAATAAATAATTGAATAAAAATAATAATTAAAAAAAAAAAAAAAAGGCGGACCTGAATGAGAACTGCGTCTCAGTTTTGAGGGGCTCTTCTGATTGGCTGAGGGAAGTATACCGCGACCAATCAGAAGAGGGCCTCAGATCTCATTGAGGTAGAATGGCGGATTTTTCGTCCATTCTATCTTAATGAGAAGGAAGAGGACGTCGGAGCTGGAAGTTGGCGAAAAGACGACAGAAGATCCCCGGGGCCGGACGAAGAGGCGGAGATGGCGGAAGGAAGAGAGAAGACCCCGGGGCAGGAGGAAGAGGACGCCTGGCCGGACGGACGATCAGATGACTTGAAGGCATGTAAGTGAAAGACGGGGACGTTAGGTTAGGGGACGGCGGGGGCTTCGGGTGTAGGGCCTTAGGTGACAGCGGCGTTAGGTTAGGGGACTGCGGGGGCTTAGGGTGTAGGGCGGACATAGGGCGTCGGGCTGTGCGGACATAGGGCGGCGGGCTGTGCGGACATAGGGCGCCGGGCTGTGCGGACATAGGGCGGCGGGCTGTGCGGACATAGGGCGGCGGGCTGTGCGGACATAGGGCGGCGGGCTGTGCGGACATAGGGCGGCGGGCTGTGCGGACATAGGGCGGCGGGCTGTGCGGACATAGGGCGGCGGGCTGTGCGGACATAGGGCGGCGGGCTGTGCGGACATAGGGCGGCGGGCTGTGCGGACATAGGGCGGCGGGCTGTGCGGACATAGGGCGGCGGGCTGTGCGGACATAGGGCGGCGGGCTGTGCGGACATAGGGCGGCGGGCTGTGCGGACATAGGGCGGCGGGCTGTGGGGACATAGGGCGGCGGGCTGTGCGGACATAGGGCGGCGGGCTGTGCGGACATAGGGCGGCGGGCTGTGCGGACATAGGGCGGCGGGCTGTGCGGACATTGCTGGGGGCGGGCTGTGCGGACATAGGGCGGCGGGCTGTGCGGACATAGGGCGGCGGGCTGTGCGGACATAGGGCGGCGGGCTGTGGGGACATAGGGCGGCGGGCTGTGGGGACATAGGGCGGCGGGCTGTGCGGACATAGGGCGACGGGCTGTGCGGACATAGGGCGACGGGCTGTGCGGACATAGGGCGGCGGGCTGTGCGGACATAGGGCGGCGGGCTGTGCGGACATTGCTGGGGGTGGGCTGTGCGGACATTGCTGGGGGCGGGCTGTGCGGACATGGGGGGGGGGTGGCGAATTGTGGGTAGCGGGGAGCGGAGGCGGCAGTGCCGCCTCCGCTCCATGGTCCCCGGGTAGGGATTTGCGGCTCAGGCAGCGACTCGCAATGGCCTCGCGGCCATTGCTCGCGCTACCTGAGCGGTAAATGGCAAAGGTTGTAGCCGGGCCTGTGGATCGATTTTGGGCCAGCGGCTCGCAATGGCCGCTTCGCGGCCATTGCTTGCCCTGGGCCAGCGTCTCGCAATGGCCTCGCGGCCATTGCTCGCGCAGCATTGGGCGCTTCGCGCCCAATGTTAAATTCGTATCCACATGACGACATCGGAAAGTGCGCGTGAAGGGGCGCTTTTCCGATTCGCGATTATATAATAGATTAGTCTTTTATTCCTGTTTAAAGACTCATTTCTAAGTATAACCTATGTGCTCTCCTTACGTCTAGGTGATTTCTGTTCTGTTGTTTTCTTGCGTCTGTCCTTATTTCTTTGTAACTTATAGCTATTGGAGATATTTGATTAATCACTACATATAGCTTAATCTCCATCACCTTTTACGAATCCAATAGTTTTGCATATAATAATACCTGTAATGTTCTGTTAGAATTTTTCTATCTTATAATTTGTGTCTTCTTCCTGCTGTCAGGGTTGTTTTCTCTCCTCTTTCTATCTCTCCTGCAGGGTGTGTATAGTGTACATTCATTTTTCCACCTTAGATTTCCATTTTATACTTTACTATTAAAGAGGACCTGTCACCAAACCAGGCATGGTGATCTAATTACAGCACTGGATGCAGCATGTCTGCAGCATCCAGGCAAGGGGTCCCCCAGCACTTGAGCCCCCCTGTACCCCGAGATAATACACTTAGAAAACTTACATGCTGCAGCTATTAAGGAGGTGGCTAGGGGGAGGAACCGAAGGGCAGATTCACACCCCCTGCATGTTTAATCTGCCCACCGCTGCCAATCATTCTATCCCTCTTCAGGGGGCGGGGCCAAACGGCAAGTTCTGAAAATAAAATAAAAAACTGTTTAATGCTGCAGACAGGGAGAGAATGATTGGCAGCGGTGGGCAGATTAAACATGCAGGGGGGGTGAATCTGCCCTTCGGCTCCTGCCCCTAGCCACCTCCTTAATGGCTGCAGCATGTAAGTTTTCTAAGTGTATTATCTCGGGGTACAGGGCTGCTCAAGGGCAGGGGGACCCCTTCCCTGGATGCTGCAGACATGCTGCATCCAGTGCTGTAATTAGATCACCATGCCTAGCTTGCTGACAGGTCCTCTTTAAATTTCATACCTTTCATAGCTCTTAGAGCCAAAGTATCTTCTTTTTCTGGTAATGGGGGATTTATTTTCTCTTTTCTAATCCTATGAAAAATGTATATTTAATTAGGATGCCTTTACACTACGGCACGATCCGGTCCAGGGCTGTCTGGAATAACCCTGACAGCCGCAGACTGGACCAGCACACAGGACTGGAGGGCTAATATGTCCTCTGGTCCGGTGTGCAGAGCACGCAGCTGCAGTCACTGACAGGTCAGGACCGCGTCGCCGCATTCCTGACTTATCAGCAGCGGGAACTGCGTGTGCTGCACATGTCGGGCCCACTGGGACGGGGGTACTCGGTACCGGACCGGGTCTGCTGCTGGGAAGTCACGAGTGGTCCTGGTCCGGACCGTGTCCCGGGCTCGGCAATAAAAGGGGAATATTTACAGGGGATTGTCAGTCGTGACGCCACCCACTATATGCGGCCAGTAGTAGGGCCGCCGCTGCTGCAGAACCTCCAGGGATGATGGAATAGCAGCGTAGATGGGATAGTTCCAGTGGGTAGAACTGTTCAGTACACTTACTGTGCAGACGCTGCAGGAATCTCTCCTCAATGCTGGTGCTGACAGGCTGTAGCTCTGCAGGTGGAGGGCTTGCTGTATTCCTGTATGGAGGGAATAGCTTTCATGCCGAGACACAAGGGAAGCAGATTCAGGGTTTTCCATGTTTTACTCTCAAGTTCTTCAAGTCAGTTTACAGTTCAGTTACCGTTCTTACAGGTCTCAGTTCTTAATACACGGGCACACTCTCCCTCTCCGGGTTCCCTTTACTCTGCAGCCAGGTCTATCTCTCTGTGACCCCTCACACAGTCTCTGTGTCCTTTCCGGGCTGTTTACGTTCTCTGGTTTATTTTGTTGTGTGTGACACCGGACAGTATGGCGGTGGCTCGGGCCCCTGTGGGTCCTCCTGTTTGTCACTGAGCTGCCTGTCCTTTGGGGTAGGGACCCTAACGTGAAGCTGTGGTCCCCCGTCATGTTGTTTGGGGATTCCGGGTAAAATACGGTCCCCTCTAGAGCCTACGCTCTACTCAGCCCAGCCTCCAGCAGTCCTCAAGTGTGAGGCTCTACCAGGCTCCTACCCTCTGCGTCTTTCAGTATTGTAGGAGGGCTACTCCACCTGCAGTTGGTAGCTTCAGCTGTATTCCTAGGGCCCGGGTATCACCGTCTCTCTCTCTCTCTCCTCACACTCCTGGTGGTATCGGCTTCAGACGTGCTTTCTCTCTCCTCCGGCTCACACTGGCTCGGTACAGATTCTGCGCTTTTACACTTTACACTCACAGGATGTGTGAGACCTCAGCTTAGCTCAACCTTCTGCTGTTCTCTGGCCTGTTCTTGTCTTTGCTGGTCGGCACCCTAGGCCTACTCTTGGTCTTGTCTAGTCCAGCTCACTGTGGCCTACTGAACTCCTTCCTCCTCCCCCTCACTATTTCTACTGTCAAGTCACCTGACTACGTGTGTGCCCAACCCACTCCTCTAAATCCACCACCCCTCCTTTTCCTAGAGTCACCAATCTCAGGGCTGGATGCTGCCACCTACTGTACGTGGGTTATGTGGGCTGTGAGGGTGTTGTTGTGCAACTATTGTCCTACCTGCCTGGCTGCAGTTCCCTTTTGTGGCCTCCTGGACGCAGGGGCGCCACACTCTACCGGAGTTAACTAGCGCGTCCCCGGGCTGCACGTCATGGATCCCCCTGAAAACATTTTATTTTTCAAACAACATTAAACATTAAGTATTCTTGGTTTCTTCCCATCCAGGAGGTTTGAGTCTTCTTAAACGTTACGTTAAGTTAACTATGTATAAGTGCATGGGTATATCTACGTCATTACCCTTCCTGGACCTTTACGGGGTCTAATGATACAACGCATTCACTTTCTTTGCTATAAAACACATTATCAACACTACTTTATATCAAAAGTATAAAAACATTCTTCTTCAAAAAGTGCAAAAACTTTCAAAATTCTCAAAAAGCAGTTCAAAGTGCAAAGTTCACGATTCAAAGTTTAAACAGTCACTTGCACCATCTTTCTCGTGCAATTGGTCTTAAAACCAAAGGGGAGCACACTAAGGTGCTCAACTATATACAAGGGAGAGTTCGTACCAGCTCATTGTTCGTGGTAGCCAATGTCAATAAACATATAAAAGACAAACAGGGGTATGCTAGCATTCATTCAGGTATGGGATGGGGTCAATAAGGAAAACACCTCATTCACACTTACAAGTCTTCTTCTTGTCTTCTTTCAGGATGCAGAATCCGGGTCTCACTCCTTCTTTCCTTCTAGCTTGACCTTCCATGGGAGTGTTGGCGGTCCTCTTTTCTTGGGAACAACTCAAGGTCTTGCAGGGCTTGAATCAACAAATAACTCTCCGGAGTCTGTGTAGCTGCATCTGCTGTGATCTTTACTGGAACAGTTGTTAAGTCAATGGTAGGACCCGTGGTAGCAATTGGGTCCGGTGGTACTATTGGATTAGTTTCCCCCAATGCGGGCATGTCATCATCGGTTGTATTTAAACACAGTTTCTGTACTCTAATGTCGTATGCGCCTCTAGCTCCTTGTACAATAATATAGGAGACCCACTTTCCAACCTGCACTCCCCTGTCCGGGTGCTTCTTCTTCCACATCACGGCGGTTGATGAATATGTCACAGTCTATTCCAGGCTCTCGAGCAAAGGCATATCCTTCTGCATGCTTAATTTTAACAATTTTGCCTTGATGCCTCTGGGATCTATTGACGCTCTCATCTCGTCTGGCAATGTTTTTTAAATATTGTGTCTGCGCAATCAATTCCCGCTTCTTTTCTAGCCTTTTCAATTCTTCTTGTTCCCATCTCTTACTACATCTTTTCAGGTATTCATTTCAGTTACGAGTTCTACAGGGCCTACGGGGATCTCCTAAGAAGCCCATCATGTCATCATTGGTTTTGTCCCGCTCCTACCAGCAGCGGAGCTGCTCCCCTCTCACCTCGGTCGTCATAGGTGCTGGTATCAGGGGCTCCGGCAGGGATAACCATCTTTCTTCCAGGGCTCCGAGCGGGTCAGTCTCTTTCCGGATAGGGCGTGGTGCAGCGCTGGGCACAGATAAGTCCACCAGAGTCACGGTGCGGCATCCACCCTCGCTCTCCATGAGATCACGGGTGTCTTCAACCCAGCCGGGTTGCATGGTTACAGTCTGGTAGGTCTGCTGGTGGTGGCTAATATCAAGCTGGATCTGGGTACGCTGTTCATGGATCCGGGTCATCTGCTGGGGCAGCAGTCGCAATATACCCCTCCGGGTATCTGGGATGTATGGTCGCTCTCGGCCGCCTTCCGCCATCTCGCTGCGGTTACACAGGGTCTCTCCCTGGCCGGGCTCCTCCACCGGGTCACTCTGTGGGCCCTCTGGGATCACTTGTGGTTTTTCTTCGGCAGCGTTCTCCTGGGCGTCCTCCGCTTTCATCCTCGTGTACTGCTATGGCGACTGCTTCTCTTCCGGTCGCTCAATCCGCCCCCTCCTGATGGCGATTTCCTTCTTGGTTCCCGCCAGCTTGTTAGGAGGAGGGTCTAGGGGCGGAGACTCTTCTTTCAGAGTGATGACTGGCTCTCCCGGAGTTAAGGTGAGCCAGGGCAGGTCCTTCTCTTCGCGCCTTGGACCGGGCCGTCCCACGATGGGAGTTTTGGTTACGCCTCCTCTGCACATGGCGTTAGTCTCCCCTGGCCGCCATTAAGGTCAGAATTTGGCGGAAAAGTTCTGAACACGTACTTTAGGCGCACGGGGACCAATTCTTTTGGACCAGGTAGATCCTGTTCGTGACGCCAGGTTGTCGGGCCCACTGGGACGGGGTCTGCTGCTGGTAAGTCACGTGTGGTCCTGGTCCGGACCGTGTCCCGGGCTCGGCAATAAAAGGGGAATATTTACAGGGGATTGTCAGTCGTGACGCCACCCACTATATGCGGCCAGTAGTAAGGCCGCCGCTGCTGCAGAACCTCCGGGGATGATGGAATAGCAGTGTAGATGGGATAGTTCCAGTGGGTAGAACTGTATTCCCCGGGGCAGTAAGGGTTAAGTCTATTGTGGAATGTTCAGTACACTTACTGTGCAAACGCTGCAGGAATCTCTCCTCAATGCTGGTGCTGACAGGCTGTAGCTCTGCAGGTGGAGGGCTTGCTGTATTCCTGTATGGGGGAATAGCTTTCGTGCAGAGACACAAGGGAAGCAGATTCAGGGTTTTCTATGTTTTACTCTCAAGTTCTTCAAGTCAGTTTACAGTTCAGTTACAGTTCTTACAAGTCTCAGTTCTTTATACACGGGCACACTCTCCCTCTCCGGGTTCCCTTTACTCTGCAGCCAGGTCTCTCTCTCTGTGACCCCTCACACAGTCTCTGTGTCCTTTCCGGGCTGTTTACGTTCTCTGGTTTACTTCGTTGTGTGTGACACCGGACATTATGGCGGTGACTCGGGCCCCTGTGGGTCCTCCTGTTTGTCACTGAGCTGCCTGTCCTTTGGGGTAGGGACCCTAACGTGAAGCTGTGGTCCCCCATCGTGTTGTTTGGGGATTCCGGGTAAACTACGGTCCCCTCTAGAGCCGACACTCTACTCAGCCCAGCCTCCAGCAGTCCTCAAGTGTGAGGCTCTACCAGGCTCCTTCCCTCTGCGTCTTTCAGTATTGTAGGAGGGCTACTCCGCCTGCAGTCGGTAGCTGCAGCTACCTGTCTGCTACAGTACACACGATCTGTAACACAAACATGTATCAAACACTATACACAGCCATATCACAAATCATGTGTGAACATCAGTACTTACTTAATGACTCTGGACAGCAAGCGTGCCGTAGCTCGGTTGTTAGCGGTTTTTATGTGGTAAGCTTCCAATCAAAGAGCATCTGCATCATCTAATTCACGTAGCCGCCTGGGCATTGCCACGGGCTACTACTGATTAGGCGCCTGTGCTGCTTTGTGATTGTTCGTATAGTGTTGAAAATGTGGACAGCTGCTCCGCCACCCATGCTCCTACTTCAATGTGGATTGTTCTAGTAGAGTCTCATCACCAGAACTCTGTTGGACAGACAGTAAGTCATTGGATATGCTATTGTGCTTCTCATGTAAGATATCTTATTTTCGGCTTCCGAGCCATATTTTGCCAGATGCATGGGCGGGTTATGTACTGCTTCATGTAGCGTCATGTAGATGTGTGGTTTACGACGCCACGCCTCGTTAACCCCTTCCGTGTCCTGTTTCACACATAATGATCTTTGCCACCAATGACATGACAATGTGTCATACAGCACTACATCGTTCCATAAATATGTGCTGAGGTCATTCCTGTGTCTAAATTTTGCGCCATGTGTGCCATTTCAACATGATACAGATAACTTTGCTTGCCCAGGCCCTAACCACATGACGATGCTATGAGGGATACTTCTGTCTTAACTTAATTATAACCTCCCCCCCCCTCCTTCCTTGTAACGCAAACCCATAAATAAAAGACAAACCTACATATGTTGGACGAATGGCCACAGATTTATTTTATGTTCAATCTTTGTTTATTAACAAACATAGAAACAAATATACAAACATACAAATAAACAAATACAACACTACATACATAGTTGTGTACATATTGCTTACAACTCAGTTATTTTTCATCAGGTATCCTTGTTTATGTAAAATGTAAGGCATTTAACTGGTAAATATTGTAAGACATTATATCGCTAGATTTAACTCTGAACTATTATCTTGTTATTTGACTCATCTGTAAAGTCCTAGATGTGAGAGGATGAACAAATTCACATATTCTTCTTCTGTTCGTCTAGTCCCAGTGGGCATATTTGTTTGTTATGTCCATTTTCTGTTAACAACACCTCCCAATTGAGTTCGGGACTTTAGGCTATATCCCAAAGTATCGTATTATGTGTTACCATCTCCGATCCTTCATATCCATTATACTAGCGAAAAGATAAACCTAGTAACATTAAGTAGATTAACTCAGCTTGACTGACATGTATGTAACTGGAATTGACTCTCAATCTAAGATAAAGTTATATTAAGTTATTCGTATAACATATAGTTGCCCCATTGGAGAGAGGCAGAACAGGGGAGAAAGATAAGCTTAGCCAAGACAAGTAGGAAAAAGTTAGTTTACCTAAACCCATAGACCGACCCATTTTGTAGGTAAGGAATAGTAAAGTAACCCTTATAATCAGGAATATGGAGATAGGTTTGAAAGAATTAAAAGATAAGGGAGGTTCCCCCGGATCCCAGGGAGCCAACCCCAGGACATCCCTTCCGTCCATCTCCGGTGTCTACCCGTTATCATCCGCAAACACAGCCCCAAACTCAGAAGACTCGAGGAACAGTACCCAAGAGCTCCATATTCGTAAGTATCTATCCATGGCATCGGTAACCTCCGCTGTGAGTTCTTCCATACGATGGATTTTAGTCATCTCTCCCAACCATTCAGTTATCTCGGGAAGGTGGGTTGTTTTCCAATGTCTGGGTATCACTGCTCTTGCTGCCGTCATGCAGAATCTGAGGAGGTCTGACTTGATGGATTTAAAAGAGCCAGGCAATAGCGATATTAGAGCCAGCTGAGGTAATCTCTCCGGCACCATACCACTAATTTTCTCATATATCTCAAACACAGAGTTCCAGAAGGGCTTGATTCGACTGCACTCCCACCATATATGCATCATGGTGCCTCGCTCCGTTTCACATCTCCAACACTTGTCCGAGATGGATGGGAAAGCCGCATGGAGACTATCTGGGCATCGATACCATCTAGCTAAGATCTTCTACCCCTTCTCCTGAGCTGAACAAGCCATGGATAGCTTATGAGTAAGAGAGCATGCTTTCCTCCATTCCCTCTCAGACAGCTCAAGTTTCAACTCTGCCTCCCATCTCAGAAAAAACCTAGGTTTCTCTATCCTTCCACTATCATTTAATACTGAATATAATGCTGAGACCATATGGCTCGGCGGAGTCTCCAGCATGAATAGTTTTTCTATAGGCATCTGATCCGTCTGTAGGCCTGCTACTAAGTTTCTTTTAGAGACAAAGGACTGTAGTTGTGCATATTCCAGCCATGAGGATCCAGTTCGTTCTCCAGCCAGGGATCTGAAGGGTACGAGAGCCCCATTTTTAAACATGTGTATGCTACGCGGTTCATCTGATCTATTCAATCCCAGGAATGAGTCAGCCCCACACGCCGGAGGAAAAGATGGGTTGTGGAATATAGGGGCCAGGATCTCCCTCCTAATTCGACTCTCTCCCCTCCCTGTTTCCCTATCCCATATCTGTAGTGCATTAGTGATCAATTCCGCACTCTCTCCTAGCTTGGGTCTATCTTTCGGAAGCAGCCAGGGCAGACACCACAGAGGTGATTCCACCAATCCTTGTTCTACCTCGATCCACTGTTTTGAACTCCTTTGATACTGCCAATTCAATAGTCTCGTTAGTATAACCGCCTTATTGTATGTTTTGAAATTAGGTAAGCCTGCTCCACCTCTAAGTTTGTGGCGGCAGAGTGTGTGTAAACTAATTCTTGATCTCTTTCCTCTCCCATATGAACCGTGATACCGACGTTTGCAATTTGTTGAAGTAGTATGGCAGGGCGTAGATAGGGACTGTCTGGAATATGAATAAAAATTTAGGTAGAACGTCCATTTTAATTACGTTTATACGTCCAAACCAAGAGAGTCTCCGTTTGTCGTACTTCTGTAGGTCTTTAATCGTCTTCCTATGCAGAGTCATATAATTGAGGGCAAACCATTCAGATGGATCTCGAGGCACCATAACCCCCAAGTATCTTAGTGCAGTGGACTGCCACTTAAAAGGAAAATGGTCAGCCAAGTGTTTCTTCTCAATCTCCGGGAGGGAAATATTAAGGGCCTCCGTCTTACTTATATTAACTTTAAAGTTACTGAATTTCCCAAATATGTCAAAGACTTGAAGTAAGGATGGAAAGGAAATGCGGGGTTGAGTAATAAATAATAGCAGGTCATCCGCAAATAATGCTGCCTTGTATTCATTGCCGTTCCACTCATTCCCCCTAATATTTTGATGCTGTCTGATGGCCACGGCAAGGTGTTCCATAATCACAATATATATTAGTGGGGATAATGGGCATCCCTGTCTAGTTCCGTTATGGATTGGGACGGGTTGAGACAGGCCTCCATTTGCTCTAACCCTTGCCGTGGGACAACTATATAATGACAGAATCCTATGTAAGCACCTGGCCCCCAAGCCGATCCCCTCAACGATGCCCTCATAAATTGCTAACTGACTCGGTCGAAGGCCTTTTCTGCGTCTACCGAAAGTAAGCACATAGGTAGCGCACGAGCCCTTGAGCTCGCCGTGAGCAACATCAATTTATTAGTGTTATCCCTAGCTTCTCTTCCCTGGATAAAACCCACTTGATCTTTATGGATTATTGATGGGAGTAAGGGGGCTAAACGGTTGGCAAGCAGCTTTGAGTATAATTTAATATCCACATTTATTAGGGATATTGGTCGATAATTGGCTGCCTCCAAGTGGTCTTTTCCTGGCTTAGGAATAACACTAATAAATGCCTCAAGGGACTGAGGGGCCCAAGAGTTCTCAGGGGAGATAGCGTTGAAGACCCTCGTTAGGAGCGGGGCGACTAGGGGGCCATATCGCTTAAAAAATTTAGGTGTAAACCCGTCCGGTCCCGGACTCTTTCCCCCCGGAGATTGTTTAATGGCTTCTAATACCTCTGCTTCAGAAAAGTCAGTTTCCAATAATTCCTTGTCAATAGAGTCTAAAGTTGGTAATGTTGTCTCGTCTAAATAGGTTGCCGTTTTACTCTGTAATCTCATCGGGTCCATGTCATCGTAATGTCCTTTTATATTGTATAGTTTACTGTAATAGTCCCTGAATGTGGACAAAATGTCATCTGGGTTTTGAGTAATTTCACATTTAAGCGCCTAATTTGTGGGACTCGACCAGGTGCTCCCCTGGGGTGTAACATCCTAGCCAGCGGTCTACCGCATTTGTCCCCATATTCATATAGGAATCTATGCAATCTCTCCTGTCCCTTTAGGTATTTTTGGTCAATTAGGGCTTTCAATTCATCTCTGGCTACCATAAGGTCCGCAAGGGTCTGTTTAGATAGGGTCTGCTTGTGTGAACACTCCAGTTCTGTTATTTTTTGCGACAGGGATTCAATTTTTGCTAATTTTGCTTTTTTAAGTCTAGATCCATGTTTTAGGAGGATCCCCCTAACTACGCATTTTAGAGCCTCCCATTGTAATGGAATAGCTGTGGGGTCTTCAGTGTGTATTGAGATGAAATCTTTAATAGTGGATTGTACTTCTGTATTACAGAGGGAGTCGTTGAGTATATTGTCATTAAGTCTCCAAGTCCACTGTCTAGCCGCTCCCCCAGGTAACTGAAACCGACAAAATACCGGGGCATGATCAGATAAACCTATGTGCCCTATGTGGGCTTGCATTTGCCATGTCAGAATCCTCTGGCTGGATAGGAACATATCGATCCTACTGTACGACCCATGGGCTGGCGAGTAGTATGTATAATCCCTATCTTTTGGGTGGATAGCTCTCCATAAGTCTACCAATCCTAAATTTTGTATGGCCCTTCTGACTGCGTTCAGTCTTGATTTAGCCACGCCGTGTCCTCCCGGGGCATTGTCGACCGCAGGGTTCATTGTAAAATTAAAATCGCCACCTACCAAGATGGCACCCTCTGCAAAGTTTGCAAGCGCAGTCAAAAGCGTCACACATTCTCTATCTGGGTCTTTGTTGGGCAGATACCAGTTTGCGATGGTGAATATTGTGGTGTTGACTCTGATTTTCAGAAAAATAAATCTACCTTTCTCGTCTACAACTTTGTCGAGTATGGTATGAGCCAGAGAGTGATGTACCGCAACGGATACCCCGCCTGACCTTGCCTCCGGATTGGTGCTGTGAACCCAGACATTGTAGCGTCGGCCACCGATACCAGGAACGTGATCCCTCTTGAAATGGGTTTCCTGTAATAACAATAACAAAACACCTTGTCTATGCATGTCTTCCAATATTTGAGTTCTTTTTTGTGGGGTATTAAATCCCCTAACATTATAGGAGCATATTTTGAGCTGGGACATTTTAGTTCGCAGAATTAAATAAGCAGGCAGCCGCCCAGCAAGTTAGGGTTCCTGTCTCAAAGGTTACGAATACACTATCAGAGCCTCCCCAGGATCCGGGGGAAAGGGGATGGGATATACAGAAGAAAAGGGTGTATAGAGAGTCAGAACTGAGATACTAATTGGAGTCAAATACAACGGAGATATATAGAAATAAAGAAAAAGAATAAGCAAAAAGATTTATCGGCTAAGTAATACCGATTAGTATTTGTAATTCAAAATAACAGTGTTATGAACTTTAGCTTATAATAGGGTGGGAAACTTTGTCTCAGCGCACCAGTGCAACCAAGATTCCCTTTGGGGGTATAAGCCTTCCACACAGGAGTTTCCCGTTTCAGGCAAATAACTCAGCATCTTTTATCTCTAGTCTCTAATAATAGCATTAAAAGTAACACCAAAAGTAAAATTACAGTAACTCCGAATGACGAGAGGCCAACGCCATTGCTGGTTATGGCATAGGTATCCCTGTTTTAACCAACCTTCGACTTCCTTTACTAAAGCTCTGAGCATCGCCCACCATGTAATTATCATATCCCTCAAATAGTAAGTTTCTATAGTTAGTTCTGGTAGGAAAAAGGGAGGGGGGAGGAGGTCAGGGGAAGGATGAGACAAAGGTAGGGTAAATAGGGGAAGTCTGAGATAGGTTAAGGAGATTAGAAGGGTTTAAATGAGGGAAGGAAGGGGGGATTAGGAGCGATAGGAGAAAAAAAAAAGGGTGGGGGGGGATGTGGGGGAGTAAGACGGCAGCAGAACTTGTAAAGATTGTTGATTATTGAGGGGGTGCATATAAATGTCTCGAGGTGAAATCAATGCCCAGCCCTCCAATATCTCAGTGTAGAGCGGCCACAGTAAAGCATAAGTGTGTCAATATCTTCCTTATCAGCGACGCGGACCACGCTCTCCGTTTCCTCCTTGTCGACGTCTGAACACCTCTCCTGGTCTCCTTGGACCCTCTGGGGCCCTGAGCGGAAACTCCGGCCATCCAGGGATTATCACCGGTGGTATCTCCAGGGCAGATGTAAACGAAGGTATGTCAGCAGGGGAGCGGATGATATGAACCCTGCCATTTTTCCTCACTTGCAACTTGAAGGGGAATCCCCAGCTGTATGCTAAATCATAGTCCCTGAGGACATCCAAAAGAGGGCGAAGCGCTCTCCTTTTTTTCAAGGTCAGCCTCGATAGGTCAGGTAGAATAGCCAGGGTTTTATCTTCAAATTTACAAGGTCTCCCGTTCCTTATCTGGTTCATAATCGCGTCTTTGATAACATAGCGGTGAACTCGGCAGATAATATCCCGGGGCCAGTCGGGATCTGCTGACCTGGGACCAAGAGCTCTGTGTGCCCGGTCAAGTTCAATTACAGTTGAGGGGGGGTCTCCTAATATTCCGTTGAAAATTGATTGTAGCACACCAGGGAGATCACGTGACTCAACTGACTCCGGCAACCCTCTGATTCTAATATTGTTACGTCGTCCCCTGTTCTCCCCATCATCCAGCGAGTCCACCAAGTGCATAATCTGCATGGATTAAGTTTGCAGTGTCTCTTGCTGGGATCGACACAGTTCCTCTAGGGCCGTTATTCTAAGGGCATGATCTTGTCCCTGGCCATCAACCCTAGACACTTCACCTCTCAAACAGGAGAGCTCACTTCTATATGCTTGTTCAAAGCGTGTGATATAAGCTTCCATGTCCTCCCTGGTAGGGATGGGGACATGCATGCACGCAGGTCTCCCAGTTCAGCTAGCACACTTATATTCTGCATATTTCCTTCTTGCAGGAAGGTAAATTGAGGTGTCAGGGCTCCTAGTGGTGGGCTAGGTCTCATGGGATCCATGGAGGGGGGAGAGTTGTTTGTTATCATTAGTCCAGTCCCAGGGTCAGTCCCCAAGGTATTATTAAGGGTCACCTCTTGTTCACCCAGTGCACAATCATTGTTTATATAGCCATTATTGCTGGCAAACAAGTCCTTTTGTAAAGCTTCCTCTCCTCCCCCTCCTCCCCCAGCATGCTGTACACTTATCTGTTGTGAAAGTGCCTCCGTCTCCTGCCGGGTCCTCTGCCCAAGATCCGTCACTGCCACTGTTATTTTACTGCTTGTGCCTCTTGTCTGCATCCCCTCAGGGCGTCCAGCACCCGATCCAGAGGGTTTTTCAGCTGATCCTCGTGACTGCCGTGGCGATGTTTCCTCTGCCTCCATGTCGCGTTCTCCTGCTGGGGCACTGTTTCTCATCGCGGCCATCTTGTGGAGGGCTGTTCTGGCGGGAGTTTGGTCCCGCTTGGTAAAGTAGCGATTTATAGTCGCTCCTGGTGATATTTGGGCCGGGGATTCGGGTCCTGTGGGGTTCCCCCGTCTTCCCCTTCTCATGGTCTCCTCGGAATCACGTAAACCGACAGCTGTTAGCTATTTTCAATGCCCGAGAGCGGGAGCAGAGACGCTCAGCTTCCTCTCTCCTCCATAGCTAGGCCACACCCCCCACAGCTTTATTTTGACAAGTATATGTATATCTTTACGCGGCTCCCCATGCCGCCCCCTTTTAATACAACCATAACAACTATAACCGATATATATACATAACACAACCATAACCTAAAACCGATAGGTCCGTCCCAGAAGCAACCATAATTTTATTCCCTGGCCGTATCCTCAAACCAGCCCAGGGGACCACCTCGGCCGTGACCAATCGACCCAAGGTGTGAGGTATCAACGTTCCATCGTTAAATACCCCTTCCCCGAACCTGCAGGACCTACACCCACAAGTTCCCAAATTCTTTTACGAAGCTACTACCATGAATGACTTCGTACCACCACGAAATATTGGTACTCCCAGCCTCTGGAATCGGACATATCCCCCCGCCACAAACCGGCCACATGACCCCTTATGTGGCCCAGGCCCTCCACACCCCCATGGCCTGCTCCAAACCATCCCGCAGACCCAGCATCCACAAATCTAAACCAATGTTAGTATGATGTACACCATCTTGCCGTAAATATAGATCAACGGATTCCTCCAACTCTCTGTGCCGTTCCACCAAACCTCCATTTCTGGCAACAAACCGACCAATTGACTCACCGTGGCCGGGGACTCCGGTTTAGACAGGCAGTAGCTTCTTCCTCCTTGTCATGGGTGGACCGCGCCTGCCGGTAGTGGGCCCCGGTTGAGTGCAGATCAAAGAGTTGAAGACGTCTTGTGGGAACAGATTAAGGGGTTAATTGTTTCGTGACGCCACCTATGAGTAGTTCAGTAAGTCCTACCGATGCTGCGGGACCTCCGGGGGATGGATAGCAGCAAGATGGAACGCTCCCCACAGGCTGAGCGGTGATCCCCAGAGGCTGGAGCTGCTTAATATGTTGTGCGGCAGCTGCGGTTACCTTGAAGTGCGGACAGACAGTTCATAAGGAAGCACGGACACTGTAAGTCTCTGTAACGGGTCTTTACTGTAACCAGCAAGCAGTACATGGCATACAGTTTGTAGATAGCAGACCGGGTGGACTCAGCAGTGATAGGTGTCCCTCAGAGATCCGCGGTGTTCCTCCATTCTAACTAAGTAAGTTGCCGTTGTCGCCCGGGAATACCAGGTCGGGTACAGGGAGGCTGCTTGAATGCCCTATCCGGGGTATACGTTCGGGATGTTTTGGGGAGCCTTGGGTCCCTTGGTGGGTACACCGCTGGTTAGACGACTGGATTTGGCAGTGGTGGGGTGCTCCTGTAAAGCTGCTCCTCCACGCTTCTGGTTCGCATAGCAGAGCTGAACTGCTGCTAGCTTCAGTACCAGCAAACCGGCTGTATAAGGGCACGGGATGGTTTTTAGCCCGCATCATGATGCACGTGTTTGGTAGGGAAATGGCCGGTAGAAGGTGGCCAGGGGGCCGCACGGGACTGTGCGAGCCCCTCTCCTACGTTGCAGAGCTGGAGTTCTGCAGAGGTCTTCTAGGTTGCTGTCCCTTGCAGACTGACTCCTCCAGACTATACTAAGTCTGAACTTAAACTTCCACTACTCACTACCCTTGCACTCCGCCCACCAGGACCTTGATTGGCCCTCTATGCTAAGTGAGGCATGCAGAGTATGGATCTCCGAGTTAACCAGATGACTGCTGGGTCAGAGAATATTGCTGCTGCATTTATGGCTGCAATACCCTCCTGTGACGCACTCGTTGCGGGGTGCCACACAATCGTCCTATTCAACTTAATGCGTGCCCTATTAATCCGATCGACCGACCTGGCAAAACGCCAACTCGTCCGAGCCACTATGTCGGACCACACTATAATTAGACCCGGTAACTCTCTCCACAACCGCAATAAATCCAACTTAATCTCCCTTGTCAGGTCTCTGGCCGTCCGCACCCCTAAATCGTTCCCTCCCACATGCAAGACAAGGATGTTGGGGTCCTGATCAACCATGGCATAATACGCGACTTCCGGGAGCACTCTACCCCACGTCATCCCACGTATTCCAATCCACTTCACCCGCGCATCCTCTCTTGCCATTCCAAGCTGTCTGCCCTCCAGCCGTGCGTCCGCACGTATCGCTCCCCAATAAATGTAGGAGTGCCCGAGGATCCAGACCAAACACGCACCTACAAAATAAATACCATTAACGAAACATCCACCAACCTGACATACAATAGTTATTCCCCCATTAAAACAACAACTACTTCCCCCCCCACCCCGCACGGTCAGTGCGTATTTCGCGTCAATAAATGTGGCCGCACATAAAGTCGAAAACAAGAGGATTCCCATCTCCCAATCTGACGGACCAGTTCGTCTCTCAACCCCCATCTAGAAGCCTCCGTTGCCGCCCCTATCCAAAAGGAATGCGACCCATACTCACTTGGCAACTCTCCCACCCATGCAAAGCAAAGCCTTAACACTGATACAAACTGAAATTTAGACAACGATGACCCATCCTCATGTCGTAAGAAGGACCCTGGATATCCTCCGCGCAGCCTCACAAAACCTGTCACCTGCAAAACTGGACACAACTGATGGCCCGGTATACCATACATCACCACCAATTGTCCTCGACCCAACTGATCCGTTTTGGAGCGGCAAAATGTACACTCCACCCGATCCTCCGTAATCACCACATCCCAGAACAAAAGACCTCCCGACACCTGCTTCGCAGGACTAACCAATTCGCTAATGCGAAACGCCCCATAAAACGCCAAAACAAATGCAACCGTAAACAAGTTCTGTTCATACCAGGAGGAACACACCTTCCCCAAACTGTGCACCAACTGTTCCAGCAATTGAAATGAAATCGGCCTCCTGGTGTCGCGGGCCCTCGCACCCTTTCTAAAACCTTTCATGGCCTGCCGAACCAAAAAATCCTTAGTGGCATCCTCGACCCCTGCAACTTGAACCAAAATGCTAAAGCAGACAACCTGTGTCCCATCGCTGACACTGACCGACCTGCTGCGAAATCTCCGCTGATAAACGACAACACCCCAAAAACTCTTCCTTCGTGGCCCGGCCCAAATAATCTGCCTCGTTCCAAGTCCTCCCATGCCTGCCAAACCGACTGATATCGGCACCAAGTAGCCTCGGTCACCGATCTCCTGATCCCTTCATAGGCTAAACAGATACCAGATCCCACAACCAATCGGGACACTGTTCTCCCTCCTCGTCTGCTCCTGGCACCAGGCTCCGGAACCTGCAAAACTGAAAACGGGACAGCGCATCAGCTACCTCATTTTCCACGCCCGGCACATGCTTCACCACCACGCAGATGTTAAAATCTAAACATCGCAGCACTAGATGTCGCAGCAACTCCACTACCGGTAGTGATTTTGCTGAAAGAGTATTGATGGAATGGACCACAGCCATATTATCGCAATGGAAGCAAACCTTCCTGTCTGCAAAGTCCAAACCCCACAACTCAACCGCCACCACAATCGGAAAGAGCTCCAGCAAAGCCAAGTTTCTTACCAACCCCTTGTCTCGCCATAACTGTGGCCACTCACCCACATTCCAATGATTCCGAAAAATCGCTCCAAAGCCTGCAGCTCATGCCGCGTCCGTAAACAACTCCAACTGCCTATTGGACATCACCTTGCTCATCCATAATGTCTTCCCATTATACCTGTCTAAGAAGGAGTCCCACACAACCAAGTCCCCTTTCATCACCCTAGTCACCCTGACAAAGTGATTTGGAGATGTGACACCCGCAGTCGCACTCGCCAATCTCCTATTGAGAATCCGCCCCATCGGCATAGTGCGACACGCGAAATTCAACTTCCCCAACACAGACTGCAACTCCCTCAACCTCACCTTCTTAGCCGAAAACAATGCTCGGACCGACTCCTTCAAATCAACCAACTTCCCCTCCTGCAGCCGGCACTCCATGGCCACCGTATCAATTTCAATGCCTAAGAAACACAAAACAGTCGCTGGCCCTTCCGTTTTTTCCTTTGCCAACAGAATACCAAAACTGCTCACTATACTCTCCAAGGTAAACAGTAACAATGAACAGAACGACGACCCCGCAGGCCCCACACATAAAAAGTCATCCAGATAATGAATCACCGAGTGTACTCCTGCAACATCCCGAACTGCCCATTCCACAAAAGAACTAAATGCTTCAAAATAAGCACACGAAATAGAACAACCCATGGGCAGGCAACAATCCACATAAAACTCCCCTTCCCACATGCACCCCAACAAATGAAAGCTATCCGGATGAATGGGAAGCAAGCGAAATGCAGCTTCTACATCCGATTTCGCCAACAATGCCCCCTGTCCTGCCGCTCTCACCAAATCCAAGGCCGTGTCAAACGACATGTAACAAACTGCTGACAGATCAGGTGAGATCCCATCATTAACCGACAACCCGTCCGGGTAGGATAAATGATGGATGAGCCTGAATTTATTCGGCTCCTTCTTGGGCACCACCCCCAATGGCGAAAACCTCAGATTAGGAAGTGGAGGGTCCTTGAACGGACCCGCCATCCTACCTAACTCCACCTCCTTGAATAGCATTTCTTTCATGACCTCCGGATGCTCGTTAGCAGATCTCAAATTCCCCGGGCGAAAAACGGGGGCATCAGGATCAAAACGAGATCCTAAAGCCATCAACAAAACCTCGCCGCAACAATTCCGCTGCCTGTACATCCGGGTATCTATTTAAATAGGGAAGCATCTCCTCTACCTTCACTGGCATCCTCCCTCTTGCCAGCACCCTCAGCTGCCTTCCCCTTTTCTTTTTTAAAACACCAGGCAAAAGGGTGGTTACCTCCACAGCCGGAGCACTCGTGTTTGAACCGGCATGCCGCCCCAAACTTGAAGTGCCCCTCATTATACTGCCAGCAAGCCCCCTTTCTTTGTCCCGCCGAGGACCCCACGCTTGTGCCCGGGCTCCCAGCGCCCCCACGAAAGGGCTGAGCCGGAGCCGTCATGAGCCGCATCCACAAGGAAATATCCATGTGATCCCACCTGATTCCAGGCCGCAGAGCTTTCCGTTGCCAGAACTGCTCATCATATCTTAACCATCACAAACCTCCATGCACTCTGTACGCCTCCCCTATCGAGTCCATATAACCGAATGCTCCGGCTCCTTTTCCCCAATGACACTAGCCAAAATGGCAAAGGCTTGTAGCCAATTAGTAAAGGTCAATCTATATTGCCTCTTTTCCTCATCCTCCTTTTTCTTTCCGGAGTCACTCAGTTTAATTTCATCCAAATTAAACTTTTCTAACGGAAGCAGGGAAAATATTTCCACATACTCCCCTTTCCAGATTTTCTCCCTCACTTCCTTCTTCAAATGGGTCCCAAGCGGACTTTCGAAGCACACATTACACTTCGCTCCGCTCCCTATCATCCAACCGAACTAACTCCTCTTCCTTCTCCTTTTCCTTGCCTACCGCCCCATCCGACGCAGCCGCCACCTGTGGTACTGCTACCGCAGCTGCCACCCCAGCCGCCAGCGTCCTGTCCTCCTGTGCTGCCACCACCTGCTGTGCCACCCCAGTAGGGCCCACCCACGCTCCCACCAGATTGCCAGATCCGGACGCCGCTGAACCCTCTGCTACCCACCCCTTTAACACACCTAACAATTGCCCCCAAAACTCAGGGCCAGGTAACCCGGCTAATTGCCCACTTGGACCCACAACGCGATCAATCGGCCCCACCACCGCTGACGAGCCCCCACAACCCGCAACATTGCATGCATTATATAATCTCTTACCAGGCTGCCTCTGAGACGATCCCGAACAGCCGTAACCCGCGGTTCTTGTCGACGCTCCTCCTCTCCGGACGCAGACGACAGTTGTCCTTCCTCTCCGGAATCCGTATCGCTGATGGCAGGCTCAGGGGACACCAGCAGAGGGACATCCAGCTCCTGGCGGCCGTCAACCCCCACGGTCACCGCACCCTGATCCGCATGCTGTGCCCTGCTGGTTCGCTTCCTCTTATTCCGGCGTGGCCACTGGACCTTGCTGGCTCCTCAGATATCCCCACTGGTCTCCCTCCCTGCCGACTGCAGGAAGGCCGTACGGTGTCCATTGCCTGCCGGGTACCCCCTCCAGCACGATCCCCACTGGAGGGAACCGTCACCAAGGAACGCAGACGACGCCCCTGTCGACTGCAGGAGCTCACATCCTCTCCTCCCAGGCTGCTATCCTCCATCCCTCCGGTGGTCCGTCCGATCCGCATCCAATTCCGTAGCGTGCTGCTCCCCTGAGGTCTGCAGGGAGTGTCCTCCACATTCCCCTCAACTGGGCACTTCCCATGGCGCGCACGTCACTGGGGGCTGCCGTAGAACGGGTCCAGGGCCTTGCAGACCGCAAACCGGAAGTAGGTGTCCGTGTAGCTCCGCTGACTTCCGGTTCGCGGGTTCCACAGCGCGGATTCCTCCCGGTGACCGGGGAGAGCCCAGAAGGCATCGGGCGGCTCCCCAGTCCCAGAGGGTCCCCAAGGGGGCTCCTAGATCGTCTCCTCTCCCCCACAGGAGAGTAGCGCTTAGGCAGCCATGACCGCCGAGCGCGCAGATCAGGCCCGGGTGCAGGGAAAGGCACCGCGGGGTGGGGAGAAAACACAGCTGCCAGCTGCTCCCGCAGGACATCCACTCCAAGGACCTCAGAGGCCCCTCGCACCATCTCCAATAATGCAGCCAAGTCTGCCATCGCAGAGCAGGAGCTGCCACACACACCAAGATCTGGCACCATCCAGCAAAGAGGAGGTACCAAAACCCTGCCCCCTCTATATATCCTCTCACAGCCCATCCCCCCAATCCTTTTCCTCCAATCCCACTGTTCCCCTTTGCAACCAATTCCTTAAGCTCAGCATTGTTCCCTGTCATTCTACACCTATTAACCCCTTCAGACCTCCAGTCCCCTTCCAGCTCGTCATGGGCTTATTCACCCTTATAAGGCTCTTTGGTTTGGCCTTTCTTATGCCCCGTGTCATGTGCAGCATGTCACATCTGTGTACATATACAGGCCATTAATGCTTCTACACACACAAGCTAACTACCAGACCACCTGTCATTGCTAGTGCTGGACATGGATTGCCACACAGAGTAGGGTGTGACCTGATATGTACATGTATGTGTTTTGGTAACACACTATGTCTTTTTTGCCAGATGGCTGAGAGTTCTGATTTTGTGCGTGAACTCCTAGCCATGTACCAGGACCATGTACCAGGACCTTGTTGAGCTGGCCAACATGCTCGACCACAGTAAAACCTGGACGGTGCCGATGGTTGTTGAAAAAATCAAGTGCTGCGCACCGTGTTCACAAAAGAACATAAGGTGCTGACGGCTCAGTCCGGGGCTGGAGCTGAGGAGGTCCCTAAGCCAAGTCTGTGGTATTATGACCTCCTCACCTTCACCCTGGGCCAGGAGGCTTCTTGCCCAACACGGTGCAGCAGCCGCCTTGGCCAACCATCTTCGGCCACAAGCCAAGAGCCTGCCCCGTCACGGGAGGTGTGTAATTGTAGTTTTGCTACCTATGTCCACACCTTGGTGGTTGCACTGATGTGTGGGTTGGTGGACATGTAGAAGGCACAATCGTGTTGGACTTTCACCATTCTTCTGTGTGTTCTGCTATGTGTTGGCTCGTGACTGTTGGGACAGATTGTGCTGTGTTATGTTGGGGCACTTGGCATATCAATTTGGAGCCTCAGGTGAGTACAGAGCACCTGCCTACTTCTTTCTTCATCTCTGTTTCCAACCCTGCTACGGTTGATTTTGGTGTTTGGCATGCTCAGATATGCGCCATCTGCTGCTGGGTGTTTGGTTGTGGTCATTGATGGCAGTACATTTGTACTCTTGTTACCTATTTTTTTTTAATGTTTTGCTTACAGTCTTCTCGTGAGTCTGGCTCCAGTGAGAAGGACCCACCCGCTGGCCAGGCTCCACCATCATCATCTTTGGGGGAGCAGGTGCCTGATCCCAGTGGTGGATGACCATGCCCAGGGCTCAGCTCTGGCATACAACGGTGTCCACCACCTGCCCCACCCAACACTGAGCTTGGTACCTGGGCAAAAAGGGTCCTATTGGACAGAGAGAGGACCCCTCCACTTCAATCGGGCACATGGCCAGTGAGTGGGTGTGCCGCATGCAGCCAGACCAACGTGCCATCCCCGAGAGGGCCATCATTCAGGTCCTGAAAGTGGGCGTAGATGGGGCACTGATATGGGGTGGTTACATTGCCATCCCCAATAAAACACCCCCAGTGTCACCTGCGCCCCAACAACACATGGCTAGAGGACGCCAAAATCAGGATCCTCCACGTCTCCCACGAAGACTCCACCACAGAAGGGCCCCCAATGTGTGGGACTACGGGGATGAGGGGGAGGAGCCATTGTCTGATCCAGCAGAGGACAAAGAAGCAAGATGCCACTAGGCTATGCACTACATTTCGGACTGCCCTTTTTTGTTGTTTTTTTTTTGTAAAAACCAAGTGTGTTTGTATATTTTTTGGGGGTTAATAAACCTGACTTTTATTTTCCATACCTACGTCCACATATGCGTCAGGTTCAGCAGTATGGTTGTGTGTGTAGTGTGTTGTGGGTGTAATGGTGATGTTTGTGTGGCAGAAGGAGAGGCCTCATGTCCACAATAACATAGTTGTGTCATTGTAGCAGACAGGAGCCTATCCCTAGGTGACATGTGTGAGTATTGAGAGATTACGAGTCTTCTTTGGCCGACATTGGCGAGTATGTTTGTGTCTGTGTGTTTGTTAATGTGGGTGTGACATTCGAGACATTGATGTAAAATAGGGTTTCATCCGTTTTGAAATGGTACTGTATGGTCAGATCTTTATCATGTCACACAGCACACATACGCAAATTCATTAGCCATGTGTTGTGTTTAAAAATGTCACCTACCAAATTGTCCCTGTGTGTGCTGAGACAAGGGATCAGACAGTATTTTGGTTTGCACTCACATTTATTGTTTCCAAAACTTCTTTTGTCAATGATGTTTTTTCAGATTAGTTGTAGGCAAACTATATGAGCTGCCAGGTGTGATGTGGCCCTTCAAATTTGCATTAATATGTTGTGGTCAGCTTTGCTGTCATTACACACCTATGTTCGGCCACACACAGGTCAAGGACCACTATAGCCTTCAGCATTAAAAAACATATGAGTGTATTCTGCACCTTCATGTTGCAGTGTGACCAACATGCAGATGCACATTGGTGACAGCTCCACATGCTGGTTTATGTCACACTATGTGCCATGGCAAAATACCACATGATGGTTGGGTAGTGTTTTGAGTAGGATTATTGGCATGTGTGTGTCTGCAATTGCCACATACTCACCACGCAGCCTGGCAATCAGGGCACGAATGTCCACAATCCGCCCTGGGTACTTGTGCTTCAGGTCCACCACCTTTTTCTGGATTTGCTTGTGGGTCCTCTCCACACCCACTTTCTGGAGCAGGGCCCACTAGATTTTGCGCAGGATCTTCTACTTGCGGAGCCGTGGGTGGCGGTGACGCTGGTGGCACCAGTAGTCATACTGGTCACACAGGTCGATGAGGATCTGTAGTTCTGGCCCACCCCATGAGGCAGCGCGCTGTGCGGCCACAATGACTCTTGTACTATGTGCTGGGGAGGGGCAGGCAGGGAACAACGAGCAGAAACATGATGACATCACCATGCACACTGGTGCTGCCAAACAAGGTTCAGGGCGCTAACAAGTTAGACGTCCGTGGAGTGGTACCAGTTGAATGTACCCAGCAGCGTCACCAAATTCACACACGTAAAGTGATTGTAGTGCGTGACCCATGGCACCCATCTATGATGTGTAGCCCAACATATGGCTGTCATGTGTGGCACTATACTCCACACAGCGCAACTTAATACACGAGGACAACATAGCTTGCGCTATTCAATGGCACGCGTAATTGCAGTGAGTTTGCGGACGGTTGTGCAGCAGAAGATGTGTGTGTTGCTGAAAGGATTGCTCTTCAAATATGGTGCGGTGTCAACTGACAGCCAATGGGAACACAGTAGCCCAAACCAATCATCACAGACGGGGCGCGGACTACCGCACGCTGAGGCACGCCTACGGGAAATCATAGAACTTGTTCTTTCCATCACTATCGCCCTGTCACACGCCAAAACATGAAAAAATCACCTTGCTGTTATCGCCTGATTACTGAGCACTGTTCAGAAATCAGGCGACGGGTGAAGGACAATTTATCGCCGCAAAATCGCCCAATCACACGCCGCCACCGTGAGGCAATTCCACGGCGATTTCGCCGGGGCGACACATCCCTTTCAGATCGCCAGGCGAGATTGCGGCGTGTGACGGTACCTTTACACATAAAATTTACCACTTAGTGTGAAATATCTTGAATTGAATACATCACAATTTACTTGAAAGGTAGGTCATACTTTTCTTTTACTGTTCCAGTGCATTTTAGATGAAAAATAAAGCTATAGTGAAATCAGTCTTGAATAATAATCTCTTACCTTTTGGTCTACTTTGTAGACCTTTGCTTCACAATTGTAAAGGACAACAAACAGTGTGCAGTGTAATCCAGCAGCCAAATTCCCTTTCATCTATGCCTTACTTTAATCTAATTTGCATTTGGTCTTCTAGCATAAATTAGTGGCATAAATAAGAGAATATTTCCATGATCATACTGCTTAGGGGTTCTTTGTTGTCTGGAACCATGGAAATTACTCTTATTATTTATTTTTAGAGCACCATTCATTCCATAGTGCTATACATGTGAAAAGGGGTTTACATACAAAATCTAAGATACAATCAACAAATAATGACAGATTGGTTCTGAGGGGTAGAGGACCCTGCCTTTGTGGACCTACAATCATCAGGAAATGTATAGGTGTCCATAGGAGCTGTAGAGACAAACTAATAGGAAATACCTAATTCTACAAATGTTGACAAGTTGCTTCATTCATTTAGCCATATTGGAACAATTGTGAAAAAATGGTTGGCAAGATGTATATATGGGCTTCGACGTATTAAAGAATATTGTTTGTAAATAGTAAAACTTCATAAAAAGCCATGTGATGTTCGGATGCATGCAACTTTGCTGTATACCAAGATTTATGTACCGTCTTAAATAGTAATAATAATAAATCTTTATTTATATAGCGCCAACATATTCCACAGCGCTTTACAATACAGTTGGTAATAGAGGAAAATACACAGTATAATACAGTAAGAAAATACACAATATAACACAGTAATCCCATGTAATGTCGTGTTTTGTCACCAGGTCAGCTTCGCAGGACTATTATTATTGTTAAAATTACAGGAGGCATGTATATTTGATGCTATCTGTGCAGTGTTGCACATATTTTAAATGGTTTTAAATGTTTTGTGCTTTTGATTTACCTTGTACACATGAGTTTATTGTAATAAAAACTATTTTTCACTTTATCAAGTGTTGAATATATTTCTTCCCTGATCCCGGTCATATATACATGTTTCTTTCTTCTTTGTTGTAGCGCCAACATATTCCACAGCGCTTTACAATACAGTGGGTAATAGAGGAAAATACACAGTATAATACAGTAAGAAAATACACAATATAACACAGTAATCCCAGTAGAGAAAGAATACAGTACAATAGTAGGAAATAATACAATAAGCATAGAATCAATGTAAAAAATACAATACAATAGAAAAAGCAAAAGTAAAGGTGACCCTGCTCAAAAGAGCTTACAATCTACAACGAGGTAGGGGTTACACAAAGTGCAGGAGCTTATTACACTGATGGTCCAGGCATCTTGAGGAAATGGGGGATAGAAATAAAGTTATATGAATGGTCACCACACAATCTGTGTAGACCTTTTGGATTTGGTGGAGTTTGATGAAGAGTTATGTCCAGAGAGATAGTGTATGGGCTATGTACAGTACAAAGGAATTTTGTTAGACAGCATGATAGGCTGCCTCAAAAAGAAGTGTTTTTAGGAGTGTCTGAAGCCATGCAAGTTGTGGATGGTCCTGATTTCTTGGGGTAGAGCATTTCAGAGAATTGGTGCAGCTCGGGAGTAGTCTTGGAGCCGGGAGTAGGAGGATCAGATTATTGCAGATGTTAGTTGAAAGTCATTTGTAAACATAGAGAACAGGTGGGGTGAAAGAGATAAGGGAGGAAATGTAAGAGGGTGCTGCATTGTGAAGAGCTTTGTGGGTGAGAACAAGCAATTTGAACTTTATCCTGTAGTGTATAGGCAGCCAGTGCAATGACTGGCACAGAGTGGAGGCATCCGAGTAACGATTGGCCAGGTAGGTGATCCTGGCTGCTGCATTAAGGATGGACTGTAGAGGGGAAAGTTTAGAGAGGGGGAGGCCAATTAATAGAGAATTGCAATAATCAAGGCGGGAGTGGATTAGGGCCACGGTAAGGGTTTTAGTTGTTTCCATGGTGAGAAAGGGGCAGACTCTAGAGATGTTCTTTAGGTGTAAGCGACAAGAGCGGACGAGAGAGTGTATATAGGAGGAGAAGGAGAGATTGGTGTCAAACGTGACACCCAGACAGCGAGCCTGCTGCCTAGGTGTTATCGTGGTACCACACTCTGAGAGAGAGATGTCAGATTTAGGGAGGTTAGTGGAGGGGGGGAGCAAAAGAAGTTTAGTTTTGGAAACGTTGAGTTTTTTTATAGAGAGCCAACATGATGTTGGAAACTGCAGCTAGACAGTCATTGGTGTTCTTTAAACCCGCAGGGGTAAGGTGAGGGGCTGAAGTGTATAATTGTGTGTCGTCAGCATAGATATGGTACTGGAAGCCAAATCTGCTGATGGTGTGTCCAATCGAGGCCGTGTAGAGAAAGAAGAGAAGAGGTCCAAGGACTGGACCCTGAGGGACCCCAATAGTGAGAGGAAGAGAAAGGGAAGTAGAGCCAGCAAATGATACACTGAAAGAGCGGTCAGAATGATGGGAAGAGAGCCAGGAGAGAGCCGTGTCCTTTATACCAACGGAGTGCAACATAGAGTAGGAGATGGTGGTCAACAGTGTCAAAAGCTGCAGAAAGATCAAGAAGAATAAGCAGAGAGTGGTCACCATTATGTTTTGCTATCAGTAGGTCATTGGTCACTTTGATGAGGGCAGTTTCTGTAGAGTGAAGGGGGCGGAAGCCAGACTGTAATGGATCTAGAAGAGAGTGAGTGGAGAGGTAACGGGTGAGGCAGGAGTAGGCCAGGAGTTTAGAAATGAAGGGTAGATTGGAGACTGGTCTGTAGTTATTTGTGCAGGATGGGTCGAGAGAAGCTTTCTTTAATAATGGAGTAATGATAGAGTGTTTGAAGGAGGAGAAGAAGATGCCAGTAGAGAGAGAGATTTATGATTTTGGTTAGGTGAGTGGTGGGAGAGAGACTGGAGTGGGTGTGTGAGGGGATGGGGTCTGCGGTGCATGTGGTGGGACAAGAGTAAGAGAGGAGCCTGGAGACTTCCTCTTCTGTGACTGGGTCAAATGTGGAGAGTGAGGTGGAGGAGATGTGAGGAAGAATGGGAGTGGCAGCACTTAGAGGCTAGGAGCTGATTTCCTGGCGGATGTTGTCTATTTTCTCCATAAAGTAAGAGGCCAGATCATTAGCACAGAGGTCAGTAATGGGGGCCTCCACTTTAGGACTGAGGCGAGAGTGAAAGGTGTCAAAGAGTTTTTTTGGATTGTTGGATAGTGAGGAAATCAGGGTGGTGAAGCAGATTTGTAGACTGTTTTCTGAGATTGCATGGCTTGGCTACTTCAACAAATCATTACTATTTCAGTGAAATTGCTAAACCTTAATCAAGCTCATAATTTTTAAACTTCATTTTTTAATCAGGCTATAATGTTGAAACCAAAACGATCATTTTTTAATAATTTAATTATATTATTATCATTATTAATAACAAATATTTATATAGCATCATTAGGTTCCATGGCACTTTACATGTGTAAGGGCAGACTAGGACAAGAACAAAATCGATATCATATTGCCATGTTTAAGGGCATTTCTGGGAGCCCTCAAACGCGTTGACTAATAAATCAATATTCTATTCACCCTTTGATGTCTCGTGGAATAGGGCAGCACTGTTTTTAACCCTTCATCATCCCTTCTTTAATTTTCTGAGATAATGACCTTTGGGTTTTCATTGCTGTAAGTCATAATCATCAACATTAACAGAAATAAACATTTGAAATAGATCACTCTGTTTGTAATGACTCTAGATAATATATGCATTTCACTTTTTGTATTAAATTACTTCAATAAATTAACTTTTTGATGAAATTTTAATTCATTGAGGTGCAGTAGTATTTCAGTGGCACCATTTTGAGGTGCATGTTACTTATTAACTAACTTTAGTAACTCTTTATGAGCAGAAATTAAAAAAAAAAAAAAAACAGCAATTCCGCAATGGTTTCTTATCCTTAGAACTTTTCACTGTCCTAATGCTACTGACTTTGTGGGTCAGTATGATTATGCCCAGGTTAAATGTCCATAATTTGTTTAAACTTAGATTAAAAAAAAAATATGTTGTGGTGTCAACATAAGCAGCGAGCTATATATTTTTTTGTCAATTTTCAATTGAGCTTTGAGGACATTTTAATCAGTTGTTTTTTCATTGGAAGCATTTTATATCACAATTTGATCACTTTTTTTGAAGATGCGATGATAAAGAATAGCAATTCTCATTTTTTTATCTTCTAAACCACTTTTCACCCTTAAAGGTGTTTTTAAATTTGACATTGCCGTTAGATTGCATACTTGACAAATGACAATCACACATATACTCACCCTCCCCTGGTCTAACTCTGCCTTTCCACTGCTTTTACGGTCTTTATTAGGACACATATGAATTTATCACTTTTTACTTTAATTGTTTGTACATGACAAACTGAAAACAACAATTCTGAATTATTTTTCTTATTTTTTTTTTTACAAAATTCACCATGTGGGATAAAAATTAACGTAGCTTTAGTGTTCACTTTGCAGCAGATGTAGGAATATCATAAATATTTTTAAGTGTTTGTTTTTTCCAAAATTAAATGTTTTTCTAAAGAAAAACTGGCATTTGTTTACTTTTTTTGGGACTCCTTTTAAAAACAAAATATATTAAAACTATGTTTTAGGCTACGTTCACACATTTGCGTATTTTGCTGCGCTTTTTGCCGCGTTTTTCGGCCGTGCAAAAAAGCGCAGCAAAATACGCAGGGGCTTTCACACACTGCGCTTTCTTTCCCCCAGAAAGAGCAGTGATGTCACAGAGGGGAGGAAGAATCCTGCTTCCTCCTCCCCTCTGACATGTGTGACCGCCCCATTAGACTTCACAGTGTATTAATAAACACTGTGAAATCTAAATTAAACAAAAGCAAGTGTGTGAAAAATAAAAAAGAATGAATACATCACCTTCTCACGCCTTCTGCCGCTGTGCGATCCCCGGTTCTAAGTCAGATCTCTTCTGACAGGACCTGTGATGACGTCAGAGGGGGGGCGTTACCGGGGCGGTCCCATCGCTGATTGGCTGCTCGCGGTCACATGACCGCGAGTGCCCGGGAACGCCCCCCCCTCTGACGTCACCACAGGTCTTGTCAGAAGAGATCTGACTTAGAACCGGGGATCGCACAGCGGCAGAAGGCGTCGGAAGGTGATGTATTCATTCTTTTTTATTTTTCACACACTTGCTTTTGTTTAATTTAGATTTCACAGTGTGTATTAATACACTGTGAAGTCTAATGGGCGGCCACAGCTGTCAAAGAGGGGAGGAGGAAGCAGGATTCTTCCTCCCCTTTGGGAGAATACGCAGAAGTAGCTGCGTAAACAATTGACATATCAATTGTTTACGGAGCTGCGTTTTCTCCCGGAAAACGCACTGCGTATTTTTACGCAATGTCTGCACTGCAAAGTGAATTTCCCATTCACTTTGCAGGCAGACATAAGGCACATTGCGTATTTTGAAAAGCGCGCGTAAAAAAACGCGGCAAAATACGCAATGTGTGAACGCAGCCTTAATAAAAATAATAATATTCTTTATTTATATAGCGCCAACATATTCCACAGTGCTTCACAATTCAAAGGTTCATATTCGAACAATCATAAGAAACAGTTTTCAGAAAATACAACAATTAAAGCGAACCTGTCACCCCCCCCGGGCATCAAAAGCTATAATAGCCACCTTCTGCAGCACTAAGGCTGCATTCTGAGAAGGTGGCTATAGGCTTTTGATGCCCTTTATAGTATGAAATATTAAGTTAGATAAATGCTCACTCTTCTGAAGACCGAAGACCGGGAGGCGGGGTTTCACGCTCCTCCGGCCCGCCCCCTCTTGTCAGTCATTGTGCGCGCCTGCGCTGCCTCCCCTCAGTGTGGAAAATGAACGCGCGTCTCCGTTCTCATGCACGGAGCCGGCATGCGCTGTGCGCCCGGTGTCGACTTCCTGGACACCGGGCGCACAGCGCATGCGCGGCTCCATACAGGAGAATGGAGACGCGCGTTCATTTTCCACACTGAGGGGAGGCAGCAGCAGGCGCGCACAATGACTGACAAGAGGGGGCGGGCTGGAGGAGCGTGAAACCCCGCCTCCCGGTCTTCGGTCTTCAGAAGAGTGAGCATTTACCTAACTTAATATTTCATACTATAAAGGGCATCAAAAGCCTATAGCCACCTTCTCAGAATGCAGCCTTAGTGCTGCAGAAGGTGGCTATTATAGCTTTTGATGCCCGGGGGGGGTGACAGGTTCGCTTTAAAGCAAAATAATGACAGCCCTGCTCATAAGAACTTACAATCTAACAATGAGGTGGAGGTGACACAAAGTACAGGTGCTTATTTACAACTAGATGTGGGTCCGATTCTAACTCATCGGGTATTCTAGAATATGTATGTAGTTGACATACTGTGACTGACAGAACTTGTTCAGTCAACATGAGTGAACTGCATATACATATATATAGCAGCGCTATGGTATATGGCGGTACATTACAGTACATGTATAGCAGCACTATAGTATATGGCGGTACATTACAGCACATGTATAGCAGCACTATAGAATATAGCGGTACATTACAGTACATGTATAGCAGCACTATAGCATATGGCAGTACATTGCAGCACATTACAGCACTATGGTATATGGCGATACTCCACTCCCTACGCCCCCCCCCCCCCGCTCCTCCACAGTAAAAGTAAAAATAAAACAATCCTCAGAGAGGATACTCACCTGTCCGCCAGCTCGCTCCACCTCCGTCTTCTAGGTCCTAAAGGCCTTTAGGACTTGTCGTTGCCTGGGAAACCGATCAGCTGATCGGTCACATGACCGCTAACTGCCGGGGGACTTCAAGAGTTTTGGGGTCAATAGGTGTGCTACAGTCCGCGCTGCCCGGTCATCCAAGGAGTCACACGGGAAACAGTGTTCCAAGTAAAAGTTTCTTTATTCTTCAAAACCGACGCGTTTCGGCGTCCAATCCTGGCACCGTCCTTCAGGGTATCCTGTGGAGGTGGAAGTCCAGCAGCAGCCTACAAATACTAAAACCAACGCCTTTATTGCAGTTGTGGGAGTCACAACTGGATCAGGTTAGTGCAACCTGTTTACACCTATAAGACCCTATTCTTACTGAGTGATAGGGCACTATTGCGCCTCTGTTGTCTCCCCTTATAATTTATATAGTTTGGAAGATTTAACTGCCGGGGGAGACAGGATGGAGCAGGGAGCAGGATTGAGCAGGGGCCAGGATGGTGTCGGGGGGCGGGCAGGATAGTGACGGGGAAAAGGGGCAGAATGGTGGCGGGGGGCAGGATGGTGGCCGGGGGGGCAGGATGGAGCAAGCGGGGCAGCATGGAGCAAGTGGGGCAGCATGGAGCCGGGAGGGCAGGATGGAGGTGGGGGGAGAAGGATGGAGGCGAGGGGGCAGGTTGGAGCGAGCGGGGCTGGATGAAGCAAGCGGGCAGGATGGAGCAAGCAGGACAGGATGGATGCAGGGGGATGGCAGGATGGATGCAGGGGGGGCAAGATGGAGCCGAGGAGGCAGGATGGAGCCGGGGGCAGGATGGAGTCGGGGGGGGGGCAGGATGGATGTGGGGGGGCAGGATAGAGCCGGGGGAGCATGGGGGAGCAGGATGGAGGCGGGGGGCAGGATGGAGGCAGGGGGGCAGGATGGAGCCGACAGGGCATGGAGCCAGGGGGGCAGAATGGAGGCGGGGGTGCAGGATGGAGCCAGCAGGGCATAAAGCCAGGGTGGCAGGATGGAGGGGGGGTCAGGATGGAGCCGGCAGGGCATAAAACCAGGGGGGCACGATGGAGCCAGGATGCCGGATGGTGGTGGGGGGCAGGATGGAGCAAGCAGGGCAGGATGGAGCGAGCGGAGCAGGATGGAGCAAGTGGGGCAGGATGGAACAAGCGGGGCAGGATGGACCCGGGGGGGCAGGATGGAGCCAGGGGGACAAGATGGAGCGAGCGGGGCAGGATGAAGGGAGCAGGGCAGGATGGAGTCGGGGGGCAGGATGGATGCAGGGGGACAGAGTGGATGCGGGGGGCAGGATGGAGCCGGGGGGGGGCAGGATGGAGCGAAGGGGCAGGATGAATGCGGGGGGCAGCATGGAGCCGGGGGAGCAGCATGGATGCGGGAGGGCAGGATGGAGTCGGGGGGCAGGATGCAGCACAGGGGGCCAGGATGGAGCCGGGGGGTGTCCAGGATGAATGCGGGGGGCAGCATGGAGCCGGGGGGGCAGGATGGAGACGGGGGGCAGGATCCCTTCGCCCCCCTTCTGTTCTCACCCAGCATCTTCTGCAGCTACTGTGTACAGAAGTCATGTGACAGGGCGGGCTGTGTGATGTCACATCAGCCCGCCCTGTCACATGACCTCTGTACAGTGGGAGAAGACGTGTAACGGGTGAGAACAGCGGGAGGTGAGGGGGAGGCAAGAGGGAGGCGAGGTGGTGGTGGCGGGTACCAGTGCCGGGGGTCTCCACGGCCATACATATAGCCTGGCGACAGCGACGCTATGAGTCGCTGTCGCCAGGTTACAGCAACTATATAATCGTCTAATTTGAAAGCGTGTGGCTTTTTGCATACGTGGCGCTCATTGGTTGCCGCGGCTGGTGGCAGCCAATGAGCGCTGGCGCGCGATTTCCGTGACTGACAGAGAACATTAGACGATTATTTAGTAGATAATGATATAGTCAACTTGAGGAAATTGGGAACAGGAGCAGCATAAGTGACCACCAACCATTATTTGCAATGCATTTGAGACTGGTGGAGGGGATAGGCTAAGTCTAAATAACTTTGACTAGGGATCATGTTTTTAGGGATGGCCTGAAACTATGTAAGTTGTGGATAGACCACATTTCTTGGGGTAGTGCATTCCAAAGAATTGTTGCACCTCTAGAGAAGTCTTGGAGCCGTGAGTGGGAGGTTCAAATTAATGCAGAAGTTAGTCTAGAGTCACTTCCAGAGCAAAGCGAACGGGCGGGGTGATAGACAGAGATGAGGGTGGAGAGGTAGGGAAGTGCTGCACTGTGAAGGGCTTTGTGTGTGAGAACAAGCAGCTTGAATTGGATCCTATAGGGTATAGGCAGCCTGTGCAATGACTGGCATAGAGCAGAAGCTTCTGAGTAACAGTTAGCTAAATAGGGGATCTTGGCTGTTGTATTAAGGATGGACTGGAGAGGGGAGAGTCTAGTGCAGGGGAGGCCAATTAAAAGACAATTAAAATAGTCAAGGCAGGAGTGAATCAGGGCCACAGTGAGGGTTTTTGTGGTTTCCAAGGTGAGAAAGGGGTGAATTCTGGAGATGTTCTTCAGGTGCAAGCAGCAAGAGTCGGTGAGAGATTATATATATGGGGTGAAGTCAAGATCAGAGTCAAACATAACACCCAGACAGCGAGCCTGCTGCCTAGGTGTTATCGTAGTGCTGCACACTGATAGAGAGATGTCAGATTTAGGGAGGCTAGTGGAGGGTGGGAGCAGATGAAGTTCAGTTTTGGAAAGGTGGAGTTTCAGATAGAGCGTGAACATGATATTGGAAACTGCGGTTAGAAAGTCATTGGTGTTCTTCATTACAGCGAGAGAATGGTCAGGGGAAGAAGTGTATAGTTATGTGTCATCAGCATAAAGATGGTACTGAAAGCCAAATCTGCTGATGGTCTGTCCAATTGGGGCTGTGTAGAGAGAGAAGAGAAGAGGTCCAAAACTGAACCCTGAGAGACCCAATAGTGAGCCGAAGAGGGGAGGAAGGGGAGCCAGCAAATGGAACACTGAAAGAGCAGTCAGAAGGATAGGAAGAGACCCAGGAGAGAGCTGTGTCCTTTATGCCGATGGAGTGCAGTATGGAGAGTAGCAGATGGTGGTCTACAGTGTCAAAGGCTGCAGAGAAATCAAGAAGAATAAGCAGAGAGTGTTCACCATTACGTTTTGCTGTCAGAAGGTCATTGGTCACTGTGGTGAGGGCAGTTTCTGTAGAGTGCAGGGGGCGGAAACCAGATTGGAGTGGTTCTAGAAAAGAGTAAGTGGAGAGGTAACAGGTGACGTGGGAGTAGACCAGGTGCTCCAGGAGTTTAGAGATAAAGCAGGAGATTGGAGACTGGTCTGTAGTTGTTTGTGCAGGATGGGTCGAGGGAAGTTTTCTTTACTAATGGAGTAATGATAGAATGTTTGAAGGAGGAGAAGAAGATGCCAGAAGAGAGAGAGATTTAATATTTTGGTTAGGTGAGTGGTGACCACGGGAGAGAGAGACTGGAGTAGGTGTCAGGGGATGGGATCAGTGGTGCATGTGGTGGGATGAGAGTAAGAGAGGAGCCTGGAGGCTTCTTCTTCTGTGACTGGGTCAAATGTGGAGAGTGAGCCGGAGGAAATGTGGCGAGAAGATAGGGTTTACAGCGATTTGAGGTTGGGAGTTGATTTTCAGTTTTCTGGTGTGGAGGTTTTCCTCCATAGACATTCAGCACTCCTATAACAACACTGGAATAATTGAGTTTGTAATGTAAGCCAGGGCTGCTTAACTCTGTGATTGAATGTTCTGAGTGTGAGGGGGGCTTCATGGTCCAGGATGCTTCTGAGAGAGTCATTTTAGTGATTCGCAGCAAGATCAGGACAGGAGAAGATTGGGGACAGTGATGAGAGTAGAGAGTCTGTGAGTGTATGAGGGTTAATGGCCTGAAGATTTCTGAATGTGTGATAGGTGTGCTGGGGTGGGTGAAGATTTGTGAGCGTGAAGGAGAGAATGTTGTGATCAGAGAGAGGAAGAGGCAAGTTATCTAAGGAGGACGTTGAGCAGAACCAGACAAAGATCAGATCAAGGGTGCTACCATCCTTGTATGTCTCAAAGGTTGAAAGCTGTAAGAGGCCAAGAGATCTGGTTAGTGATAGGAGATGGGATGCAGATGGGGAGATGGGGCTGTTTATATGGATGTTAAAGTCTCCCAGAATAAGGGTTGGTAATTCTGAGGACAGGAAGTGCAGCAGCTACACAGAGAAATTATCAAGGAACTGGTGGGTGACCCTGCGGGGCAGTATACCATCGCTACTCTGAAGGGGTGGAAGAGCCTAATGGTGTGGACCTCAAAAGAAGGGAATGAGAGTGATGGAGCTGGAGATGACCTGGATAGTACATTGTGGGGACAGGAGTAAGCCAACTTTGGAGAGATTTCATCTGACAAAAAGAGGAAAAAGCAAATAGTTTTTGGAACTGTGACATTGTTTATGATGCAATACCCTGGAATATGATGGTCTGAGATCATTCAGTATGGTGAAGTGAAAATGAGAGTTCAATATAGAAGAGGGAAGGAGAGAGAGGCTTATGTGGATGAGGGATGATGGAGGGCGGATGGGGCTCTGAAAGTGAATGGCAAAAGCACATAGGATGACAGACAAATGAAATAAAATACATGGTTAAAAAAGAGTGAAAGAGAGTTGGTTACCTAACTCCTGCCCTGACTAACTGCCATGATGTAATTGCAAGCCACTGAGCAATTATGCCACTTTGCATAAGGTGCCACTCATGTGCATACCCCACACTCATGTTACAGTATTTCTTAGTACCACAGGGGATCTTTTAATAGCTTACATAATACACTGCATCTTTATGTAATACAGTGCATTATCCCGTCTGTCAATATTGTAATCTAAAAAAAGCTAATCTTATTTAGCATTTCATGTTCTATGCTATTAAGCATTGAAATCTATGTCCAGAAACAGAAAAGACGTGCCACATAAGGGTACCTTTACACGCGGCAACTTTTCTAGGAATTTCACTGGCAACTTACTGGCTGCAGTGAAATCATGGACACATTGTTCCATTTATACACAGCAACAAGATAGAACAATGTGTCCATGATTTCACTGCAACCAGTAAGTTGCCAGTGAAATTCCTAGAAAAGTTGCCACGTGTAAAGGTACCTTTAGGGAGCAACACCACAACACTGAGTCAAAAAATGTGTAAAAGGAAAATCTTTACTATTGCACAATGAGGGGAAGTATAAAAACATTTAAAACCATGGGGCGCTCCCATGATCATGGACCGCATCTACAGCAATCACAGGAGTATGTACCATGGCAATATTATAATAGAGTACCTGACACATGTGCAATTGTAGGCATGCAGTACATAGAGTAGTCACATATGGACCAAGGATTAACGGACAATCGTTGATAACAGTATGGATCATATATACAGTGTGAACAAAAACCGGTATGTTAATGTTAGCAGGTGGCAGCCCGCATCAAATATTAGAATGGATAGCTCATCGGTAATATTAAAAAGGTACTGAGAACATATGACCTCCCGCTGCTTTCATGGCTATGGATATGGTCCCAATTTCCTTACCCAGCATATTCTTTCATTCTCTAAATAGAATAATTTCAAAATTCATGTGGAAAAGAGCTAGGATTTCATTTAAGATTCTCGTGCTTCCTAAGAGGAGAGGGGGTTTGGGATTACCGGATCCTATCTCCTACTACAGAGCCATACACTTGGCGAGATGGCTGAAGCTCACTCAGTTGGCCTCTAAAGATAGCAATCAACACATTGAACTCCAACTTTTACACCATAGGATAAATAGTCTATTATGGACCAATAGCCTACCAGACAGTGGTGGTATTGATGAGATTCTAGCCTCTACTCTAGCTGTAAGACGTACGCTAGTCCCGATACGCTTCCCTGAATGCGGGTTCCTAGATAAAATCCCGATAATGATGATACCATTTCTAATAGATGATGAATTCTCGGACCCATATGGCCTATGGAGGACACTCCCAAACAAAACCATATCTAGGTTACTACGAGGAGACATTCCATGTAGGAATATGTGGCCGATAGAAGCTAAAAAACAACCACAGACATTTCTTCAGGAACTACATGTGGCTCATTATAAGAAAAAGATCAGGAGCCCACTGAGGGAACCTACTAGGTGGAAGTGGCTGGAGATATTAGTGAACGTGAAACCACCAATCACTAAACTAATTTCTAAAATATATAATAATTTACTTGATAGCACATTAATTACCCTTCCACTTGCCGTACACTCTTGGGAGATTGAGCTCGGTATCACGCTATCTCAAGATGATAAAATAAAACTCTGTCAGAATTCACATGGCTTCTCCAGATGTGTACTACTACAGAAGAGGTCTTATAAGCTCTTCTCAAGATGGTACTACACACCTGAGAGACTATATCACTTGGGGTTAACAGAGTCCCCGAAATGCTGGAGGTGCGGGATATCGAGGGGCAATCTGACCCACATATTTTGGACATGCCAGAAATTGAAAGAATTCTGGATAGAAATCAATACAATACTACATTCAATGACTCTCATAGAAACTGATCTGACTGCAGTGGAGGCACTCCTATCGCTCCCATCAGACAACTTTAATCCCAAAAAACATGGGCTAGCGCCAGTGATGGTGGGAGCTGCAAAATATCTAATAGTTCAGAAATGGAAGCAACAGCACGCACCCACAGTGAAGGACTAGCTGAACAAAATTTCAGAACTGCATAGACTGGAAGAACTTTCTAGTTGGGAAACACATTCCCACGACACTTTCCTCAGGACATGGCAACCGTGGAGGGAAAGGGTGGGAAACGGTGGCAAAGACAATTGATGAGGAGGTGCGATGGTCGACACTGATTGCCCCCTACACATTTACTTCATCATTTGCCCATCACCTGAGGATTCATGAGAGGCTCCTTGGGTGAGAGGATAATACTCCGTGGGTCGTAGCCATGGGAGTTATAGTTATACAGCTATATATTTCTACATTTTAAAAATTTTCATGTTTTCTAAACTCCTATATTTCTATAAAAAGCAATATAGATTCTGTATCATTAAAATATCTATGCAAAAGAATGAGAAACCATATGTTGTAGATTTAGAATATGTATTTTTTTTTTTTCGATAAATATGATATCAGGATGACATGGATCCTAATATAGATATGTAACTTGTATGAAAAGATAATATCCTGTAGCATGTCTTGTTACTTATGGAAAATGTAAATAAAGAATGGAAAAAAAAAAAATATATTAGAATGGATAATATATCCATGTAGTCTTTTTAAAGACAGCCAGGCCAGCGGTCAAAAGCACCCACTGATTCATGTATCTCCTCAAGCCTAGTCATCACATACTTGACCATCAATACCTCCAGGAGTTTGAAATTCTTATCACCTGCATGGGTGCCCACTGCTCAAGAGGCTTAATCAGTTCACATTGATGACACGTTAGCCAAGACGTTCTCCACTGTTTGGTACAGCTGAATCCAATACATAAGCTGCTGTAGCCACTGGAATTTCCTCTCGGCTCCAAAGAGTGCATCCCTCTCAGGAGCTTCTTTTGCTGGGCATGACACCACCCCCTCTGAGATCACCACTTGCCAGGTGGTCCCAAACTCCTGAAGCAGATGGACCTAGTGGTAGAGTAAAACATTTTTCATAGTGAGCTGCTCCCACTGACCAAGTACCTGCTAGATGCTTGCCAACAAGTCTCCTCCCTGCTGGGCTTCTGCTCCAGTGACACCCAATTTCCATAGTTCAGCCAGTTTGGGATCAGATTGCTATAACTGAACCCATTCATCTCTTGGAATCCTGAGTGATTTTAAGGTCTTCCCTTGCTTCTTGTGTTGTCACCAGTGTCATAGCAAAGCATTTGAAGTCTGAAGTTTAATCCTCTTCCAATTGTTTGTCCATATCCTCAGTAAATCATTCTAGGGTCACTCTGGACAATCTGCATACATGTTTCCAGCATTCAGTCTGCAGAATTTCTTGTCATTTGAACATCCTCACAATCCAATGCTGCTACAGTGCCCCCAGTTTACCATTTTCCACGTGAGCAAGGGGGTTATTGTATGAGCACACATGGACATCTGATTTTGACAGATACTCTGCAAACTTTTCAGTTGTGGCCCACACCAGGGCTAACAGCTCCAATTTAAAGCAAACTAGTTTTCAAGATTCTTTTCCAAGTCCTGCAGAGACTAACTAGCATAATCAATCACTTACTCATGTCCTTCTTGGACCAGAGCCAATACTGCTCCCAGCCCATAGAGACTACCATTGGTGTACAGTATATAAGGAAATAATTATTATTTGATCCCTTGATGATTTTGTAAGTTTGTCCACTGACAAAGACATGTCTGTAAGTTTATGAGTAGGTTAATTTTAACAGTGAGATAGTATATCAAAAATAAAATAACATTGTCTAAATTATATAAATGTATTTTCATTTTGCAGGGAGAAATAAGTAGGGATGGGCGTACTTGATGTTTTTCCCTGGGTTCATGCCCGGGGTTGCTATGTTGTGGTAAGTGCCTGGTTAATTCCCCTACAAATTATACTTACTGGGTCCGTGTTACGATTTTCAGGCTTGCCGTGGTGCTGTGTGACTTCTGGGCTTCCGTGGTGAATGGTCATGTGACAGGATCCAATAGCCAATCATGTATGCCAAGAACACAAGGGGCAGCCTGGTAATGACGCAGCGACATGTCACACCAGGAAGAGACAGCACAGACCAGGTAAGTATATTTACGGAACTAAGTATTGCCTTACTTTACTCCAGCAACTCCGGTCACATTCCCGAACAGTTCGCCCTCCCCATGAAATAAGTATTTGATACCATACCAACCATTAGGAGTTCTGGCTCCTACAAACCAGCTAGATTAGGGGTAGGGAACTCCAGGCCTCGAGAGCCACACACAGTGCAGGTTTTCAGGATTTCCTTAGTATTGCACAGGTGATAATTGAAATACCTGCATAGGTGATGATTCCAACCCCTGTGCAATGCTGAGGAAATCCTGAAAACCTGCACTCTGTGTGGCTCTCGAGGCCTGGATTTCCCTACCCTGAGTTAGACGCTCCTAATCAACTCGTTACCTGCATTAAAGACAGCTGTCTTAAATTGTCACTTGTATAAAAGACTCCTGTCCACACACTTAATCAATCAGTCTCTAACCTCTACAACATGGGCAAGACCAAAGAGCTTTCTAAGTATGTCAGGGAAAAATTCCTAGAGCTGCACAAGGGTGGAATGGATTACAAAAATCACAATTAAGACACCGGGTGAGAAGGAGACAACTGTTGATGCAATAGATAGAAAATGGAAGAAATACAAAATTGGTGTCAGTTGACATCGACCTGGGGCTCCATGCAAAATCTCACCTCATGGAGTATTTAGAATCATGAGGAAAGTAAGAGATCAGCCTAAAAATACACATGGGAACTTGTTAATGATTTCAAGGCAGCTGGGACCACTGTAACCAAGAAAACCATTGGTAATACATTGCGCCATAATGGATTAAAATCTTGCAGTGCCCGCAAAGTCCCACTGCTCAAGAAGGCACATGGTGAAGGCCCGTCTGAAGTTTGTCAATGAATACGTTGCTGATTCTGAGAGTACCTAGGAAAAGGTGCTGTGGTCAGATGAGATCAAAGTTGAGCTCTTTGGCATTAACTTAACTTGTCATGTTTGGAGGAGAAGAAATGCTGCCAATGACCCAACGAACACCATCCCACCGTCAAACATGACAGTGAAAACATTATGTTTTGAGGGTGTTTCTCTGCTAAGGGCACAAGACTACTTCACCTCATCAATGGGACAATGGATGGAGCCATGTTCCGTAATATCCTGAGTGACAACTTCCTTCCCTCCATCAGGACATTAAAAATTGGTCTTCCAGCATGACAATGACCCAAAATATACAGCCAAGGCAACAAAGAAGTGGCTCAAGAAGCAGCACATTAAAGGGATCCTGTCACCTCCAAAACACCTCATAAGCTAGCAAAACATGTCCCTGCAACATTCCATCACTAATCTCACACTCCTTTTGTCTCCTAAAAGCATCCTGTGAAAATGCATAAAAACGTTTTAATACTTACACATTAGTGATTATAATTAGCAGGGGCTATATTCCTTAGTCACCAGGGCATGTTGTTTTGCAGCCTCGAGGATCCACCCTCTCTCTGTCTGTGCTGCTGTGATGTGCAGCTGAAGGCAGGGCTAATGATTTGCATTGTGAGAGTGATAGAGGGGGGGAGGGTAAAGCCTGCACAAGCAGAGCACACAGACAGAGAGAGGGTGGATCCTGGAGCCTGCAAAACTGCCCGCCCTGGTGACTAAAGAAATAGCCCCTGCTAATTATAATCACTAATGAGTAAGTAATAAAACGTTTTCACAGGATGCTTTTCGGAGATAAAAGGAGTGTGAGATTAGTGATGGGATGCTGCAGGGACATGTTTTGCTAGCTTAGGAGGCGTTCTGGAGATGACAGGATCCCTTTAAGATCATGGAGTGGCCTAGGCAGTCTCCAGACCTTAATCCCATGGAAAACTTATGGAGGGAGCTGAAGCTCGAAGTTGCCAAGCAACAGCCTCAAAGAGGAGTGGGACAAAATTTCTCCTGACATGTGCGCAAACCTCATCATCAACTACAAGAAACATCTGACTTCTGTGCTTGCCTCCAAGGGTTTTGTCACCAAGTGTTAAGTTTTGTTTACCAGAGGGATCAAATACATATTTCTCTCTGAAAAATGCAAATAACGTTATATAATTTAGACAATGTGATTTTCTGGATTTTTTTTTTTGATATTCTATTTCTCACTGTTAAAATTAACATACCCTTAAAATTATAAACTGTTCAATATTTTGTAAGTGGGCAAATTTACAAAATCAGCAATGGATCAAATAATTATTTCTTTCACTGTATTCCAATATAGGAGCATTAGTTAATGCAAGTTATACTGACCAAAAGGCTTCTCCCACCATCTAATTTTGGCTGATTTCAAGGAGAAGAGAGCCTTCCCGCCACTTCAGGGGCCAGGAGGAATCCCTACCCTTCCAATCCCACCAGTTCCAACTGACATCTCATCCTCAGAAGGGGAGATCTCAGAAGGTTAAGGCAATCAGGCCGTTCTGAGTGAGTGCTGGGCAAGACTAGAAAGAGCCAATAGCGACCAAAGACAAAGGAGACCTAGAAATAGAGAAAGAGGGAGAGGTAGGGGAGACCAAGATGAGAGGAACCAAGATCACTTCCTCCTCTACTACAGCAACCCTCACCCTTATTGGAACCATTTCCATCTCCTGCACCATCCTCTTTTTTGGAACAGGGATTACAACAAAGGGGATAAGACCTATGAAACCGAAGAGGAAACTCTCCACGTTTTACCATTAATACAACCAGGAACATACAGGGATAAAGACAACTTGAATACTCTGAAGATCATTAATCTTACCAGCTACAACCTTAAGCAAATTAGAGACTAGGGTCCTAAAGAAGGAATTATCATGTGTACCCACCAACAATTATGATTCCATTGAATGGATCAAAGATATTTGTTTGCAAGAAAACTCAAATGGCAAAGTTTTTTTTAAAAAAAAGATGATATGAAGACATTAGTGATGAGCGAGTACTAAAATGCTCGGGTGCTCGAAGCTCGGGCCGAGCATCCCAAGATACTCGTGTACTCGGCCCGAGCACCGAGCACAATGTTATCCTATGGGAGACCCGAGTATTTTTCTAACATGACCCCCGGCAGCATGGAAAAAGCCTAAACATGTCACAAAAGTATCAGAAGAGTGCTGAAATGACATGGGAACAGCATGGGGAAGACCCCTGGAAGCATTTCAGTCCCCAAGGTCACTGCTGTCAACAATGTTGTCAGACCATTACGCCACTTTTACGGACTGTCAAGAAAACGTTACAAAATGAAACTAAAACGGATTTTCATGGAAAAAATATTAAGGGCTCATACCCACTTGTGAGACAGAGTTGGTGTATGTTAGTTTTGTAGGATTATATCAAAGATTTTTTTTTTTTTAAATTGTGTGGCACTCCCATGTCCCTGGGAATAGACGTACATGAAGGCCTCTTTAAATAATCTGCCCATTATAAGGAAGTTTGTCTTTTGTAGCATTGCCCTAGGGCAGGGAAGCCAAAAATTGGGAGGCACTTCAATACGCCTAGATAGAGACGTGCATGAGGGCCTTTTTAAAAAAATGTGGCCATTGGAAGCAAGTGGGTCTTTTTTACTATTGCCCTAGGCAGGGAAGCCATAAATTGGAGACACCAATATGCCCCTGGATAGAAGCGTGTATGAGGCCCTTTTTAAAAAATGTGGCCATTGGAAGCAAGTGGGTCTTTTTTACTATTGCCCTAGGCAGGGAAGCCAAAGGTTTGGAGGCACCAAGATGCCACTGCATAGAGGCGTGCATGAGGGCTTTTTCAAAAAATGTGCCCATTGTAAGCAAGTGTATCTGCTGCAGTATTGCCCTATGCAGGGAAGCCATAAATTGGAGACACCAATATGCCCCTGGATAGAGGCGTGCATGAGGGCCTTTTTAAAAAATGTGGCCATTGTAAGCAAGTGTATCTGCTGTAGTATCTCCCTAGACAGGGAAGCCAAATGTTTGGAGGCACCAAGATGCCCCTGCATAGAGGCGTGCATGAGGGCCTTTTCAAAAAAAGTGCCCATTGTAAGCCAGTGTGTCTTTTTTAGTATTGCCCTAGGCGGGGAAGCCATAAATTAGGGAGACACCAATATGCCCCTGGATAGAGGCGTGCATGAGGGGCTTTTAAAAAATGTAGCCATTGGAAGCAAGTGTATCTACTGTAGTATTGCCCTAGGCAGGGAAGCCAAAGATTTGGAGGCACCAAGATGCCCCTGCATAGAGGCGTGCATGAGGGCTTTTTCAAAAAATGCGCCCAATGTAAGCCAGTGTGTCTTTTTTAGTATTGCCCTAGGCAGGGAAGCCAAAATTGTGAGGCCCTTCAAAGCCCCTTGAAATGGAGGAGAGCCTCTAAATATTGTTCCCATTAAAAAGGAGCGGGTCTACTATACTTGTAATGCCCATTCTGTTTTCATGGACCTAAGCATTTACCCCTGGGGGGTATACATGAAAGTACTGCCTAACATTGAACGGTGAGAGTCATCATCATCATAAATATGATGTAAAAAAAATTATGTTTTTGTGGCATCATGAACTACGGTCGCACTGATCATATGATGGTGGCGGATGAGGAGAAGGAGGAGCAGAACAGCAAGTAACCAAAGTAATGAAGTGTGTACCCATGTGTGGGTGAGCGGAGGTGCATGGCAATTTACCGGCACAACCCCCCTTCATTTACCCTTTTTTGAGGCAGGAGGGGGTTGTAGCTCCAATTTGTATACGCCAAAACAATCAGTATACCCATCTCAGCGTTTTACCTGCTGTAATGTAATCTCTAATCTGTCATCTCAGTGTCCAGCTAAAAACCATGTTTTGGACACCTTCATTTACCTGTATACAGGCAGCACAACATTGAAAATGCGCAAGGCGGGTGGTACTGGATGTGATGGTGGTGCATACAGAGGCTGAGGCCATGTGCAAGCTGGAATTGCGCCACGACAAACGCCAACATTATCTTGCTCGACCTTTCTTGTCCCAATTTGTAGGGGACCGCAACAGTACACCACTATTAAACCAAGACCAGTGAAAACAGGTTGTTAGTTGGATAGCGGATAATACTTCAGTCAGTTTTGCACCACCACAAGCAGCCTGTCTTCCACACGGTCAAGTGTGAGTAGCCGTGAGTCTGGACCGCACATTCCACACTCTGATCCTCCTTCCTCCCACCATGCCGAGTGCCCGGACCCAGACATAACTGATCACACACTTGGACACTCTGAAGAGCTGTTCACTATCCATTCATAGATTCTTGCCTCTCGCCAGCTCCAGTTGAAGTGGGTCATGAGGAGATTGTATGTACCGATGCCCAAATATTTGAGCAGCCACGGTCTCACGAAGGCAACGGTGGGAACGTGACTCAACAAGAGGTGGCCGATGATGAGACACAATTGCCACAAAGTCAGGAGGAGGACCAGGGTGCGGAAGTGGAAGACGACGTGGTGGATGATCCAGTAACTGACCCCACTTTGCAGGAGGACATGCAGAGCGAGGACAGCAGTGCACAGGGGGAGTTATATGTAGCATCACAACAGGCCAGAAGATGCAATGTGGTGTCCTGCAGGCAGAAGGCAGGCAACCGTTCCCCGGAACAACAACACGAGTGATGTTGCCAGTACAACTGCTAAGTCTTCCTGAGTCTGGCTGTTTTTTAAGGTGTCTGCAGATAATTAGAAAAAGGCCATTTGCAACACCTGCCATGCCAGCATCAGCAGGGGTAGCAAAACTAGCAGCCTGACCACCACCAGCATGATTAGGCACATAGCAGCAAAGCACCCGACTTTGTGGGATGTACAGCAGAGTACAGGAGCATTGTCTGCGGGTGACACCGCTGCATCTTCCACTGTTGTGCGTGCAAGCCAATCCCCTGTCCATGCTGCTGGTGAAGATGCCTCCTGTCCTTCACCTGTACTTGCACAAGCAGAAGTAGCACCATCATCAGCCATGTCCTTGTCCCAGCGCAGCGTTCAGTTATCCATACCCCAATCTTTGGAACGCAGGCGCAAATACGCTGCCAACATCGCACATGCCACAGTTCTAAATGCACACATTTCACGACTGCTTGCACTGAAAATGTTGCCTTTTAGGCTGGTGGAGATGGAAGCATTCCACAACCTGATGGCGGGGGCTGTCCCACGTTACTCGGTCCCTAGCCGACACTATTTTTCCTGGTGTGCCGTCCCCGCATTACATAAGCACGTTTCACAAAACATCATACGTGCCCTTAACAACGCAGTTTCAGGCAAAGTCCACCTAACCACGGACACGTGAACAAGTGCTTTCAGGGCAGAGCCGGTACATCTCTCTGACGGCACACTGGGTTAATATTCTGGAAGCCGGGACCCAGTCTGAGCTTGGGACGGAACACGTCCTTCCGACTCCAAGGATTGCAGGCCCTAACTCAGTCAGGGTTTCACCCACAGTGTACAGCTCTGGAACTTCATGATCCTCACCCTCCTCCTCCTTCACTTCACCCTCTACAGCAGTCCAAAGCTGGAAGCACTGCAGCAGTGCCTTGGCTAAGTGGCAACAGGCTGTGCTGAAGCTAATATGCGTAGGTAACAAACCCCACAATCCTGAAGAGTTGTGGAAAGCACTGAAACAGCAGGCAGATTACTGGCTCACACCACAGAACCTACAGCTAGGCATGGTCGTGTGTGACAATGCCCGGAACCTGGTGGCAGCTCTGTGGCGAGGCGAGCTGACACATGTTCCATGCGTGGCCTATTTTATTATTATTATTATTTATTTATATAGCGCCATTAGGTTCCATGGCGCTTTATATTAGGATAAGGGAGACAAGAACAAGTACACTAAATATAGGCAATCAGGACGTACAGGTACAGGAGGGGCAGGGACCCTGTCCACGAGGGCTCACAGTCTACGAGGGGCGGGTTGGGATACAATAGGATGGGGGAATGTCAGGTATGGGGCGGTCCCCGGGGTCTTATTACAGGTTGTAGGCTTGACGGAATAGGTGAGTCTTCAAGTGACACTTTAAGCTTGTCAGGGTAGGAGAGTGTCTAACGTGTTCGGGCAGGGAGTTCCAGAGTAAGGCAGATGCCCGGGAGAAGTCCTGGACTCGGTTGTGCGAAGAGGTGATGAGGGGGGAGCAGAGGAGGAGTTCTTGGGCGGAGCGGAGGTTGCATGAGGGTAGGTATCAGGAGACCAGGTCGGAGATGTATGGTGGGGCCAGGTTGTGTATGGCTCTTGGAGGTGGGGAGCCAGTGAAGGGCTTGGGAGAGGGGGGAGACAGGGGAGTAGCGGGAGGACAGGTACATTAGTCGGGCAGAGGAATTGAGGATAGACTGGAGAGCTGTGAGGGAGTTAGCCTTGAGGCCATTGAGAAGGAGGTTGCAGTAGTCAAGGCGGGAGATGATAAGAGCATGAATGAGTGTTTTAGCGGTGTCATGGGTGAGGAAGGACCGGATCCGTGAGATGTTCTTGAGCTGGAGCCGGAGGGATGTGGTGAGGGCCTCGATGTGGGGCTTGAAGGATAGGGAGGAGTCAAGGATTACCCCGAGGCACTTGGCTTGGGGGACTGGAGAGAGGGTGCAGCCATTGATGCAGATGGATAGGTTGGGAAGTGGGGGGGGATTTTTTGGGGAAAGACTATGAATTCAGTTTTGTCCATGTTGAGTCTAAGGAAGCGAGCAGAGAAGAAGGATGAGATGGCGGTAAGACATTGTGGGATTGTGGAGAGTAAGGAGGTGATGTCAGGGCCAGCCAGGTAGATTTGGGTGTCGTCGGCGTAGAGGTGGTACTGGACGCCGTGGGACTCAATGAGTTGCCCTAGGCCGAGAGTGTATATGGAGAAAAGTAGGGGTCCCAGGACCGAACCTTGGGGGACTCCGACAGAAAGGGGGTAGGGTGAGGAGGAGGTGTGGGAGTGGAAGATGCTGAAGGTCCGTTCCGCTAGGTATGAGGAGATCCAAGAGAGGGCAAGGTGGGTGATGCCGAGGGATTCCAGGATCTGTAGAAGAAGGGAGTGGTCAACCATGTGGTCAACCTCGTGGTTCAGTGGTTTCTTAAATACTACCCGGAGCTGTCTGATCTGCTCGTAAAAGTACGCCGCCTGTGTGCCCAATTTTACTGCTTCAGCCGCCCTTGCCAGCTTTCAGCAGCGTTTGCACATTCCGTATCACAGACTGGTCTGTGATGTCCCCACGCATTGGAATTCCACACTGCACATGTTGGTCAGGATTTGTGAGCAGAAGAGGGCAGTTGTTGAGTATCAGCATCAACTAGGCCATCGGTATATGGTTCAGACTCCACACATAACACCTCAGGAGTGGACATGGATGTCCGACATATGTACCGTCCGCCAAAACTTTGAGGACTTCACCAAGATGGTGAGGGGCGATGATGCCATAATTAGCTTCACCATCCCGCTTCTCTGTCTTCTAAAATGCTGTCTGCTCAAAATCAAAAACGATGCATTGCAGGTGGAACACGATGAGTTGGAGCAATAAACCGATACGTGGTGATTACACACAGCACAGCCTCATCTCATCCCAACGTGCATTGGAGGACTATTACGAGGAGGAGGCGGATAAAGAAATGGAGCTACTTTCATGCAAAATTGACGGCAATACATGCACAACCATCTTACCGTCGGATGGCCAGAGGACAGGGGAGAGAAGGAGGAGGAGGATGATGAAGACAGCATGGTCAAACATCCTGTTTTTGAGGACCTGAAGTCTTGCCTGTTAACAGTGTTATGCACATGGCTGACTTTATGTGATGCTGCCTGTCTTGTGACCCTCGCGTTATCAACATCTAGGCGGACACTCATTACTGGTTGGTTACACTTTTAGATCAACGCTACAAGGAGAACTTTATTTCTCTTATACAGTGGCTCAAGTGGTTAGCACTGCAGCCTTTGCAGCACTTTGGCTTGAGGTCCTAGGTTCAATTCCCACCAAGGACACAAAGAACAACATCTGCAAGGAGTTTGTATATTTTCCCCATGTTTGCGTGGGTTTCCTGCGGTTACTCCGTTTCCTCCCACATTGTAAAGGCATACTGATAGGATGTTTAGATTGTGAGCTCCAAGAGAGACAGCATTACTCATGTATGCAAAGTGCTATGGAATTAATAGCGCTATATAAATGAATAAATAATAATAATAATAATTCCCGAGGCGGAGAGGTCTACAAAAATGCTGCAGTACCAGAAGGCCCTAGTTGCAGATTTAGTCCAAAAATTAACTTCTGAAAACGCTTGCGGCAGAGGTCGCGGTTTGGTGGACAACCAAGGTGTCCGGCCGAGAGAGCCACAAATCAAATCCAGCAGAGGTAGGGGAAAACTCTCAAAGATCTGAGACAGTTTTCTTAGCCCCTCCCATAGCACAGGCCCTCAGGTGCAGGGTACTGTCACAAGGACTGCAAAGTTTGTAAAGATGCTGAAGGAGTACCTTGCCGATCGTACGAAAGTGCTCCTAGATTCCTCTGTGCCTTCTAATTATTGGGTATCCAAACTGGACACGTGGCAGTAATTGTCCCTCTATGCCTTGGAAGTCCTGCCCTGCAGTTAGCGTTTTGTCAGAGCGTGTTTTTATTGCCACAGGTGAAATCATTACAGATAAACGCACCCGCCTGTCAAGTGAAAATGCTGACCAGTTCTTTTTGACCTGGATACTGAGATTGAAGATTAAATTACAGCAGCTATACTGGTCAGACACAAACGCGCTGACACAAGTATACTGAGTGTTTTTGCAGATACAAATTGTAGCTACAACCCCTTTCTGCCACACAAAAATGGTAAATGAATGAAGACAGGAGTTGGTTTGTAGCTGGACAGTGAGATTACAGATTAGAGCGTTTTAATCCCGGCAGTTTGAACGGTCAGACTCAAACGCTGACGTGTATACCGTGTTTTGGCGTACACTACTTGGGGCTACAAAAAACTGCTGCCGCACAGAAATTTTTAATGAATGCAGACAAGAGTACGTTTTTAGCATGACCCTAAGTTTTGAAATTAAGGCCCTGCAGGTGGACTAGTCAGACACAAACGCTGACTACAATAGCGTGTCTTTTGGCGTACCCTAATTTATGCTGCAACAGACAGTAACAGCACTTAAGATGCAAATTTAGTGCACACAAGAGTAGGTTTTTAGCACGACCCTAAGTTTTGAAATTAAGGCCCTGCAGGTAGACTAGTCAGACACAAACGCTGACTACAATAGCGTGTCTTCTGGCGTATCCTAATTTACGCTGCAACCTAGCAGTAAAGCAGCAAATTTAGATGACTAAAATTAGTTGCAGTGAGAAGAGGTTTTTTTTAGCACAAGGCTTTTGGTGTACCCTAATTAACGCTGCAACCTACAGTAGCAGTAATTAGATGCAAAATTAGTGCAGAGAACAGTTTTTTTTAGCACACGGCTTTTGGTGTACCCTAATTAACGCTGCAACCTTCAGTAGCAGCAATTAGATGCAAAATTAGTGCAGAGAAGAGGTTTTTTTTAGCACGAGGCTTTTGGTGTACCCTAATTAATGCTGCAACCTACAGTAGCAGCAATTAGATGCAAAATTAGTGCAGAGAACAGTTTTTTTTAGCACAAGGCTTTTGGTGTACCCTACTTTGAGCTAAAACCTATAATGAGCTAAATAAATCCTTAAAAGCACGGTTTTTGGGATGGATGAGCCTGGAAACCAGCCCCAGATGCGATGCAGGCTGGTATACTGCCACAGCGAAGTTTGGTAGATACCCTGCCTCCCTGCCTGCTGTATACTGCTCTAGTAGTCCTCAGAAGGACTGTTGTGGTAAATAGACTGGCAGCCCTGTGCCTACACTAGCTGAAAGGCCACAAATCTGTCCCTCAATCAGCAGCAGCTCTCCCTACACTGACTGTCTAATGGTGCAGAGTGACGAGCACAGCGCGGTCAGGCCTTATAAAGACCTGATCACGCTGTGCGGCCAGCCAATCACTGTAATGCCACAACCAACATGGCTGTGGCATTACAATGTCTGTCAGCCAATCCCTGCATGCGGGCTGGCTCTGAAAAGAGCGCCAACATGCAGGGAGGTGGACCCCGAGCACAGCAAGAGTATCGTGAGATTACTCAGTACTCGCCGAGTAGCCCGAGTACCGTGATATTCGTGCGAGTACCGAGTAGTGACAAGCATACTCGCTCATCTCTAGAAGACATGTGTAGAATTAGGAGTAGCTAAGGAAGATCTCCCTATAATCCGGAACTAAACAGGATTTATGGATGAGAATAAATGATTGGAGGGTCAAGGCCTGTTCACAGATTTAAGACCCTGGAGCACTTGTGCACCCCCTACAATAGAAACAAATACCATCAATATCTTCACCAGACTTGTGAGCGAGGACTTTTTCCCAACCTAAACAGATCTGAGAGAGAGGCACTAGATGGGCTTGCTAAAATACAGGATTTCTTGATGAAACCTGCAGAGAAGAGGGGTAATCTAGTCATTTTAGACCATGATGGATATAAAAAAATGGTTACAGACATAAGAGATGTCTTCACGTATATGGTCTCATGTAATGACCCAACAGATGAGTTTCTGAAGGAGATTAAAATCTTACTAGATGAGGAGTACCAGAAAAAGATTATAGGTAAGAACGAATGGAGATTTATAGACATCAAATATCCAGTGAGACCAACCTTTTATGCACTTCCAAAGGTACATAAAGGATTCAAACCCTTTAGAGGTCGAACCATTGTGTCAGGGATTGACTCCCTCTCTCAAAATTCAAGCATCTACCTAGAATGGGTGTTAAGAAAGTACATGGTAGCCCTTCCATCATTTCTAAGGGATATCCTTGAATCTTGATGAGATTAGAAGACATTGTGATTGACTAAGGGGTACATTTGGCCTCAATGGACGTAGAGGCCTTGTACAGTAGTATTCCACATAACTTCGTATTGGAAGCCATCAAATATTATTTCAATGCTAGGGGCATACAATACAAAGACCATGTCGGGGTCGTAGCGACAATACACTCCTTCACCAGTCATTCCAAATTAAACTAAGAGCATGGGGTACCCAAGTAAGAATGAGTCAGACAAAGTATTCTGGTTCAATCTCATTGCATGCTCAGCCACGGTCACAGCAACTCAACTTTATTTCCGGGTACACTACATTTTATACTCTTGGGACTAGGCGTGGAATAACCATGACAAGGTGGGATTAGATAGGGGTTAGGTGGAGTTAGGCTAATATATCAATCTCTGTTAGTAATAATTAGTCCTTTGTCTTCTGTGCTGAGTCCATCCTTCATCACGTCATGATGTCTTCTCTTGGCCTCTGGTATGCAGGATATCTCCAGCTTCCCATGGTACAACCTGGCACCGGCACAGTAGTGACCAATCAGCTCCTTAGTTTCCTGGGCACCTCCGCACACTGTATCTTCTCTTCACACATCTGAAAGACACTTTGTTTACACATAGCTTTGGTTCATGGATGAGAGGGAGAGAAGAAAGAGAGAGAGAGAGAGAGACATAGAGAGAAAGAAGAGAGAGAGATGAGAAAAGGGAATGAGAGAGGGAGAGATATAGCTATTGGATACTAAGTTAAGGGAAAAACTTATTGTTTCTCATCTAGAGCATTAGTAAAAATATATAATATAAAGAAAATATAAGTATAGTGGAAGAGCGTATTTTCTACCTTGACAAATCCTCCCTAAACAAAAAGTTTTTCCCTAAAGGTCCTTCGAGACTATCCATGTGATGGGAAGGGGAAGTGGATTTCTTCATCCAGACACCTTAGAGACTCCTTCCTTGCGAAGGGCCCCCAGGCATCCGAACCCTACACTAGCCTCACATGGAGTTCTCCCATTGTGCCTAAATCAGCTCTCTTAATCTCATTGACTTCATCTGAAAACAAGAGGGGGAAATTGTAGAACAGTCAACACAACATATTCAGACATTGCTACAAGGAAAAAGGTTGTGTCATTTTTACCCATCTTATTCTAAAAGGAAAAGATTCATTTAGATTCTACAGTTAAATTAATTTTGCTATTCATTGGCTGTTTTCAGGGTCCAATCCGTTGAAGGGGAAAGAAACCTCAAACATATTAGAAACGGCCTGGGGAATTGTGTATCAGTTTTACACTATTAAAGGTCAAGACTTATCCTCCCTTGAACATTTTATCATATACCACTATCATTATGGAGGGTATACAAAAGGATATGAACTTCTTAAATATCTGCAAATAAGCACAGTTATCCACATGAGAAAAATACACAACAAAATCATACAAGAACCATGTTATGTACTCCTGTACTTATTCTAAAAACATTTTAACCAGGGTATGTTTGACATTCTAAAATACGGTACCTTGGATAGAAAAAAGAGATTTACACATATTGGGACAATTTTATACAGTTTTCTTGATTTCCTTATCCGCTCACTACTTGCAATTTCCAAAACCCATGGAGCAATCGCCGCTCGAAGCCTGTACCTTTCTGAGTTGTGTTGTGCGCAAGAATAAGGCAGGATTGTATACACAGCTTACCTGTACCAGGAGCGAACTAGGAGGTACTCACCTGATCTCACCCGTGACCTATTTTGAGGCGTAAAGTGAGGCCAAGCAGAGACCAGTCTAACCTTTGCTGATAAAAGACATCATGGCCTGCCCTGTCCCCTCTCACGACTCCTAGTTTAACACTGTTAGTGGTTCGTCAGTCCCTATAAGGCAGTCGACTATAGAGAGGGCTCAGGCCGCCAGGCGCAATCCGGCTGGGATGGGGCAACCACCTGCCACTACCTTTTGTTATAGCTTGCCTTCTACCTCCAAGAGGACAGGACACCTGTGGTGATTGTCAGTATGATTATACCATCCTAGACTGATAACATGGTGTCTACCTCACCGTGATTTACCAATACTGCATTTAGTAGGCTTACCGTATTGTTAAGGAATTCTTCAACCGGAAATCGCTCCATTCGCTCAGAAAGTGCAACTCAGAACCAAATATTCTGATTACCTCATGTGAGGATTCTACTTGCGTCCAATGTAAGAAATCATATCTCCTATACCTGAAAAACAACTCAAAAATCTATTAATGTCAAAGATCAGAAAATTCTTATTCAACATTATAATTGTAATTTTCTGCTAGTTATTTTGAATATATTTTTTATTACCGGACAATAAATGGTAGAACACTACAGAATATATAAACGCTGTACATCAGAGCAGACATGTGTAACATCACCTTTAATTCAAAATCTCGTCTACCAGCATTTTCTCCAGAAAGCCTCCTCACCCCTCCCATATGGGGAAAGATAACAGACTACAAGAAATATTCTCACACAGCAAGGAACAAAGACTGCTCTGATAGAAAGAATTTAAGGAGGTGTGGGGGGGATGGTCTACTCCCTTCCACATTTTCAAACCCTTTTGCCTTGATATGCCTACAAGATGTCCACAATCCTGATAAAGGACCTAACTATAATACTTCAGGAGTAGGGGGGAATAAAATTACAGGGAGAGGGTCAAGAATTCTCAGACACAGGTTTAGCTACTTGAATCCCAGGGCAAGTCAGGTATCCTCAGGGACTCCTCAGCACGTATTCTACAGGTCACCAGCCGCTCCCACGTCTGCCATCACAGATCCAGACCTCCATAACAGCGACTGCCCTAGAACACACCATCGCAAGTAACTTCAGGTTTAACCCGTCTTCCCCACTGGAGGGGCTGCAAGACCCTCTGTCTTCTAACCTCATATCTCTATACACACAAGCTAGGCATTATTATTATTATTATTATTCAACTACCATAAATATGAAAAATTCGTTCTTGCCATTCAGAATCCTTGGAAAGATGGATAAGATTCCAGTGTGCATGTCAGGCATCTGCAGATTCCACCCTTCACTCCCCCCTTTCTCTCTCGCCCTCTCGCTCTCTCCCTCCCCTCCTTCCAGCATTAGCAAGCCCTCCACAAGGTCACGCGCACACAGCTGTCTAGATAAGGAATTCTGAGACTCACACAATAGAAAAAAGAAATCTTTCTCTCCCAAACAGAGCTCACAAATTTGATTAACTGTTTCACACTTGTAGTTATATACAACTAACAACTCCAGCCATTATCTGAGATCCCGTGGCTTAATATCTAACACTTCATTTACTCTTTATAACTTCAAGAACTTTCCATGACAGAAAGAATAGTCAAATATATTGATAGACGGACCGTGAATAGAGTGTAGTGGCAGTCGGTGTGACTTCAATGAAACAGAATGATCTCCATAAGATTATATACACCTTACCCTAATTTACCCTATTACCCTAACCACTCTGAAGCTAGAAACTGGTACTTAATAAACCTCAAATAAATCTTAACTTAACATATCCACACATCTGGGGACCTCATATCGCCGCCATGATAGGGTGGTGGCTGGGATGGCGTACTCAATAACAATGGCGTGGCGGCCATTTTACAATCCGCAAGATTACATTCAGAGTAGTGATGGGCGAATCCTAAATTACTCGGAATCGCTTGACTCTAGCGAGTCCGAGCCCAGGACTCGCTACTCGTTGCGAGTTTAGCGAGTCCAATGTTAATAAATGGGGAAGCGAGTAATAGCGAGTAGTGTGAGATTTACAAATCGCAGATGTGTCTCGGAAGCTTCAGCCTGAAGCAATCCTAGTTTTGTCATTTATTTGCATTGGACTCGTTTACTTTGTAAGTAATCGCTGGGAAACTCGCACAGATAAGAGAAGAGTCCTGTCTGCTCTGTGCAGCTCCAGGGTCCTAGAGCCCGCCTGCTGCCTGATGTAGCAGTGCTGAGATTGTTCTCAGTCTGCTCATTCCCTGTGTACAGACATGAATGTCTGTGTACAGAGATGATGTAGCAGAGCTGAGATTGTTCTCAGTCTGCTCATTCCCTGTGCATAGACATCTATATCTATACACAGGGGATGTAGCAGAGAGGACATCGCGTTTTGGACTGCGTCGGACGGAAGAGGATTTTTTTAATTAAAGATGGAGTCCCTAATGGCTTTTTTTTTATTTCTAATAAAAAATTTTCTCTGTGTTGTGTTTTTTTAACCCTTTATTGGAGATTCTTAGTGGCTGGGTCAAACGTGTTGTGTTTTTTTTAAAACAATTTAATAGAAATTCATGGCGGTCATGTCTAATATTGGCGTGACCGCCATAAATTTCGGGCTTAGGGCCAGCTGATAATACAAAGCTGGCCCTAACCTCTATTACCCAGCGTGCCACCGCCACCAGGGCCGCTGGAAGAGCGGGGTTCAGCGCCAGAGGATGGCGCTTCAATGAACGCACCATCTTTTGGGGCGGCTGCGGGCTGCAATTTGCAGCGGGGGGTGCCCAGAAAGCTTGGGCATCCCTGCGCTGCGGATTCCAGCCCCCAGCTGCTTAGCTGTACCTGGCTAGACATAGAAATTGCGCGGAGCCCCACGCATTTTTTTGACTCCGACTCCGAGACGACTCCGACTCCGAGACGACTCCGACTCCGAGACGACTCCGACTCCGACTCCGACTCCGAGATGACTCCGACTCCGAGACGACTCCGAGATGACTCCGACTCCGAGACGACTCCGAGACGACTCCGACTCCGAGACGACTCCGACTCCGAGACGACTCCGACTCCGACATCCGACTCCGAGACGACTACCGACTCCGAGATGACGACTCCGAGACGACTCCGACTCCGAGACGACTCGACTCCGAAACTCCGAGACGACTCCGACTCCGACCTCCGAGACGTCCGACTCCGAGACGACTCCGACTCCGACCGAGACGACTCCGACTCCGACTCCGACTCCGAGACGACTCCGACTCCGAGACGACTCCGACTCCGACTCCGACTCCAGACGACTCCGACTCCGAACACTCCGACTCCGACGACTCCGATCGACTCCGAGACGACTCCGACTCCGAGACGACTGACGACATCCGAGACGACGACGACTCCGACTCCGACTCGACTCCGAGACGACGACGACTCCAACTCCGACTCGACTCCGAGACGACTCCGACTCCGACTCGACTCCGAGACGACTCCGACTCCAACTCCAAACTCCGAGACGACTCCGACTCCGAGACGACTCCGACTCCGAGACTACTCCGACTCGACTCCGAGCCGACTCCGACTCCGAGACGACTCCGACTCCGAGACGACTCCGACTCGACTCCGAGACGACTCCGACTCCGAGACGACTCCGACTCCGAGACGACTCAGACTCCGAGACGACTCCGAGACGACCGACGACTCCGACTCCAACTCGACTCGGAGACGACTCCGACTCCGAGACGACTCCGACTCCGACTCCGAGACGACTCCGACTCCGAGACGACTCCGACTCGACTCCAAGACAACTCCGACTCCGAGACGACTCCGACTCCGAGACGACTCCGACTCCGAGGCGACTCCGACTCCGAGACGACTCCGACTCCGACTCCGACGACTCCGACTCGAGACGACTCCGACCCGACCCTCCAAGACAACTACGACTCCGAGACGACTCCGAGGCGACTCCGAGACGACGACGACTCCGACTCCAACTCGACTCGGAGACGACTCCGACTCCGAGACGACTCCGACTCCGACTCCGAGATGACTCCGACTCCGAGACGACCCCGACTCGACTCAAGACAACTCCGACTCCGAGACGACTCCGACTCCGAGACGACTCCGACTCCGAGGCGACTCCGACTCCGAGACGACTCCGACTCCGAGACGACTCCGACTCCGAGACGACTCCGACTCCGACTCGACTCCAAGACAACTCCGACTCCGAGACGACTCCGACTCCGAGCCGACTCCGACTCCGAGACGACTCCGAGGCGACTCCGACTCTGAGGCGACTCCGACTCTGAGACTCCGACTCTGAGACTCTGACTCTGAGACTCTGACTCTGAAATTCATTAAATAATAAAAAAAAAAATGCGTGGGGCTCCGCGCAATTTCTATGTCTAGCCAGGTACAGCTAAGCAGCTGGGGGCTGGAATCCGCAGCGCAGGGATGCCTAAGCTTTCTGGGCACCCCCCGCTGCAAATTTTAGCCCGCAGCCGCCCCAGAAGATGGCGCGTTCATTGAAGCGCCATCCTCTGGCGCTGAACCCCGCTCTTCCAGCGGCCCTGGTGGCGGTGGCACGCTGGGTAATAAAGGGGTTAATACCAGCTTTGTTATACAAGCTGGTATTAAGCCCGAGATTCTTAATGTCAGGCCACGTTTGACCCAGCCACTAAGAATCTCCAATAAAGGGTTAAAAAAACACAACACAGAGAAAATTTTTTATTTGAAATAAAAAAAAAGCCATTAGGGACTCCATCTTTAATTAAAAAAATCCTCTTCCGTCCGACGCAGTCCAAAACGCGATGTCCTCTCTGCTACATCCCCTGTGCATAAATATAGATGTCTATGCACAGGGAATGAGCAGACTGAGAACAATCTCAGCTCTGCTACATCAGGCAGCAGGCGGGCTCTAGGACCCTGGAGCTGCACAGAGAAGACAGCTGGACTCGGCTCGCAAAGAAACAGCAGTTACTTTGCGAGTTTCCCTGCTATCACTGGCACAGTAGCCAGTGATTACTCGCACAAGTCTAATGCAAACAATGGCAATCCTAGTTTTGTCAGCGTTTCTGACAAAACTAGATTGATATTGTTTTGCATTGGACTCGTGCGAGTAATCACTGGGAAACTCGCAGAGTACCGAGTCCTGCGAGTCCCTTACTACTCGCCGAGTAACGAGTCCTAGCGAGTAGATTCGCCCATCCCTAATTCAGAGACATCTTGTAACTAAATACGGGCTCTACATCATCTGATCCTCTCCATCAACCTCTTTTTATTCCTCACTCTTCAGGTTCCGCGCAACTCACAAATAAGCTTGCGCTTTTTCTAACAATCCTTTGTCTTTCAATCTGCCTTTTTCTCTCTGAATAAGATCATGCCACATAGATGGCTGTAATCTCCCTGACAAAGGCAACCCTACATACTTGTACAACCTATTCACATTCTTAACTGCCTCTTACCCTTCCGTGACCCTACTAATGTCTTAATTTCCACAATATTCTGTCTAGCCTGTGGGGTACGGACTTCTTCTGCTTTAAGAGACGCAACATGACTCACAGAATACTACGTCCCTACTGCAGTTAGGACGCTGGTAACAGCGATCAACACCAGATCCCTTACAATCCACCTAACCACGCTCTCAGCACTTAAGTACAACTAATAAACACGGAACCAGGTACACAACGTGCCTCTAGCAATTCCAGTACCTAAGCACGACACCACAGGACACTATTGCAGTCGTCCTAACTCCTTGGTGCTTACAGATCGCCTTGCCACGGTATTCTGAGGGTTTCAGAACTGCTTCAAACGACAGTTCTGAAAGAGACCCTTCTCTTTATCTCTAACTCATAAGCCACGGAGCTAATACACTACGTGCTCATAATCCTTCACAGGCACGGAACAAACTACACCACGTGCCCCCCCTCAGTCTTCTCGTGAGTGCGGAACTACATACACAACGCACTCGGACTTTCGAGTCACCGTCTCATAAGCACAGAACCTAGTACACCATGTGCTTATCCCTGAATTTTATATAACATCATATGTGCGTCTCCTTTCACTTTCACTCTCTCTCTGCTCCGTCCCCACAGCTCTGATCTACTTTACAACCTTCTCAGATTATACTTCACTTCCACATTTTAGCAACAGACACGGGCAGGGTCAATGAGTGAGGAATAAGATTGCACTTCATTTCACAAGTTAACAGCAGGCACAGATAGGGTTAATTTGCAAGTGAGGAATAATGACCGGTGGAGGAGGCGTGGTGTTCACACGAGGACGCGCAGGAGGCGACGTCTCGTTGTTGCTGGTTCGGAGCATGGCGCTTGGTCTCACCACTCGACCGGTCACCCCCCCCCCGGACCCAAAAGACACCTTCAGATTAACCAATAACGGCTGAGACACAGTAAGGGCGACACACATATGAATGTGATCTCCACTTACAGTGCCTTGAAGGGTGATCAGTCCTTGAGGTCAGCCGATACGGGTATCATCCAGGGGCATCCGGGCACGGGTCCGTGGGGGTCGCGAATCGCTGGCCATGCCCCACGTTGTTTGGGCGCCAAATTGTCAGGGTCGTAGCGACAATACACTCCTTCACCAGTCATTCCAAATTAAACTAAGAGCATGGGGTACCCAAGTAAGAATGAGTCAGACAAGGTATTCTGGTTCAATCTCATTGCATGCTCAGCCACGGTCACAGCAACTCAACTTTATTTCCGGGTACACTACATTTTATACTCTAGGGACTAGGCGTGGAATAACCAGGACAAGGTGGGATTAGATAGGGGTTAGGTGGAGTTAGGCTAATATATCAATCTCTGTTAGTAATAATTAGTCCTTTGTCTTCTGTGCCGAGTCCATCCTTCATCACGTCACGATGTCTTCTCTTGGCCTCTGGTATGCAGGATATCTCTAGCTTCCCATGGTACAACCTGGCACCGGCACAGTAGTGACCAATCAGCTCCTTAGTTTCCTGGGCACCTCCGCACACTGTATCTTCTCTTCACACATCTGAAAGACACTTTGTTTACACATAGCTTTGGTTCATGGATGAGAGGGAGAGAAGAAAGAGAGAGAGACATAGAGAGAAAGAAGAGAGAGAGAAGAGAAAAAGGAATGAGAGAGGGAGAGATATAGCTATTGGATACTAAGTTAAGGGAAAAACTTATTGTTTCTCATCTAGAGCATTAGTAAAAATATATAATATAAAGAAAATATAAGTATAGTGGAAGAGCGTATTTTCTACCTTGACAACCATAATGACTTCATTCTGTCATTAATGGAATTCATCCTCACACATAAATATTTCACTTTTGATGGCAAATTCTACCACCAGCTCAGGAGCACTGGTATGGGAAGCTCTATGGCGCCAACATATGCCTACTTGCTCCTGGGCTAATAATTTTTGGAGGGGACATGAATAGCTCCTGGTGGTGCCTCCAGATAATTTTCTGGGGTGCTACAAAGATGACATTTCCATCCTATGATGTGGTAATGAGAGCAACTTTAAGAAGTTTATAAGCAACCTAAATGAAAACCACTTAGGCCTGAAATTCACCTATGAATTCCAGACAACTGAGCTTAATTTCCTCAGTGTAACCATTGAAAAGAAGGGAGATGGCCATCTAATGGCTAGGACATATTGCAAAGAGATCTCCTGCACTGGGACGGTCACCATCCTGGGAGTTTAAAGAGGGGCATCCTGAAGGGTCAATATCCTAGGATAAGGAGGAATTGCTCCTCAGACCAGACATTTTAGCAACAAGCACTGGACCTTAAAATAGGTTCAGTGAAAGAGGATACCCACTCACAATTTTGAGTAAATCATTCAAGGATGCGGAACATATAACAAGAGAATCCCTCCTGAAACCATGGAACAGAAATGAATCAATCATAATGAGAATTATAGGCAAATTTGACAATAGATCAAGGGAAGTACGGGAGGTCATATTCAGACATTGGAGAATACTCAGGGCTGATCCAGAACTACACAATCTTATCCTGCCGCTTCCGGCTATCACATATAGGAGGGGCAGGAACTTGCGGGAACAATTGGTACACAGCATGTACAACCCACTTAGAACAAAGGGAAGTGGCTTGAGAACAGGCAAATGGGAACGTTCAGATGTGGGAAATGTACATACTGTAAACATATACAAGTGTGCAAGGAGTTTACCAGTAGAAATACTGGGAAAGGTCTTTTATGCGCGCAATTTTGCCAACTGTAGAACCGTTGGTGTGTATGCGGGATGGAATACATATGCAAAACAAAATGAGAGTTCAGGAAAAGAATGGAGAAACACTTGAGTGATGTGAGGAATAATAGAGATGCCCACAATGCAAGACATCTTTGGATGGAACATGGAGTAGATTCAAACTGTATCTCATTTTTGGGAATAGAGATAATCTCATCACCTAAAAGAGGAGGACACTGGGAAAGATTGTTCCTCCAAAAATAATCCAGATGGATCCATAGGTTACACACGATGGCCCCTCCAGGACTAAATGAGGTCCAGACATACACATATTTTATGTAATCCTCCCTCATTTTGACCCAATCTTTGAGAAATAGTAAGAATTCTCAAAAAGATGGGACACTCTGACCCCTCTTCCTAATCTGGGGTATGCCTTCACGTACCATCTCTGATTCTGAGGCGTGGAAACAATGTTCATTATTTGTGAGAAATGTTGTAAAACAGCTGGAAACTACCAAACTCCCTGACCCATAAGGGCATTGAGTTGTTTACTTTTTATGGCACATAGACTCTATCGAGGAATACAGTGCTGTGCAAATTAATTGCGACAAAGCAAGTCTTTACTTGTTTTTCTTGCGGTAGTTTTACTATTTCTGATAAGTGTTTTATTAGTTCTTGGTGTCGTTTTCCTTTTTCTTCCACATTTCCCTTTTTGTTTTGGAGAAAACGATCCAGTTTCATTGTGTGTGTGAATTATTCTTGAAACGGTAGATTTTCCAATACCAACGGTGGAAGAATTCCTCTTACAGTCAGACTTGTATTTTCATTAAGAGTAATAATTCTACACCTCTTCCGTGGAGTAACATCCAGTTTTACAGGCACGAATCACATTGAGACAAAAAGTACACTAAACCACTCCTCACAGAAACAAACTCTCAACTGAAGCTGAGGGAGCAGCTAGCTGTTATTTTCTGACTACAAGCAGTCAAACCACATTTTGTGACTCAAGGTTGTACATTCACACCTGTTCAAAGCAGTTAAAACTGGTTTGAATCACTGAACGGTAACCAACTTACGATTTTTACTTAAAAAAATGCTTTGTCCCAATTAATTTGCACAGCACTGTAGAACCCACTAATCTCTGTTGAGGGGTCCATGATAGGCCGTGTTAGTACATGAGGGCCAAAGCCTATGTTTACCCACTATTTTCGGAACCCGACCCTGCTATTCACTATCAAGGCACCCATTATGGTTCTATCTGATTGGAGTAATATTGACACATTGTCATTTTTTCCATATTAAAAACCGTTCTGAACAATAATTAATCAATGTCCCTTCTACCTATAATAGACAGTACTACCCCATATATTATCTCCTCCTGTAACTATCTTATATACATAAACAGTGCCATCTACCTAATAGGTTTCTACAACTGAAATAGATGAAATAATTAAGAATTCACGCCACTTATTTTGGCCACTGCTGCACAAAAGATGAGTCGGGTAGATGTACAGAGGCTAAAACCCTTGGTGTGAATGACCGCAGTGATTACTTGCGGTGCATGCGCAGGTTCACTTCGCGCTCCATGCTGGAAGGCAGGCAATGGCGCTTGCGCGATCAGGTCCAGCTCATGTGTGGTGTCATTTCTGCGCTCCATGATGGAGCGGAGACGTGTCTATGCAGGCCAGCATAGAAATCATGCGCTGTGCGTGTGCATTATAGACATCCGGGAATGGACACCTGGATAAAAGGGAAGGACTGAATTAAGTCTTCAGATGCTGGAGGAGAGAACTCCACACCACAGGAGTTTGGAGGCTGCCAGCATCTAAGGAGCCTTTGCATGTGAGAACGTAATGAATGGATACAAGGTAGGCATTTTTCCTGCTATTAAGCTTCTTTTTGAGAGAAACATATGTATGAGTATGACACCTTAACATTATATTTAGATTCTATAAAAGACAAAACCTACCAGTGGGTACGCTAACACAGAAACAAAAAATCCGGTATGACCCAAATTCCTTATTCAGTGTCTATCTGCTTTCATGTCACACAGCCGGGTGTAATAAAGCTAAATTCACCACCCCATAGGCACATTAGACCCCTCTGGGAAATCGAAGGGAACTAACTATGAATTATGACATATTTGTCGGGAAAAATAGTCATTCAGTTTTCATGTCATTCACAGAAGGAACACCTATGAAATCCAACTAACCTCCTTAATGAGCTTATTTCAAGTTCCCTCCTGAGCTCCACGGTCGGAGGAGTGGGCCCGGACTCACAATATATTGGGTTACCCCATCTTATCAGGGATCTGACTGTATTTATTGATGTTATCAACCTACTGATTAATATGTCAGCCCCTCATGAGCCTTTTAAAGATTAGAAGAGGCATCGACATCAAGGTTTCATCCAATTACTCTATCTTGGGGACGGGACATGGGTCAGGACCCTAGACATGACTCTTGAACCTTGACGACAAAGAGCTTGGATTTCACAATTAATGGTGACCAGTCCTAAGGATCGTTAACTGCATAGACTTATGCACTAAACAAGAGATGGGTGTGTTCCCTGGTTACCATCTGGAGACAAAGTGTGTCCGGATCTCTCTGGAGACCATGACGTAATAACAGAGTGACAAGTCTAGCTTAGTCTACTGAGTCTCCCCCTCTCCCGACAAACAGGTAGATATTGTGTGTCTTATGTGTATGGGGGGTAGGTTTACATGTAAATCACTAGTTCACTGTATCACTAGTTTACACAAGATTTTAATTAAAACATTGAAGATGAATTCAATTATGAGTTTTCCTTTCGTTTACTACTTTTTCGACCATCCCCGATATTAACTCATGCAACAGCTTCGCAACTCTGGCAGAATAATCGATGAACCTTGGATAATATTCAGACAATCTTAAGAAGTCCCTGAGATAGTGGTCGGCCATTTTTGCATGAGTGTTTTTGTGTCTGGTGTCATACACACGCCCTTGCCTGAGACCATACTACCCAGGTATTTAATTCCTTTCTGGAACAGGCAGCATTTTGGAGGGTTTATCTTCAGTTCATGCTTCTGGAGCTGCTACAGCACGATACCCAGCCTAACAAGAATTTCTTTAAATGTGGGAGAGTAGATGATGATATCATCCAGATATACCAAAGGTCTCTCTGAGTTCAGATCCACAAGGCATCTCTCCATCAAACACTATAACTTCACAGGAATATTAGTCAATCCGAATGGCATCCGATTTAACTTAAACAGTCCCATGGAAAGATGAATGCCATCTTCAGCTGATCCGGTACAGCTGTGAGAACCTGCCAAAGCTGCTAGTCAAATCAAGGCATTGAAAGTACTTAGCCTTTCCCTAGGTAGAATGGGATTTTTCTATCCTCGGCAGTGAGTAAGAGTCTTGGACAGTGCAGGTGTTCACCTTTAATCCACGCAGTCACAGTGTCATCCATCTTGTGGACCAATACAATTTGATGCTGTCCATGGGCACTGACTCTACCGTATCACTCCATTCTGTAACATGTGAGACAATAGATCATTTACCTTTTGGTACTTTCGTCATCAGGCACTAAGGTAAGAGTGGCTGGGACCTATAGTACTTCCCAAGTCTGACAAAGAAAGTGGATGTGTATGCTGTCCATTTGAGGTCATCAACTCCTAGCTTCAGCCTATTAGAAAGTACCACATCGTACTAAAGCCTTCAGCTTTCTGCTGGAAGTTGCCAGACATAGCTTGCTGTTTTCCTGGCAAGTCTCCAACCCTGCAATGATGTTTTTCCTGTTTTACCTCGGTCTGTTTATTTGAAGCCTCTCCTGCCTGACGATTTTAAACCTTGCTGCCATCTCAGTTTTGACCCAGCTCCCCGACTACTCTAATAGATCCTGATTTAGTCCTTTTCATGACCTACTGGCTCTGACCCTACTTGGCAACTATTCCGGTCTCTGGACTTTAGTCCAACCATTGGCAGCAATCTCCTGGGCCCCATTTTAAATTCAGATCCCTGTATAGTGGTTAAAAGGTGTCATGGTTTCTCTGGATTCTGCCAAATGGAGCGGCTTGTGGCTAGTCTGTCTGAGACTATTTAGATGTCAATTTTGTCCCTGTAGCCTTGGTCAGACATCACACCTGTCACAGGAATAGGTAAATAATTGATGGCCGTCAATCTTATCATCAGTGCTTAATTTGGGAAATAACACTGGAAATACTCTCCAGGCATGGTGGTCACCTGAGATCCTGTGACTCTCAACAAGAGGGGCAATTGGAAACTACATCTTTGAAATCTATATATCTTTTTCTTGAGACTCCTTAACCCCTTCACCACTCGGAAATTTTTCATTTTCATTTTTTGCTCCCCTGCTTCCAAGAGTCATTACCTTTTTATTTCTCGATCAATATAAAGATATGAGTGCTTTTTTCTTGTAGAACGAGGTGTACTTTCAGATGCAATCATTTATTTTACCATTTAGTATACAGGAAAATGGGAAATAAATTCCAAGTGCGGTGAAATTGCAAAAAAAGTGCAATTACACATTTGTTTTTTAGGGTTTTTATTCGCCATGATCGCTATATGGTAAAACTGACATGTTGGTGTCTAGGGTTGGTACGAGTTTGTAGATACCAAACATGTATACTTTTACTGTTATCTAAGTGGAAAAAAATTCAGAAGTTTAAAAAAAAAATTGAACTTTTTGTGCCATGTTCTGCGACCCGTAGTGTCCTCATTTTTTGGGATCTGGGGTTGTGTGATGTCTTATTTTTTGCGGCTTGAGCTGACATTTCTAATTATACCATTTTGGGTAGATACGTTGTTTTGTTCGCACGTTATTGCATTTTATAGCAATCTTGCGGTGACCAAAGAAAACTTAATTTTGGCGTTTTGACCTTTTTTTCTTGATTTTACACTGCCCAATAGAGCGCCTCACTGCTGAGGGTTCGATCACTTGTGCCTTGTCTCCATGAGCTGCAGGACATCGGGACATGACACTTGGTTTCACTTTCTGTGGTTGGCAGCGCTTGCCAGCTACTGAGAGGAAGTGATCCCTGATACTCAACTAAGGTGCAACTATAGACAGGTACATGCATCTGTCAGCGTTACTGAGAGGTCAGAGGGAGTGTGTCCCAGGCCGCCATTATCAAAGGAACCATCTTGAGCCCCAGAATTTCCTGCTACTAAGGTAGCCTGCTTTATATTTTGTGATCACCAGCCATAGGATTATATGCAAATTTCTTCTGAAAACAGAGCTCCAGAACCCCCGGTGAAGACCATAATTGGTCGAAACGTCGGGTGGGGCCAAGCAACTTGAGCACTGTTCATCACTTTATTAAAAAATTTAAAAAAAACGATAGTTGAGCTAACGTCTCCTCGTATTCTTGTTACATTAGTGTGTGCCAGGTATTTATATTATTCTTCAATATTGTACACTAAAGCACCAGGAAAAGTATTGTGCCCACACAGGGGTGGGCGAAACTCTAAAGTTCCCATTATGCATGGGAAGAAAGTAAACACTTTTTTAGCATATACATAATAAACCAGAGCGAATGAAGACTTTAGATTTAATTTTCAATACCTGTATAAATAATTTAGACACAAGGCAGGAGTGTTAAAACAGTGAATTTTATAGAGGAACTTGGCATTCGAATTAGTAGATATAATAGTTTTTATTTCACAATCCAATAGTATTGTATAATAGCCCTAGCATACAATCAGTGAAGAATATTATTCTTCACAATCTAAAATTGTGGTATTGAAACAAATATACAATAGTAGAGTGTAAGCACTGATAGTGATGTCATCTTTTTGAAAAAATCATAGTCTGCATCTTCTGATAGTAAATTGTCAGTGTTGATACTGATGTGATTCAAAATTTTATATCTGCTTCTGAATCTTCATGTCTCATTTTTTTAGGATACACTGGATTATTCATGAATAGAGAAAATCTCTTAAAGGGAACCTGTCACCCCAAATAAGCTTTCCAAACCATTAATACCTGTCCCTGCAGCCTTAGAATACAGTCTAACACATCCCTGCCTCATCTTTTGTAGTAAACTACAAGTGCTATAATGGACTTTGCAAACTTACAAAATGCTTGTCACAGGGTCGTTCCTGAAGGCATTTTGACCGGTAGGCGGGTCCCCTTGTGCCGCGCTACCCCTGCCTAGTTGCTGTAATACGCCCTAATGGGTGTCATTATAGAAAAGCAGAGTGTGGGCATGATTTTAATATCGCGCCCGCCACGTCACCGCTGCGACACGGTCATGTGACGCCTTGACGCGTCACTTCCGGTCGCAGGGTTCACAGGCAGACTTCGCGCATGCGCAGATAGCATGCTGAAGTCTGCCTGTGTACGACAGGAAGTGACGCGCGAACCCGGCGTCACATGACCACGTCGCAGCGGTGACGTGGCGGGCGCGATATTGAAATCATGCCCGCACTCTGCTTTTCTATAATGATGCCCATTAGGGCGTATTACAGCAACGATGCAGGGGTAGCGCGGCACAAAGGGACCCGCCAACCAGTCAAAATGCCTTCAGGAACGCCCCTGTGACAAGCATTTTGTAAGTTTGCAAAGTCCATTATAGCACTTGTAGTTTACTACAAAAGATGAGGCAGGGATGTGTTAGACTGTATTCTAAGGCTGCAGGGACAGGTATTAATAGTTTAGAAAGCTTATTTGGGGTGACAGGTTCCCTTTAATGAACATACACGTATAATATAAGCACTCTTTCTGAATTGTAAGGAAAAATGTACAAATGTATTTGTAGCTGACCTAGTGGGTTGATAAAAAAAACACTTTATAAATTACAAATACATATGAGATTTCTTTAGATGGAGGGAAAAAAAAAGTCTAATGTCTGCTGAACCTAAAACGAAATTTCTGAAAACTTTAATTTTTTTTTTTTACAAATAAAGATTTTCATAGACAAGATGTCAGGGGAGAATTTTTCAGAGTGATGTTATAAATCAAGATCGATTAAAATGTGACCTACAAACTGCATTAATAATTGATCAACATTTAGCTTTTATACCAGAACCTGGCAAGGAGTATTATAAAACATAAATAGTTTTTCTTAAATGTATAAATGTAGATTCAGTATAATTTTTGCCAACAGTTTGCCTCATGGCTGTCTCCAAACTATTAGAAGCACTTTAAGTAAATAACATCAAAAGTAAAAAGTCTCCTGTAAGCTTTTCAGTTGTTACTGAAATGGTTTGAGCAAAACTCGTTCCACTTTGTCAGGTATAGACTATGTAAAAAAAAAAAAAAAGCAAAGAATTATAATTTAGGAACTTTGTAATATGGTCATTGCATTTACTGAATTTTACTTTTTTGATGATTACTAGCCCTATACAAGTTTCTTTAGACCCTTGTCATTTATTTTTATCTATTATAAGCTAAAAAAAATAACACATGATGTCTAAAATGCCTGACATTACTGAAGGTGCTTTTACAGTTCATTGGACATTACATATGGTATTTATGTGTAAGTTAGCACCCACTGTTCAATTTTAGCATATTGATTTGCTTTGTTTCTCACCATTTTCTTGCCCCTCTCTCCTTCCTCACTTGCTAATCTTTTCAGAGTATCTTACATACCTTTTATTTTGATTTTGGCCATTTTGACATTTGGCTACATAAAACACTAGAGGTCTTAATCAGCAAGAGAAGAGGAACCAAATCAACTGTGGTCCCTGTAGGAAAGAAGTGAATGTAGTTGATCCCCTAAAAAAAATTTTAAGCCTTGAGCATTCCAAATGTAAAATCTAAATATTTCCTTACTTTATACCACTATCCCCATTGTACCTATAAACCTTGTGGTACCTTTATAGTATTCTATAAATTATATTCTGCTAAGACTAATTGCCACTGAAGTCAACATCCAAAGGGTTAACAGAAAGTGCTGGGTTTCATAGATCCACCGCGCTGACCTCCAGTGAAGACAAACAGAGTGATGTATAAAACTCTGTTTAATGGGTAATTTGCCTACCGGTTTCGTGATTTCAGTTATCACTTCATCAGGGCATCAAGAGCAGCAGTATTAACAAGATTTATATACACACAACAACATTATATGACTCCACCCTTCAATTGTGATGGTGTTTCCTGTGGGAACGCCTCCTTCACACATGCAGGGTGGATAACATCTATTAAAAGACATATCAATAACAATAATTCATTAAAAACACCACATCTATTACAAAAACACTCTTCAATTCACAAATTAGATAAAAATGCACCAAGATCCACATGGGATTCAATCTGGCACCTCCAAAACTAAAAGCTTATAGAGTCAGCATTAGATCACTAAGCCATTCATACAGATAGAAAAACTCAGTAAGTGTATGTAGGGAGAACATACCTACTGGGGAGTTAGAAAAGATATATCTGTTATATGACCCCACCCATTCAGGTATGAAGGTAGCTCCACTCGGAACGTCACCCTCAAACCCTCTGGGTGGACAACATCCATTAAAAGGCATATCAATACAAAATAATATAATCTATGTAACATTAAAACACCACACATGAAGAAAGCATAAAAACCTCTCTAAATCATAAAATTAAAAAATAGTATAAAAATGCACAATGATCCACAGGGGATTCAATCCGGCGTTTCCAGAGCTATAAATTCACAGGGCAAGCATTAGACCACTTGGTCATTTAAGTTGATTGAAAACTCATCTCAGTCATAATATGTGAAGAGAACCTACCTATTAGGAGTTTGAATATTTATTATTAAAGGGGACCTATTTTCTATTATGATTCCCCATTATCTGATGGGCTTATAACTTAAAAAAATAAATAAATAAATAAAAAATATAATTTTTCATTTATTTAAAATACATGCATTAATATCAATAGAAACAAAAAACAAAAAAAAAAAAAAAAAACTGAAGTTCAAACCCTGGACTCCAAAACTTGTGTTTCCATTAAAAAATCAATTATCCACTAAGCTATAGGGGTGCTCACACTTAAAACAATTTAAAGCTAGTCATGAATGTTATCTTCACCATTACCTGTATACACTAATAGTTGGTACCAACCACAGGGGAGGGATAAAAATAGTATCACCATTCTATCATACCTCTCTCTATATATATATACACATACACTAGTAACGTGCACATAATGAGACAATTTTTATTAGAGTGATTAGAATAGGTCACTCACCTCATTCAAACCACCCGGCTGGAGGGTCTTTAGTTTGAAGATCCAGTAAGTCTCCCTCTTTGCCAGCCGGTCTAATCTATTTGTGTTATTAAATGGTATAACACATTGTCTCATTATGTGCACGTTACTAGTGTATGTGTATATATATATAGAGAGAGGTATGATAGAATGGTGATACTATTTTTATCCCTCCCCTGTGGTTGGTACCAACTATTAGTGTATACAGGTAATGGTGAAGATAACATTCATGACTAGCTTTAAATTGTTTTAAGTGTGAGCACCCCTATAGCTTAGTGGATAATTGATTTTTTAATGGAAACACAAGTTTTGGAGTCCAGGGTTTGAACTTCAGTTTTTTTTTTTTTGTTTTTTGTTTCTATTGATATTAATGCATGTATTTTAAATAAATGAAAAATTATATTTTTTATTTATTTATTTATTTTTTTAAGTTATAAGCCCATCAGATAATGGGGAATCATAATAGAAAATAGGTCCCCTTTAATAATAAATATTCAAACTCCTAATAGGTAGGTTCTCTTCACATATTATGACTGAGATGAGTTTTCAATCAACTTAAATGACCAAGTGGTCTAATGCTTGCCCTGTGAATTTATAGCTTTGGAAACGCCGGATTGAATCCCCTGTGGATCATTGTGCATTTTTATACTATTTTTTAATTTTATGATTTAGAGAGGTTTTTATGCTTTCTTCATGTGTGGTGTTTTAATGTTACATAGATTATATTATTTTGTATTGATATGCCTTTTAATGGATGTTGTCCACCCAGAGGGTTTGAGGGTGACGTTCCGAGTGGAGCTACCTTCATACCTGAATGGGTGTTGTCATATAACAGATATATCTTTTCTAACTCCCCAGTAGGTATGTTCTCCCTACATACACTTACTGAGTTTTTCTATCTGTATGAATGGCTTAGTGATCTAATGCTGACTCTATAAGCTTTTAGTTTTGGAGGTGCCGGATTGAATCCCATGTGGATCTTGGTGCATTTTTATCTAATTTGTGAATTGAAGAGTGTTTTTGTAATAGATGTGGTGTTTTTAATGAATTATTGTTATTGATATGTCTTTTAATAGATGTTATCCACCCTGCATGTGTGAAGGAGGCGTTCCCACAGGAAACACCATCACAATTGAAGGGTGGAGTCATATAATGTTGTTGTGTGTATATAAATCTTGTTAATACTGCTGCTCTTGATGCCCTGATGAAGTGATAACTGAAATCACGAAACCGGTAGGCAAATTACCCATTAAACAGAGTTTTATACATCACTCTGTTTGTCTTCACTGGAGGTCAGCGCGGTGGATCTATGAAACCCAGCACTTTCTGTTAACCCTTTGGATCCTTACTTTTGCTGGGCACCTGCTGCGACCATAAGAGAGAGCGGAGTTAGTTGGTTGTGACTTGCACAACCAAATCAGGTGAGTCCTTCCACTAAAGGGGGGCACTGAGGATAATTGTACAAAAGGAAATTACTCTATGTGCGCTCCATTTCCCTTTTTATTACTGAAGTCAACATTGATCCCTGCTGCTATATTGACCCTTGCAAGCTTTTCTTCCCTAGTTAAACCCAAGTTCTAATCAGTCCTACAAGCACTGGCGTGTTTTACAGATTTATAGTTTTTAAGGTTGAAGGTAGACATAAGTCCATTGAGTTCAAACTATAGTCTAATATGTTGATCCAGAAGATGGCAAAAACTCCATGGGGCAGGCACTAAACTCCATATTAGGGAAAACAATTCTTCCCACCTCCACATATGGCAATCAGACTAGCTCCATGGAAAAACGCCCAATCACAAAACCTAATGCACATAACTGGTAATATTATATTTTTCAAGAAAGGAATCGAAGCCTTCCTTAACTTTTAGTAGTGAGTGAATTATTCATTTTCAACATCATGTGGCAGAGAATTCCATTGTCTCACTGCTTTGCTGTAAAGAATCCGCATCTGTGGTTATGATTAAACAATCTTATGATGTAGAGGATGCACCCTTGTCCCCGTCGCAGGACTGTGTATAAAAAGATCATTGCAAAGGTCTCTGTACATCTCTATTATGTATTTTTACACTATAATAAGATCATCTGTAAGCTTTCATTTTTCCAAACAGAATAACCCCAAGGTTAATAACCTTTTTTGGAATTGCAGACCACCCAATCACTAAATAACCTGTCTTGGTATTGTAGAGCACCCAGTCTATTATTAATTTTGGTTGCTTTTCTTTTCACCCGTTCTAGTTCAGCTATGTTCTTTTTATATACCAAAGATAAAAATTGTAAACAGAATTCTAAGTATGGTTACTAGAGATGGGTAGTATGGTTACTAGAGATGGGTGAACCTTCCAATGTTCGTGATTGGTGGACTTGCCTGGACTTTTTTTTTAAGACTCAAACTTGAGTCCGAACCCCAAACTCAGACTTTAAAATTATGCGATGGGGTGGGGGCAGTAAAAAGAAGGAAAATAGTTATTAAATGCCAGCATCATACTCACTGAGCCGCATCAGCGGTGAACTCAAATTACCCTATGAACAGCATCACGGTAACCCAGATCCCAGCTATAAGTAAGCAAGAAAAGTGCTCACTTTATGGCTGGGATCCGTGTGTTGTGATGCTGTTCATGGGGTCATCGGAGTTTATCCCTGATGAGGCTCAGCTGTGAACTTAGATGACCTTTCTCACACCACCGGTTGTCAGTGCCAGCCAACTGGTCGCTGTAAAATAAGATATAAAGGCCAGAGGCGCAATGTGTGAAACTTTCAAAACCGGGTGTTCATCAGATTTAAGTGCTAATGTGCTCACCTTCACAGGTTGTGCAAACCCTGCACAACCCCGGTGACAGCGTTGGTGGCTATGGCAAGGGCTGGTTACTGGTTCTGGGGGATTAGCGTTGTGGCCTGGATTCCTCCTCCACATCACCTCCGGGCTCCGGGTTGTCTCCTCACCTCCTTCTCCAGCTCTTTCCCGAACTTCCTCCGCTTGTCACGTGATCGGTTAGACCGGAAATACGTCATGCAAGGTCCTCTCTCTCTCTTTGCTTGTTGCTGCAGCAATGCCAGGTCCTAATGTGTGAGTAGTACAAGCTGCTCCTGCAGCTGCCGCTACAGAGAGGAGTAGAATTTGATTACAAAACCAACAGTCTTTTCTGGACCACAAACACTTGATTAAAAGTGAGCATGTGAGAAATAACGGGCAGGATAGACTAAGCAGGTTAATAACAAAAGAGAGCTTCTGGATCTATGAGCTTGGTACGTTGCACCCAGAAGGATTACATCTAACAATAGAGAAAGTATCCAGTGGATGAGAATGAGGATTTTTTAAAATATTTTTTTATTATCATTATTATTATTTTATCATGCTGCACATGGTTTTTATATTGGAGTTTTATAGGGAGATTAATGGCAACACCAACAAACAAGGGGAGGAAGAAAAAAAGAAAAAAAAACAAAACATTTTTCATTGAGATCACATAAATAACCAAATATGAACAGAGAGACGCATATATACAGTTATGGCCAAAAGTATTGACACCCCTGCAATTCTGTCAGATAATACTCAGTTTCTGCCTGAAAATGATTGCAATCACAAATTCTTTGGTATTATTATCTTCATTTAATTTGTCTTCAATGAAAATACACAAAAGAGAATGAAGCAAAAAGCAAAACATTGATAATTTCACACAAAACTCCAAAAATGGGCCAGACAAAAGTGTTGGCACCCCCAGCCTAATACTTGGTTGCACAACCTTTAGCCAAAATAACTGCGATCAACCCTTCCGGTAATCATCAATAAGTTTCTTACAATGCTCTGCTGGAATTTTAGACCATTCGTCTTTGGCAAACTGCTCCAGGTCCCTGATATTTGAAGGGTGCCTTCTCCAAACTGCCATTAGATCTCTCCACAGGTGTTCTATGGGATTCAGGTCTGGACTCATTGCTGGCCACCTTAGAAGTCTCCAGTGCTTTCTCTCAAACCATTTTCTAGTGCTTTTTGAAGTGCGTTTTGGGTCATTGTCCTGCTGGAAGACCCATGACCTCTGAGGGAGACCCAGCTTTCTCAAACTGGGCCCTACTTTATGCTGCAAAATTTGTTGGTTGTCTTCAGACTTCATAATGCCAAGCACATGGTAACAGTCCAGTGCCAGAGGCAGCAAAGCAACCCCAAAACATCAGGGAACCTTCGCCATGTTTGACTGTAGGGACCGTGTTCTTTTCTTTGAATGCCTCTTTTTTTCTCCTGTAAACTCTATGTTGATGCCTTTGCCCAAAAAGCTCTACTTTTGTCTCATCTGACCAGAGAACATTCTTCCAAAACGTTTTAGGCTTTCTCAGGTAAGTTTTGGCAAACTCCAGCCTGGCTTTTTTATGTCTCGGGGTAAGAAGTGGGGTCTTCCTGGGTCTCCTACCATACAGTCCCTTTTCATTCAGACGCCAACAGATAGTACGGGTTGACACTGTTGTACCCTCAGACTGCAGGGCAGCTTGAACTTGTTTGGATGTTACTCGAGGTTCTTTATCCACCATCCACACAATCTTGCGTTGAAATCTCTCGTCAATTTTTCTTTTCCGTCCACATCTAGGGAGATTAGCCACAGTGCCATGGGCTTTAAACTTCTTGATGACACTGCGCACGGTAGACACAGGAACATTCAGATCTTTGGATATGGACTTGTAGCCTTGAGATTGCTCATGCTTCCTCACAATTTGGTTTCTCAAGTCCTTAGACAGTTCTTTGGTCTTCTTTCTTTTCTCCATGCTCAATGTGGTACACACAAGGACACAGGACAGCGGTTGAGACAACTTTAATCCATGTGAACTGGCTGCAAGTGTGATTTAGTTATTGCCAACACCACAGCTAAGTTACAGGTGCTGTTAATTACACAAATTAGAGAAGCATCACATGATTTTTCTAAGGGTGCCAATGTTTTTTATTGTATGGTATAAATGAGCTGATAATGATTAATGGGACTCAAGAGGTTAAATGGTGATTTAAGTGTGGTCCAATCACATGTGTGGCCATATTTTTAAAGCAGTTTTTTTAATATGTCCTCCATTTCACCTGAGGAAGACGGTCGGGCACCGTTTAAATGCGTAGTGGGCACTGGAGGTACAATAATGGTCTGTGACTTACTTTTAATCAAGTGTTTGTGGTACTTAGCGCTCCAGACAAGACCGCTGGTTTTGTAATCAAGCTAGTCGCTGTAAGCAGACGTGTCTGCTCACAAAGATGTAGCACAGCTGAGCATGTTTGCCCGTGGATTTATCATCGGTGGGTTTGTTTTTGGGTAATTAAAGATGGGAACTAGGGATGTGTTTTGTGTTTTATTTCAACTAAAATGTTTTTTTCTTGGTGTTGTGTTTTTTACTGCTTACTAGATATTCATAGTGGCCAGGGTTTAATATTGGCCTGACACTATGAATTTCGGGTTTAGTGACACCTGCCAACACAAAGCTAGTATTAAACCTTTTATTAATCAACGTGCCACCACACTATGGCTGCTGGAAGAGCTGGGTAAAGCACTTAAAAATGGCACTATGAAAGAATGTGTCATTTTCAGGGGAGGCTGCAGGATGTGATTTTCAGCATGGGGGACTCAGATTACTTGGGCCTTACCATACTGAGAATCCCAGCCTCCAGCTGCCTGGGTTTTACCTTGGCTGGTGATCAAAAATAGGCAATGCCTATGCATTTTTTTCTAATTATTTATTTAAATAATAAAAAAAAAAGTGGGCTTCCCTATATTTTGATTTCCTGCCAAGGTAAAGCCAGGTAGCTGGGAAATGGCAGCCCACAGCTGTCAGTTTTATCTGCGCTGATAATCAAAAAAACAACGAAGTTCTACGCACAATGTTTTAAAATAATTATTTATTTTTACAGTACTATCATATCAGTCAATGGATGAGGGGCCCAACAGCCAATCACAGATGCTATTACAGAGAATGAGTGTCTGTGATTGGCTGCTGGAGTAACCTGAAACTCACCTGTACATTCTAGCACAGCGGTAGGGAACTCCAGGCCTTGAGAGCCACATAAAGTGCCGGTTTTCAGGATTTCCTCAGCATTGCACAGTGGTTGGAATCATCACCTATGCAGAGGATTAAATTACCAACTGTCAAATACTAAGGAAATCCTGAAAACCTGGACTATGTGAGGCTCTCAAGGCCTGGAGTTCCCTACTCATGTTGTAGCATATAGAATTCTTGAGCAGTTTCCAGATTACTCCAACAGTAAATCACAGATGTTCATTCTCTGTGACAGTGTCTGATTAGCTGTTGGGCCCCTATGCAGTAAATATCCAAGAAGTTGATGACAGTTCCAGAAGAACGAGCTGCAGGATGCCGGTAGGTATGATGCTGTTTAATAACTATTTTCTTTATTTTTAAGACTCCCCTGCCCCTGAACCAAAACCAAGCTTTAACATGAATTTCCCAGGAAAGTCCGTGTTGGGGGATCTGTGCCCAAACACTAGGTGTTCGGTACGGTCCCCGAACTTTACAGTTCAGGTTCACTACTCACTAATGGTTTCACTAGTGACTTGCAAAAGGTAAAACTATGTTCTTCTCATGTGTATCTATGTCTCTTTTAATGCATCATTTTATTTTATTAGCCTTCGCAGCTGTCTGGTCTGACAGCGATCAGAAAAGTTGAGTTTGCTGTCCACCCAGACACCCAGGTGTTTTTCTGTGACAATTTTACCCAGTGTTTTACAATTAAGTGCATAATTAAAAATGTTATTTTCTTTTCCAAAGTATACAGTTAGGGCCAGAAATATTTGGACAGTGACACAATTTTCGCGAGTTGGGCTCTGCATGCCACCACATTGGATTTGAAATGAAACCTCTACAACAGAATTCAAGTGCAGATTGTAACGTTTAATTTGAAGGGTTGAACTAAAATATCTGATAGAAAATGTAGGAATTGTACACATTTCTTTACAAACACTCCACATTTTAGGAGGTCAAAAGTAATTGGACAAATAAACATAACTAAATATTATATTGAAAAAACTCACCAAAAATGGTCGCTTTTTTTACCCCTTGCATCTAGCAGGTGGCTGCAGATTCCCCCAGGAGGTAGCACATGCGTCTAGACACCGGTACACAGACCCCTGCAACCTATAATATGGGGGCGGTTTGTAGCAACCAGCGACCAGCCATGTATGCAGGGAGAGGCTGGTGGTGAATGCAGACACATGGACACCATTAGGCCCCTGCCACACTCAGGTGTTACATAGTGTCTGAGCAGCCTATTGGTGACGCCTCCTATTAGACCGGGCGGGCTGCTCAGCACTGAAATATGCATCACTGTGACAGACGCCCCCTAGAGGAAAACAACCTCAACTGCAAAAGATAAAAAGATGCAGGTTGACACTAAAGATAATGTTGTAAGGTGTCAGTTGGTATTATGGCGCCAGAATATCGTAAGCTCGTGACCCACCGTCAAGGGCCCTTACACTCACGAGTACCTAGCCACATGTATAACACATGTATAATTTAGCTTTAAACAAAAATCACCGAATAGGTACTAAATATTATATTGAAAAAACTCACCAAAAATGGTCGCTTTTTTTACCCCTTGCATCTAGCAGGTGGCTGCAAATTCCCCCAGGAGGTAGCACATGCGTCTAGACACCGGTACACAGACCCCTGCAACCTATAACATGGGGGCGGTTTGTAGCAACCAGCGACCAGCCATGTATGCAGGGAGAGGCTGGTGGTGAATGCAGACACATGGACACCATTAGGCCCCTGTCACACTCAGGTGTTACATAGTGTCTGAGCAGTCTATTGGTGACGCCTCCTATTAGACCGGGCGGGCTGCTCAGCACTGAAATATGCATCACTGTGACAGACCCCCCTAGAGGAAAACAACCTCAACTGCAAAAGATAAAAATATGCAGGTTGACACTAAAGATAATGTTGTAAGGTGTCAGTTGGTATTATGGCGCCAGAATATCGTAAGCTCGTGACCCACCGTCAAGGGCCCTTACAGTCACGAGTACCTAGCCACATGTATAACACATGTATAATTTAGCTTTAACCCCTTAAGGACCGAGTCACGTTGCAGCTTAATGACCGGACCATTTTTTGCAATTCTGACCAGTGTCCCTTTATGAGGCTATAACTCGGGAACGCTTCAACGGATCCTAGCGATTATGAGATTGTTTTTTTCGTGACATATTGGGCTTCATGTTAGTATTAAATTTAGGTCGATAATTTTTGCGTTTATTTGTGAAAAAATAAAAAATTTGGCAAAAATTTTGAAAATTTAGCAATTTTCAAATTTTTTATTTTTATTCTGCTAAACCAGAGCGTTATGTGACACAAAATAATTAATAAATAACATTTCCCACATGTCTACTTCACATCAGCACAATTTTGGAAGAAAAAAAAAAAATTTGGTAGGACGTTATAAGGGTTCAAAGTTCATCAGCAATTATTCATTTTTCCAGCAAAATTTACAAAACCATTTTTTTAGTGACCACATCACATTTGAAGTCCCTTTGAGGGGTGTACATGACAGAAAACCCCAAAAGTGACACCATTCCAAAAACTGCACCCCTCAAACTACTCAAAACTATATTCAAGAAGATTATTAACCCTTCAGGTGCTTCACAGGAACTAAAATAAAGTTGAAGGAAAAAATGGACATTTTAATTTTTGTAACAAAAATGTTCTTTTAGCCTCAATTTTTTCATTTTCACATGGGCAACAGGATAAAATGCATCCTAAAATTTGTTGGGCAATTTCTCCTGAGTACACCGATACCTCATATGTGGTCATAAACCACTGTTTGGGCGCACGGCAGGACTGAGAAGGGAAGGAGCGCAATTTGAATTTTAGAGCCAATTTTCCGTTCAAAAAGTGAAATGGCGCTCCTTCACTTCTGAGCCTTGCCGTGCGCCCAAACAGTGGTTTATGACCACATATAAGGTATCGGTGTACTCAGGAGAAATTGCCCAACAAATTTTGGGATGTATTTTATCCCTTTGCCCATGTGAAACTAAAAAAATGTAGGCAAAAAGAAATTTTTTGTGAAAAAAAAGTGTTTTTTTTAATTTTTATGGATGAATTTGTGAAGCATCTGGGGGTTCAAAGTGCTCACTATGCATCTAGATACCGTCCTTAGGGGGTCTAGTTTCCAAAATAGGGTCATTTGTGGGGGAGCTCCAATGTGGAGACACACCGGGACCCTCCATACGCGACATGGTGTCCTCTAACAATTTGAATGGAAAATGAGCTCAAATTGTTAGCGGACACCATGTCGCGTTTGGATGGTCCCCGTGTGTCTCCACATTGCAGCTCCCCCACAAGTGACCCCATTTTGGAAACTAGACCCCCCAAGGAACGTATCTAGATGCATAGTGAGCACTTTGAACCCCCATATGCTTCAGAAATTCATCCGTAAAAATGAAAAAGCACTTTTTTTTCCACTAAAAAATTATTTTTTCATTATTACGGATCAATTTGTGAAGCATCTGGGGGTTCAAAGTGCTCACTATGTACCTAGATATGTTTTCTTGGGGTCTAGTTTCCAAAATGGGGTCACTTGTGGGGGAGCTCCAATGTGGAGACACACAGGGACCCTCCAAACGCGACATGGTGTCCGCTAACAATTTGAGCTCATTTTCCATTCAAATTGTTAGCGGACACCATGTCGCGTTTGGATGGTCCCCGTGTGTCTCCACATTGCAGCTCCCCCACAAGTGACCCCATTTTGGAAACTAGACCCCCCAAGGAACATATCTAGATGCATAGTGAGCACTTTGAACCCCCATATGCTTCAGAAATTCATCCGTAAAAATGAAAAAGCACTTTTTTTTCCACTAAAAAATTATTTTTTCATTATTACGGATCAATTTGTGAAGCATCTGGGGGTTCAAAGTGCTCACTATGTACCTAGATATGTTTCTTTGGGGGTCTAGTTTCCAAAATGGGGTCACTTGTGGGGGAGCTCCAATGTGGAGACACACAGGGACCCTCCAAACGCGACATGGTGTCCGCTAACAATTTGAGCTCATTTTCCATTCAAATTGTTAGCGGACACCATGTCGCGTTTGGATGGTCCCCGTGTGTCTCCACATTGCAGCTCCCCCACAAGTGACCCCATTTTGGAAACTAGACCCCCCAAGGAACGTATCTAGATGCATAGTGAGCACTTTGAACCCCCATATGCTTCAGAAATTCATCCGTAAAAATGAAAAAGCACTTTTTTTTCCACTAAAAAATTATTTTTTCATTATTACGGATCAATTTGTGAAGCATCTGGGGGTTCAAAGTGCTCACTATGTACCTAGATATGTTCCTTTGGGGGTCTAGTTTCCAAAATGGGGTCACTTGTGGGGGAGCTCCAATGTGGAGACACACAGGGACCCTCCAAACGCGACATGGTGTCCGCTAACAATTTGAGCTCATTTTCCATTCAAATTGTTAGCGGACACCATGTCGCGTTTGGATGGTCCCCGTGTGTCTCCACATTGCAGCTCCCCCACAAGTGACCTCATTTTGGAAACTAGACCCCCCAAGGAACGTATCTAGATGCATAGTGAGCACTTTGAACCCCCAGGTGCTTTACAAATTGATCCGTAAAAATGAAAAAAATAAACTTTTTGTGGAAAAAAAAGTGCTTTTTCATTGTTATGGATGAATTTGTGAACCATCTTGGGGTTCAAAGTGCTCACTATGCATCTAGATACGTTCCTTTGGGGGTCTAGTTTCCAAAATGGGGTCACTTGTGGGGGAGCTCCAATGTGGAGACACACAGGGGCTCTCCATACGCAATATGGTGTCCACTAACAATTGGAATTGTTAGCGGACACCTTGTAGGATATGAAGAGCCCCTATGTGCCTAAACATTGGAGCTCCCCCACAAGTGACCCCATTTTGGAAACTAGACCACCCAAGGAACGTATCTAGATGCATAGTGAGCACTTTGAACCCCCAGGTGCTTTACAAATTGATCCGTAAAAATGAAAAAAGAAACTTTTTGTGGAAAAAAAGTGCTTTTTCATTTTTATGGATGAATTTGTGAAGCATCTGGGGGTTCAACGTGCTCACTATGCATCTAGATACGTTCCTTCGGGGGTCTAGTTTCCAAAATGGGGTCACTTGTGGGGGAGCTCCAATGTTCAGGCACACAGTTAGGGTCTCTCCATACCCGACATGGTTTCCGCTAACAATTGGAGCTCATTTTCTATTGAAATTGTTAGCGGACACCATGTCGTATACGGAGAACCCGTGTGCCACCAGCACAAGGGCAACTGGTAGAGTTGGGGTACAGCACCAGAAAATTCCGCCTCTAATGAATGCGCTATTTTCTTGGGTGGCTGTGGGTTGAAATTTGCAGCGCGGGGGACCCACAACATTTGGGTCTCTCCACGCTGAGGATTCCAGTCAGCCAGCTACCAAGTTGTACATGGCTGGCTACAAAAAATACAGCGAAGCCCATTTTTTTTTATTTCTAGAACTAATTCTAGAAAAAAAAAATGACGTAGGGCTCCGCCATATTTTTCGTCCAGCCAGGTACAACTTGGCAGCTACAGACTGCCAGCAACCCCCAGCTGCCTTGTTGTACCTGGCTGCAACCAAAAATACAGCGAAGCCCATTTTTTTTTATTTCTAGAACTAATTCTAGAAAAAAAATGACGTAGGGCTCCGCCATATTTTTGGTCCAGCCAGGTACAACTTGGCAGCTACAGACTGCCAGCAACCCCCAGCTGCCTTGTTGTACCTGGCTGCAACCAAAAATACAGCGAAGCCCATTTTTTTTTATTTCTAGAACTAATTCTAGAAAAAAAAATGACGTAGGGCTCCGCCATATTTTTGGCCCAGCCAGGTACAACTAGGCAGCTGGGGGCTGGAATCCTCAGCATAGAGAGGCCCAAGCGTTCTGGGCCCCCCATGCTGCGAATTGCAGCCCGCAGCCGCCCCAGAAAATGGCGCATTCATTGAAGCGCCATTTTCTGGCGCTGTACCCATGCTCTTCCAGTTGCCCTGGTGCCGGTGGCAAACTGGGTAATAAAGGGGTTAATGCCAGCTTTTTATTGGCAGCTGGCACTAAGCCCGAGATTCATAATATTGGGCCAATGTTAGACCCGCCATTATGAATCTCTGATAATTAGTCAATAAATACACACAGAGAAAAATATTTTTATTAGAAAAAAAACACAAACAAATTTTGGACTCCATCTTTATTATAAAAAGATCCGACGTAGTCCACAACAAAGGTCCCACGACGCTCGATCGTTTCCGACGGGATCCCCATGCAGGGGGATGGGGGATCAGGGATCCCCATGCAGGGGGATCAGGGATCCCCATGCAGGGGGATGGGAGATCAGGGATCCCCATGCAGGGGGATCAGGGATCCTCCTGCAGGGGGATGAGGGATCAGGGATCCCCATGCAGGGGGATCAGGGATCCCCATGCAGGGGGATGGGGGATCAGGGATCCCCATGCAGGGGGATGGGAGATCAGGGATCCCCATGCAGGGGGATCAGGGATCCTCCTGCAGGGGGATGGGGGATCAGGGATCCCCATGCAGGGGGATCAGGGATCCTCCTGCAGGGGGATGAGGGATCAGGGATCCCCATGCAGGGGGATCAGGGATCCCCATGCAGGGGGATGGGGGATCAGGGATCCCCATGCAGGGGGATGGGAGATCAGGGATCCCCATGCAGGGGGATCAGGGATCCTCCTGCAGGGGGATGGGGGATCAGGGATCCCCATGCAGGGGGATGGGGGATCAGGGATCCCCATGCAGGGGGATCAGGGATCCCCATGCAGGGGGATGGGGGATCAGGGATCCCCATGCAGGGGAATGGGAGATCAGGGATCCCCATGCATGGGGATCAGGGATCCTCCTGCAGGGGATGGGGGATCAGGGATCCTCCTGCAGGGGGATGGGGGATCAGGGATCCCCATGCAGGGGGATCAGGGATCCTCCTGCAGGGGGATGGGGGATCAGGGATCCCATGCAGGGGGATCAGGGATCCTCCTGCAGGGGGATGAGGGATCAGGGATCCCCATGCAGGGGGATCAGGGATCCCCATGCAGGGGGATGGGGGATCAGGGATCCCCATGCAGGGGGATGGGAGATCAGGGATCCCCATGCAGGGGGATCAGGGATCCTCCTGCAGGGGGATGGGGGATCAGGGATCCCCAAGCAGGGGGATCAGGGATCCTCCTGCAGGGGGATGGGAGATCAGGGATCCCCATGCAGGGGGATCAGGGATCCTCCTGCAGGGGGATGGGGGATCAGGGATCCCCATGCAGGGGGATGGGGGAGGTCTTACCAGACGTCGGGCGGCGGTGAGAGGAAGCCGGAGGACGCAGGCAGGAGGACGCAAGCTGGAGGCGGCGGCGGCAGGAGGAGGTGAGTACCGGCGGTGGCGGGGGGCCGGGGACAGCGGGGGGGGCCCAGAATCAGCAGGGGACGGGGGATAGCGGGGGGGGGCCCAGAAAAAGAAGGGGACAAGGCACAAGGGGATAGCGGGGGGGCCCAGAAACAGCAGGGGAATGAGCTTCAGAAGACACAGCGGGGGACGGGGGATGAGCCGGGGGATGAGCCGGGGGATGAGCCGGGGGGGGGGGAAGGAGACACAGCGGGGGACAGGGGTATGAGCGGGGGAGCGCAGACACAGTTGGGGGACAGGGGGATGAGCGGGGGGCAGGCACAGCGGGGGACAGGGGGATGAGCAGGGGGGGCAGACACAGTGGGGGTCAGGGGGATGAGGGGGGGGGGGTGATGAGCATCAGAGGGCACAAGCAGGGAATGTGTGCAGGAGCCGGGCACAGCTGACAGCCCGGCTCCTGCAGCGATCGCTCAGGGAAGTGCTGACATTCAGCACTTTCCTGCGCGATCTTGATGTGATCGGTCGGTCAGATTGACTGACCGATCACATCGCTCTGAGTGTGGGGACCCCTAAAAAGGGTCCCCACACCTCTGCCCCTGACCCTCAGCTGTCACTGACAGCTTTTAGAATTGAACTGTCACTGTTCGTTTAGAAGCAGTGACAGTTCAAAGCCATGACGAGTATACTCGTCATGATGCGGGAACTGACAGCTTTTCATGACGAGTATACTCGTCATTAGTCGTAAAGGGGTTAAACAAAAATCACCGAATAGGTACTAAATATTATATTGAAAAAAACTCACCAAAAATGGTCGCTTTTTTTACCCCTTGCATCTAGCAGGTGGCTGCAGATTCCCCAGGAGGTAGCACATGCGTCTAGACACCGGTACACAGACCCCTGCAACCTATAATATGGGGGCGGTTTGTAGCAACCAGCGACCAGCCATGTATGCAGGGAGAGGCTGGTGGTGAATGCAGACACATGGACACCATTAGGCCCCTGCCACACTCAGGTGTTACATAGTGTCTGAGCAGTCTATTGGTGACGCCTCCTATTAGACCGGGCGGGCTGCTCAGCACTGAAATATGCATCACTGTGACAGACGCCCCCTAGAGGAAAACAACCTCAACTGCAAAAGATAAAAAGATGCAGGTTGACACTAAAGATAATGTTGTAAGGTGTCAGTTGGTATTATGGCGCCAGAATATCGTAAGCTCGTGACCCACCGTCAAGGGCCCTTACACTCACGAGTACCTAGCCACATGTATAACACATGTATAATTTAGCTTTAAACAAAAATCACCGAATAGGTACTAAATATTATATTGAAAAAACTCACCAAAAATGGTCGCTTTTTTTACCCCTTGCATCTAGCAGGTGGCTGCAAATTCCCCCAGGAGGTAGCACATGCGTCTAGACACCGGTACACAGACCCCTGCAACCTATAACATGGGGCGGTTTGTAGCAACCAGCGACCAGCCATGTATGCAGGGAGAGGCTGGTGGTGAATGCAGACACATGGACACCATTAGGCCCCTGTCACACTCAGGTGTTACATAGTGTCTGAGCAGCCTATTGGTGACGCCTCCTATTAGACCGGGCGGGCTGCTCAGCACTGAAATATGCATCACTGTGACATACGCCCCCTAGAGGAAAACAACCTCAACTGCAAAAGATAAAAAATCACTGCCGGGTAACGCAAAACCAGAAATACATCGCCGGAAGTACGTCATCATCAGACGATGCATTACCATAGGGACGCGTCCACTTACACTGGATCCCGGCCGCGCATACTCTCGCCGCTAAGTGACGCAAGACCAGAAATGCGTCATTGCGAAGTGCTTATGTTACCATGGAAACGCGGGTCACAAGATCCAAACTTCAACTGTGGTGAATAGAAAGTGCTACCACAGGATAAGGGACATTCCTTCCACAAAACAACAATAAAGTACACACTCATATTTACTTATCATATACCCCATAAGTGGTGATAATCAAATATCTATAATGATATATCAGATAGGATATGCCTTCAAACCAGTTAAACAAAGTCTCATTAAAGATTTTAGTTGCAGTATCATCACGCCTCAAAAAATACCAGATGACACCATCATCTCATATATAATGGATAGAGTGGTTAATAACAATCTTAATGAAATTCTATTGTGTCTTTTAGTAAATCAATCAGATAGGGTAATGCAATACACATTACCGCTTTGATATGCATGTAGTCAAGATAGTTATCCAACATGTCAATTACAACATGGTGACAATTAATAAAGGTCCATAGTTGCGGATCCAAATTAAATTCTTTGCCCAATAAACAATGCCCATAAAAAAAGGGGAATCATGTCATACCAGAGAAAACACCCAAAGGAAAGTGCCTCATTGAGTCCCTTTGGAGAAACTGTATCTAATCTGAAGATCCATTGTGTTTCTTTTTGCAAGATCAACTTATTCCAATCTCCCCCTCTAGGGTTTTTTCTCACCACCTCTAAAACACAAAAAGAGATATCACTCACATTACCTCCATGTATTTCTCTCAAGTGTCTAGATAAAGGGGTATCACGTTTATTCCGGATATCACCAAGATGTTCTCCTATCCGTTTTCTAAGCTCTCTTTTAGTTTTGCCAACATAATTAGAAGGGTAAGTACAAGTTGCCATATATACTACTCCCTGTGTTTGACAATTGACAAAATCCCTCAAAAAAAATTCCTTTCAACTGTGTACGCTACAAAAACATTTAGTAGGACGCACCCATTTGCAGAACTTACAGTTCCCGCACCTAAACATGCCACAAATTCTCCTATCAAGCCAAGACCCTTTGGGGATGGTTTAGCATAATGGCTGTATACAAGTCGATCTTTCAAAGATCTACCTTTGCGATACGTCACACTGGGATTCCTTGAAATACATTGGTTAATGTTCTCATCAGCCCTAAGGATATCCCAGTATTTTCGAAGGATACTCTGTACCTTATTTGCTTGTTATCATAAGTACCAATAATCCTCAAAAAGTTGTTCTGTTGAGATTGATCTCTAGATATTAGCAGGGAATTTCTATCCTTCCCTAAGGTAAATTTATAGGCTTCCTTCAAAACATCATCGGGATATCCTCTATTTAAAAATCTATTACGCAAATATGAGGCTTCTCTCATAAACGTTTCATCATTGGAGCAGTTCCTCCTGGCTCTAAGATACTGTCCCTTTGGTATCCCTTTTCTAAGAGAGAGGGGATGACAACTACCCCATTGTAGGAGACTATTAGTCGCTGTCGGTTTTTGTTTCAAGGTATCCGTCATCACTTTTTGATATCTCAAGGTCCAAAAAAGGCAGTCTCTGTTGCCCAATCTCATAGGTAAATTTCAAATTCAGATCATTAATCTATCCAGCTCATCAGTAGTTCCCAACCAGACAGCAAACACATCATCAATGAAGCGGTACCAAATACCTATCTTAGGTTGCCACCAATTTCCCTCCTCAGCAAACACCACAGTCTCCTCCCACCAGCCCAGGAGCAAATTTGCGCAATTTGGAGCACAAGGGCTCCCCATCGCAGTGCGCCTGAGCTGGTGGTAGAAACGTCCATTAAAGAGGAAATAATTGTGATGCAAAATAAATTGCAAAAATCTTATAACAAATTTATTATGTGCCCTAAATTGTAGTGCTCTACTACTCAAATAATAGTCCACCGCTTTTATACCCTTTTCATGTAAAATACTGCTCTAGAGAGCTTCTACATCTATGGACACCAGAAGCGCGTTATCCTCCAATAGCAACCCATCAAGTTTAACAAGAAGGTCAGAGATATCTCTCAAATATGAGGGAAGTGACATGACAAAAGGGCGTAAGATCTTATCTGTATACACACCTATACCTTGACTAATAGAGTTAGTGCCTGCTACTATGGGTCTGCCCTTAAGGGGGTTTAACCCCTTGTGTATTTTAGGCAGAGCATAAAAAGTTGGGATACTCGGGTGTTTAGGAACCAAAAACTTATGTTCACTAGCCGACAGTAAATTACTATCCAGACCATCATCCAAGATACCAAATAGTTCTTCCAGGTAGATACTAGTGGGATCTTTTTAAGAATCTCGTAACTATTTCTGTCATTTAAGATCGTAAGACATATATTTACATAATTACTATGATTCAACACTACAATATTTCCACCTTTATCAGAGGGTTTCAAAATTAATTCTATATTATTCTCTAGCTCTCCCAAAGCCACCCATTCATCAGAGTTTAAATTCCGATTAATATCTCGATTTAGAGGTCTAATTCTCCTCAAATCCTGCTCCACCAAGTTAAGAAAGAGGTCAATATTTCTATAGTCACCTACAGGTGGCATCTTGGTGCTTCTAGATCTCAAATCTGTGAATGGTCCAAAACCTCTCTCTTTGTCATTTGTATCTAAAAGGCCTGCTAATTCTGTGATTCACTCAAGATCTTCCTCCGAGATACCAAGCCTTATACATTCTTCTCTATTATTCAAGGCAAAAAATTTTCTCCATTTAAGGCTGCTTTCACATCAGCGTTTTTTTTAAATCGCGGCAGATGCGGTGAAAAAACTGCATCTGCCGCGATTACCGCATACCGGCTGCACTTGCGGCACAGTTGCGGCACAGTTGCGGCAAGCCCCATACAATGTATATGCGGGCTTGCAGCAGGTGCGGTTTTAGCACTTGCGGCAGTTGCGGCCGCCGGTTATTTTCGCGGCCGCACCTGCCGCAAGTGCCAAAACTGCACTTGCCGCACCTGCCGCAAGCCCGCATATACATTGTATGGGGCTTGTCGCAACTGTGCTGCAAGTGCAGCGGTTATGCGGTAATCGCGGCAGTTGCGTTTTTTTTCACCGCATCTGCCGCGATTTCAAAAAAACGCTGACGTGAAAGTACCCTAAGTTTGTGTCCGAATAGATTCAGATCCTTAATCCAATTAAAGGTCTGATAATTGGTAGTATGTGAATGAGTATAAGACTGGCATCACCATAGACATAGGTGCAGGCAGAAAATAATATACTTACAAAGAGTTATCTGCCGCGACACTACTATTTTCATGACTAATGTAAATCAATAAGTGGCACTAGAGAAAATAGGATCAAATGGTATAGTGCATATGTGTAATGCAGAAACTGCCCTGTGCTAAATATGAAAATCGGAGATCTTAGTCTCGATAGTGGCCACTAAAGATTAAGCCTGGCATCCACTTCAAGGAGCCTCCACTGCCTGGTCCTGACACTATGCCCTAGTGAAATTGTGAAATGTGTATAGGCTTATATGTCCATGGATGTGATTAAAAACAATGATCAGGTGTGTTAGGACCTCACAATGGTGTCCATGTGTGGCTACCAGACTAAGGAAAGGAGAAAAGGGAAAAATTATATATAATGGGAGCTGTCAAAAATAGACAATATGTGAATGAGTATAAGACTGGCATCACCATAGACGTAAGTGCAGGCAGAAAATAATAATGTACTTACAAAGAGTTATCTGCCGCGACACTACTATTTTCATGAGTAATGTAAATCAATAAGTGGCACTAGAGAAAAGAGGATCAAATGGTATAGTGCATATGTGTAATGCAGAAAGTAGTTCTCGGCAGATCTCAGAAAGGAAGGTGCTGGGACAGCACTGAAACGCGCAGGTGTGATGAAATAAAGGACCTTATGATGGTAATAATCTCTTGTGAAATCCTTTGGTAAAGAGCAGCAGCGCGGACTGTGGACACCATTCCAGTTTGTCTCCTGATTTCCCGCGGTTTTGGCGTTGGTGGAGGTTCTGCATCAGCTGCCTTATGCTTTCAAACTGGTTGTGGGTCTCACAACCTTAAAAGGTGAGTGGATATCTTTATAATCCACACGGAAACACACAGTGTCCTTTTGATAAGGCACAATCTGCGCCTCTCATATCTCCTCTCTTTTTTTAGAGAGAGAGACCTGGCTGCAGAGAGTAAAGGGAACCCGGAGGGGAAAGTGGGCCCGTGTAATTGAACTGTAAGAACTGTACTGAACTGTAAGCTGAACTTGAGAACTTGAGACGTAAACACGGTGAACCCTGAACACGAGTCCCTTGTGTGTCTCTGCCTGAATACTACTCCTTCCATCCAGGTCCGCAGCAGTCCTACTACTAGAGAGCCACAGCGTGCAGGCTCCAACACTGAAGGAGGATTCCTGCAGCATCTGGACAGTAAGTGTACTGCACCCAGCACCAGGCCTGCACACTACACAATAGACTTTCACCATCACTGCCCCGGGGAATACAGTTCTGCCCACGGGAACTATTCCATCCCCGCTGCCATCACATCATCCCCGGAGGTTCTGTGGCAGCGGTGGCCCCATTACTGGCCGTACACAGTGGGTGGCGTCACGACTGACAATCCCCTGTAAATATCCCCTTATTAATGCCAGGGCCCAGGACACGGTCCGGACCAGGACCACCCGTGACTTCCCCAGTAGCAGACCTGGTCCGGTACCGAGTACCCCGTCCCAGTGGGCTCGCCTTTCCCATGGTAACATAAGCACCTAGCAATGACGCATTTCCGGTCTTGCGTCACTTAGCGGCGAGAGTATGCGCAGCCGGGATCCAGTGTAAGTGGACGCATCCCTATGGTAACGCGTCGTCTAATGATGATGTACTTCCGACGATGTATTTCCGGTTTCGCGTTACCCAGCAGTGATCGTATACAGAGGGCACCCTCTGGGGCCGTGCAGGTGACGTGATTTATGGCTAATAAGCACCTAGTATATAAAGGCACTTATCTGAGCCTCTCTCTAGCAGCAGCCTCCCTCATAGGGGAAGTATGTGTGGACCTTATGGAGCCGTAAGTTAGCTTTACTGGGGAGGTGGATCTTTGAATTTAGCAACTACTTACTTGAGCCTTTGATATACTTGCAGTTACCAGTATCATCAATGGAGGCCTCAGTAATTCTATGTTACTATTGTTTGGAGCTTCCCTCACAGTCCTAATTAAAAAGGATTACTTAAAGTGAACCTGACCCCACAAACTGACCCCCCCGCATCTTTCTACCTGTCCCTGCACCCCCTCTTATCATTTCTAGCCATCCCTTTTGCAGAAAAAAATCGATATTGTAAAGTAGAGAAGAGGTTATATTTACCTCCGTCCTGTGTGAGTTCTCTGTTTCTGAATTAGTCTCAAAGGCGTGCCTGTCTGCTGCAGCCTTATAATTATGCACGCCCCTCTCTGCTTGCTAAGAGCCTGGCCGCGTCATGAAAGAGGCGGGGCTAAATCACGTCATACCAGAGCCCCGCCCCCTTTCATGATGCGGCCAGGCTCTTAGCAAGGCAGCAACCTGAGAGGGGCGTTCAAAATTACAAGGGAGCAGCAGACAGGCCCGCCTTTGAGACTAATTCAGAAACAGAGAACTCACACAGGACGGAGGTGAATATAAACCTTTCTCTACTTTACAAAATCGATTTCTTTCTGCAAAAGGGATGGCTAGAAATGATAAGAGGGGGTGCAGGGACAGGTAGAAAGATGCGGGGGGGTCAGTTTGTGGGGTCAGGTTCCCTGTATCCCATTGTGAGCACCTGGGATAAACAGTACTGTGTATCTTATGGTAAGATCACATTTATTTAACTGTTTGGTCATTCTAAATGTTTCTGATAGAACTAGAGTATGCTCATATGATTTGCTTTATCAGTAGATTGGTGGAAGGGCCCAAACTATATCCAATCCACAACCCTTTATCGGCTGTAACCATCCAGAATTATTGCTATAAACAATGAAGCCATCGCTAGATGAGAGAATCCAAATGATTAATAGGTGATAATACGTTATTGAAATATTCTTGTATGGTTAGAAATTGTGTCTATATGTAAACTGTTACTAATTTTGGTTTATTTATGTTTTAGATGGTCATATTTCCATATGTCAGTCGCTCTGTGTATCCATAAAAGTTTTGCCTCCTGATGAACCCATTCAACGGACATACCGTTAAGGGAGAAATGCGTCGAGGCTGAGGTTAAAGAACAGGATACTGCACCTCTACAATTACTAAAGCACATTAAGATAAGTCAGGACGGACTGGCTTTTATTGGATTGCACTATTGATATGTGTTTGGCATTAACCATGAAGCTGTGATTGTCCTGATAGTGCTTAGTGTTGTTGTCGGTGGATAAATGATCTAGTTTGACAATTTTATTAATCAACAGGTTGTAGGAGTATGAACCTTAATTCTTAACCAGAGGGTGAGACTTTATCTTTGTATTCCCTATCCAAGTATAGAACAATCAGGTAGATACAGGATAAGCCTCCGGTGAGTGGGGACACCATTATAAATTAGGTTGCATCCAAACTGTTAGGCAGGGAAAGTAACCCCTGTAGAGCCCCTTGTATGAATTCTCTATTGTTCGAAACCTGCAAACCAATAGATTTTTTAATCTTTCTAATTGTGGTTGTTATTGTCACTTGGTTGAGATGTGTTTTATTACTGTCTAAAATAAAAAGCATTTATTATCCTTGAAATTGGGGTTATTTATTTGTATTTTGATTACCACTTCCCCTTATATATAAGAAATTTGATTTATGTATTATGTGTTCCATTAATAACCAGCCTTTGTTTTCTATAATTGAACCAGTTTTTATCCCAGATACACATATTTTTTCCTATTCCGATTATTCCCATTTTATGTACCAACCTTTGTCGGCACACTGTATCGAAGACCTTTGAAAAGTCAATTTGCACAACATCCACTTAATTTCCCTGATCGGGTCTGGAACTTACTTCTTCATAGAAGCTGATCAGATTGGTTTGACTGGACGGAACCCTTATAAAACCATGTTGATGCTGGATCATGAGGTTGCTCATCTTGAGATACTCCATTATAGCATCTCTTAGGAAACCCTCAGGGATTTTACCCACAGTAGAGTTTAATCTTACCAGACTTTAATTGCCAAGCCCAGATTTTGCCTTCTCTTTTAATATTGCCACTACATTTGCTATGCCTCAGTCCTATGGTACAATAAATGAACAAACTAAATGGCAACACTAGTGTGTACAGGTGCTAGCTGAAAAAACATGACTTTAAGAAAGCATGCGATTCAACCAGAGCTAGGGTGGATGAGGGACTCGGACACCGGTGCTACTGTGTGGGGAGTAACGGATGGTCGGGACCCCGGTGCCGTGCCCTGGCGATCAATTATACCAGATGTTGATGGTAATCGGTGGTGGTAAAAGGGGTTATTTACAGGGGAACGTGACGCCACCTGTAGAGTCCAGTAAGATGGTACCGGCGCTGCCAGCCGGCCACTGAGGTGATGGAGTGGGCAGGAAAGTGTGGTACAGCTCCCCACAGGTGGAGCTTTACCTCAGGGCAGCTATTGTGGTGAGACGGTGAGGGAGGACAGTGATGGTAATGGGGGTGCAGTTCTTACCCCTTTGCTTTGAAGATGTTGATGATGTTAAGCCCTCCGGGCTGCGGCAGGAAGAATAACAGAAACAGTTCCAGTTTAACTCTGCTTTACTTGGTACCGACTCATGGCATAACAAGACACGGTACAATTTGGTTTCAGGGTGCTGTTTCCAACTCAGGGTTTCTCTTATGGAGTCTCTAGATGTCCTCTCTTAGTCTTTCAGGGTCTACTACTTTCTTTCTCTAGATCTTTCAGTCTTTACCACCTTTGAAGAGCTCCCCCGCCAGTCCTACGGTCTGTGTCTAGAAGATAAGGTCTGTCCACTACTCGGCCTGGATAAAGCAACCCGGGACAAATAGCAAAGAGGCTCCTTTCCAGCTCCGCAGTAAATGTCTGTCCCTTTTAGTTTCTTCTAGTGTCCTGAACCGGTTTTCAGTCCTGAGGGGAGAGGTAACTTTGTGGCGCTGTCAGTAACCCGTTTCTGTTGGTCCTACAACTCGTCGGTTTTTCAGTCAGGGCTGAACTCCTGGCTGCCTCGGTTGTCCGTGTCACCGGTGTCCCCTCAACATGACCAGCTGGCTCCTACCAGCCCTGGCCCGTTGCCATCTGTCCTGGGCCCCCACATAAAGATAGGGTACCCTCAACTCAGCTGGGCTACCATGGCCTGACCACTCTGTCTGCCTTCCCAGCACCGTCTGAGGTAAAACTGTCAACTGTCACTCTACTCTATCCTAAGCTCCACCCCCACCTGTGGAACCTACCATATTACCAGTTCCCCCTACTCTAAGTGGTGCGGTCCTAAGTGAGTGCTAAAAATAGACTCCATAAGATTTAAATCCTAACCTAGCAACTTACAATCATATTACATTTAAACATTAAATGCAATACTACTCTGTGGCGTATACCCGCAGGGGCGCCACACACCCCCTTGGTGAAACACACCCGTCCGCGGGTGTTAAACCAAACCTGGAACAAAAATACATATAACATTGAACATTTCTATTAACTGGTTAACCGGGTAACTTTCAAACATATAATAAAAATAAAGCTTTTATGTTCACTTATATTCTTCCTTTGCAGGAGGCTCACTTCTTGTAACGTTACTTTAACTTTGAAACTTTTGACTATAGTCTAGTCCTTGTCGGTCCAACAGGGACCAGGTAACATGTCTCTGATTAATATCATCAGGATTGAACACAAGAGATTTAATCTTCGCATACATTTATATTCATGTACTGCAAGAATTAAAACAGTGAAAAGAACAAGTGCACTTCAACAATTAGAGTGGAATTCACACTTTTAACAGTGCAATACCAGGTTAACTTTTATTGCTTGACTTTACTAACCCGGATTGCAAACCACCCGCGGGGACCTGCGTGGCGCTCATAGGTGATCACATCCCCACGGTACAGGTCCTGGTCCGGGTAGCCCTGGGAAACTGCAGCTAGAGACACTCTCCTCTCTCCAGCCGCTGCTGTTGGTGCTGGTACCGTGACCCTCCATAGCTCACGGTGCCCGGCCTCCTTCATACCACCGACGGATCCTTCCTCCTCCAGATTCTCCTCTTCCTCCCCGACACTGACCTGGCCGCTTTCACTTGCAATCGGCTCCTCCTCTGTCAGCTCGGGCTCCTTCAGGAACTGGATGAAGTCCTCCGCCTCGGTGATATCCTCCTCTCCGGGCTCCACAAGGGGTGCATAAACTGGTCCCAGGGAATCAGCAGCTGGGACTGCCATTGCCTCACAGCCGGTTACAGGTAACGGGTCCGGAGCCTGACCAGGTATATTGAGCCTGCTCCCGGCCGCATCCTGCTTAGTTCGTATAGTCCAGAACCAATGTGGGCTGGCGCTCGACCCGCCCCCTTGGTTGATTGAGAGCAATGGGGACGGGGAGACTTTTTGGCGCCTCTTGAATGGCCTATGTTTGTTGAGGGGCCGAGGCACGCCCCTAGGCCGGCACATAGTTGTTTTTGCACTATTAAGCCCGCCCACCACAAAGTTCCTTTGGGCAAGTCTTTCGGGCTTTTCCAGAGCCCGCTACTACCTTCGATCACTCCTCGGCAGAGTGGAGGGGAGAGGGGGCGGGGCTTATCTTCCCGCTCTTTCTCCTGCTGTGACGCAGTTCAAATTTGTGAGGCGATGTAATGGCGGCTCGGCTCAGTTTTTGTAATCCACACAGATAGTAATAAAGTCCCTTAGGCACACTTCACCTGGTAGATACCAGGCTGGTTCGTCCTGTTCGTCGACGCCAATTTGATTCAACCAGAGCTAGGGTGGATGAGGGACTCGGACAACGGGGTTACTGTGTGGGGAGTCACGGATGGTCGGGACCCTGGTGCCGTGCCCTGGCGATCAATTATACCAGATGTTGATGGTAAACAGTGGTGGTAAAAGGGGTTATTTACAGGGGAACGTGACGCCACCTGTAGAGTCCAGTAAGATGGTACCGGCGCTGCCAGCCGGCCACTGAGGTGATGGAGTGGGGCAGCAAAGTGTGGTACAGCTCCCCACAGGTGGAGCTTTACCTCAGGGCAGCTATTGTGGTGAGACGGTGAGGGAGGACAGTGATGGTAATGGGGGTGCAGTTCTTACCCCTTTGCTTTGAAGATGTTGATGATGTTAAGCCCTCCGGGCTGCGGCAGGAAGAATAACAGAAACAGTTCCAGTTTAACTCTGCTTTACTTGGTACCGACTCATGGCATAACAAGACACGGTACAGTTTGGTTTCAGGGTGCTGTTGCCAACTCAGGGTTTCTCTTATGGAGTCTCTAGATGTCCTCTCTTAGTCTTTCAGGGTCTACTACTTTCTTCTCTAGATCTTTCAGTCTTTACCACCTTTGAAGAGCTCCCCCGCCAGTCCTATGGTCTGTGTCTAGAAGATAAGGTCTGTCCACTACTCGGCCTGGATAAGGCAACCCGGACAAATAGCAAAGAGGCTCCTTTCCAGCTCCGCAGTAAATGTCTGTCCCTTTTAGTTTCTTCTAGTGTCCTGAACCGGTTTTCAGTCCTGAGGGGAGAGGTAACTTTGTGGCGCTGTCAGCAACCCGTTTCTCTTGGGCCTACAGCTTGTCGGTTTTTCAGTCAGGGCTGAACTCCTGGCTGCCTCGGTTGTCCGTGTCACTGGTGTCCCCTCAACATGACCAGCTGACTCCTACCAGCCCTGGCCCATTGCCATCTGTCCTGGGCCCCCACATAAAGATAGGGTACCCTCCACTCAGCTGGGCTGCCAGGCCTGACCACTCTGCCTTCCCAGCACCGTCTGAGGTAAAACTGTCAACTGTCACTCTACTCTATCCTAAGCTCCGCCCCCACCTGTGGAACCTACCATATTACCAGTTCCCCTACTCTAAGTGGTGCGGTCCTAAGTGAGTGCTAAAAATAGACTCCATAAGATTTAAATCCTAACCTAGCAACTTACAATCATATTACATATAAATATTAAATGCAATACTACTCTGTGGCGTATACCCGCAGGGGCGCCACACATGCAGTTGCACTCTGTGACACAAGAAAAAGGGAAACATGGTGCAGCAAAACTGCTATGAAAATAGTGACAGGGCAAATATAGGAAGTTAATATAAATTGTAATAAAAGAAATGACACATAGCAAAATTGCTTAGGAATATTTGAAAAATGGAGAAACTTAGCTGATGTATTGGCCATCCATAGGAGCCCGATAACTAACAACAAGGTGTTCTCCTGTATCGGGTACCTAACCTAATGCCTTTATGTGCGATTAAAATCTGTGTGTGTGTGTGGGTAGTTAGGAAACTGGCCACAGTAAGCTGGTGGTCCCACCATGGCTATGGGGTGGGGGTGGAGCAAGGGTGCTCAGTCAGAAAAAAAATATACTAACAATATATGAAAAATCTGCCTGGCGATACCAGTGTGTATAGGTGTTAGCTGAAAAAAACAAATCTATAAGAAAGCATACAGCTGCACTCTGGGATGCAAGTAAAAGGGAAACATGGTCCAGTAAAAATGTTATGAAAATACTAGACAGGGCAAATACAGGAAGCTAATGTAAAATGTAATAAAAGAAATGAGTCATAGCAAAACTGCTTAGGAATAATTGAAAAACAGAGAAAGTTACCTGAAGTATTGGCTAATCCATGGGAGCCCGATAACCAATGACAAGGTGTTCTCCTGTATCAGGAACCTAACCTAATGCCTCTATGTGCGATAAAAATTTGTATGTGTGGGTAGTTAGGAAACTGGCTACTGGCTGATTGTTTATCAGGCTCCTGTTGATTGGCCAATACATCAGGTAAGTTTCTCTTTTTGTAAGCAGTTTTGTCATGTCTTATTTCCACTGTTACATTTGACATAAAACATAAAAGAACGAAGAGAGTATATAAGAAGATAAAAGTATAATGTGTTAATTAAAAAAAGAGAAAAATGTAGTCAATAAAAATAAACTAATTAGTATTGTTAAAATAAATAATGTTTGAAAAACAGAATTAGAATTAATGCACTAAGAAAATGTGTATAAATATATATATAGTGTGACACAAGAAAAAAATATTTTTTACATTGTCTGTATGGAAGTGAAATATTGTGAAATATACAAAAAACAAGGGGGTGTTATGTCTTTCACGGTAAAACATCATATAAATAATTTAAAATGTGGAAGTAGGTGCTATTACATGGACAAAATATTTGAGGTGATGTACATATTAAAGTGATGATATAATAGTTGTCATTATTATTGGGAAAGAAAGAACATATTTATTAAAACATTAACAACCATTTACATTTTTATTTAATAATAATGTATAATTAATGTAATTATATACCATATTATATATATAATATATTATATAATATAATATATAATGTAATTATATATAATATAATTATAAATAATGTATAATAATAATAATGGCAAGTGATTTTAATAAATTTTCTAATATAATACTTCATTAGAAAATTCTGATTGAAAACCATTAATAAATTTCAAACAATAGGTTATACACCGGAGCTAGTCTTAGGGTACCTTTACACGCCGCCACTGTGCCTAGCAGCAGGTAACCACCGCACGTGCACGCGCACGTTTTTAATGGTGGATTCCGATCGCCGATGCCGCATATACACGCTGCCACTGCGTGCTCCACTGAAGGCATCTTTGTTCCCCGGAAGTGCCGACGGGTGCCGCGGCTTACTTCCTGCGGAATACCTTCGCTACTTGACACGCCGCTACCACAAAGGAATATGGGCGTACATATTTCGCGCCGTTAGTACATAGGCGTGACAGAGTTGTGTGTTCCGTGAAGCACAAGCGTTGAGTGGACAACGCAATAGAGTCATGATTGGCCAGTCTGCGCAGGAAGGCTGGCTAATACATGACGCCATTGCAATTGTGGACTGTGAATGGACAGCTCTTTAAACATGGCGCCCTGTTAAGGGACAACCAATCGTAACGCAGGAGCCTCCACCAATGATCGCTGATGGGTCGTGGTATCCATGACGCCGTGGCAAGCCCCTGGGAATTCGTAGGCAACGCAAATACCTTGCCTGTGCCCCGATTACACGCCACCACCATAGGAATTGTGCCTTCCTGTTTTTGAGCACGGCTCGGCAACAGGTATCCGAAGGAACTGCAAGACACAGGAAGGAATTTCCCTATTTACACGCCGCCATTTCGTAGTAATTTCATGGCAACAGGCACAATTGTCCCCAGTGCCCGGCAGTTGCTGCCTTCCTGTGGCGGCGTGTAAAGGTACCCTTATAGGTATCACTAATAAATTAATTTCCAAGAGTGAATTATTATGTACAAAGATAAATAGTATATTTTTTATGAATTTTTTAATGAATTTTATTATGAATTTTTAATACTTTAATAAACTATTTGATAAGAAAAACAAAGCAATGTGAATCAATCAATAGAGATAACACATAGCCATTGATTTCAGGAAGCTATGCGCTGGGCCCTTATAACTTTACATAGCATTAATAAATTTCCACAAGGTGTCTCCACTACACGGTGTGAAGCAGACATATGTTTATTCTCAGTCAGATCTATCTTGACAGTGAATATGGGCATGTCTCCAGATAAGTGAAAAAGGGGCATGCCCTACACTGCTGACTGCAGATAGTGAGGAAGCAATGTATTACTACAAGCTACAGCACAGTTGCTAAGCAATGTCTGAAGGTCAGGAAAAGTGTAAACTCCTCATCTGTCTCCACAGAGCTCACTCACATCTCTGTTAACCCCTTTTCTGCTATCACATTGCACATCTCACTATCAGCTGCCCTCAGAAGTTGTGAAATTCACACAATACTGGCAGACACTGGCCACGCCCACACAGACAGAAAATGCTGTTTTTAAAAGACCACAGAAAAAGTGAGACTATAAGTCATATGGCACAAAAAAGCATTATCTTAACTGCTATGTGACCCATCATTAACAACCAGTGCAGTATTGTTTTTTTTTTTCAATGAAATGACATTTACACTTTATACAATCTCCTTCTTTTAGTTATAGCCCCAGATTTTACATTTTTACACAAGGAAATAGGTAAAAATGGCACCGATGTGAATGTGACAACACTCCATATGAGATTGTACAGAACTGCTTAGCCACAAGGCGACACTCAGGAGGGAGGGAGTGCTATTTGACTCTTGGAGTACAAATTTTCACACAATAGTTTGCAGACACAACAGACAGTTCCTAAATGCCAGAAGAGCAAATTTCCCTATCAAGTGTCCCCATTTTGGAAATTACACCCCTCTATGAATTGCATGAGTAGCAGTGATATTGACTCCTTGGGTGATTTCCAGAAGCAAGCAACAATAAATGCTGCTGAGTGAAAATTGCAAATCTGCATTTGTAGTGCCCATACATTGTGTCCAGCTGTACATCTGGAAAAATGCACTCCATAAATGATGCAGACCTCCTCAGTACAGAAATGCTAATTATGTGGATGCTATATGTAGTTCAGGTTCACTGTGGGGCTCAGAAGGGAGAGGGGCATTTGGATTTTGGAGCACAGATATTTCTGAATTTCTTTTTTATTGGGAGTCATAACGCTTTTCCAGAGCCTTTCTGCTACCAGTACCATGTACGGAGTGTAGGATAGAGACAAGCTCACATGTCATACTGCTGGGAACTCCAGTAAAAATCGACTAGACAATTAGGGGTATCTGGGCACACCAATTTTTTGAAAAAATTCCTTTACAAAAGTTTTGCAAGTGAAAACCGTATCCTCTTTATTTGCCACACAGTGTTCAATACACAGGTCCAACGTTTTGGCCTTCACAGGCTTTTTTCAAAGTTCTGATTACAAAGATTTGTTTAAACATTATAACTCAGGTATTAATATAACATGCATGTCATAAAACATGAGTGGTGTTGATGTGAATCTCAAAGTGTATATACAATGGATGAATGTCTATAGTGTGGACGGCAAAGGCACGTGCAAGGTGATGTGATCGGGTTGTGTTGAACAGGATTAGGAGGGGGAGTGAGGAGTGTGTTAAGGTGAGGGGATGAGTGGCAATGGGTATAATGGCTATCGACTGGGATTAATTAAGATCTAGGCTATCCAATAAAAGCAGTTAGGGTAATTACCGTGTAGACACTGGGGATGAGGTCTTTGAGGCACGATGATGGATCATAGAATGAAATGCTTGTGAGTTGCTGGAAATTGGTGTTATGACAAAGAAAGCGGAAAATTGGTATTGCTAAATGAATAATACGCGTCATTCTAAATTATTAGAGAACTGGACCCACCAAAGGTGTTGGTTTATGTCAGACACATCTAACGACTGAATACCAGTGTTGCTCACAAGGTTAAAGAATGTTTGAAACATAGTAGTTTAAGACTATGGTGATGTCCATAAAGCTAACAGTAGTACTATCAAATAAGGATATCGCTGTAATAAGAAAAAAGACCTGGTGAAAGTAATCCCATATGGAGAATGCAAAAAGGTTAGGGTGTAAAGACAAGTCTATGACATGACCTACTGTTAGCTAAGTGGATCAGGAACCTGGGTGCCCCCACTACCGTAGGTTTGTGTTAAATAAAGACCTAAATATTCCACAGTGTTGCGGTTCTATAAAGTGAAAATCGATTAGGGGGTTAAAAGGTAGAGGATACACGAGAAGTAAAAGTATGAATATCATCAGCGTGCCATTATACCTATTTGGTCACCATTATTCAGGATGTTATAAGAATGTCTGATGAGCATGAGATACCAGGGATCTGGATTACGGTAAAAAGGGATATACAAAGAGGGTTAAGACAGGTCATTGGTACAATCCACCTGTCAACTAGGAGTTAGAGATAACATACCTAAAGACTTGAGCTAAGCTCTGGGGATTGTTGTAGCCTGCAAGGGAAAACAGACTAATGGGCACAAATTGTAGAAAGACTCGCATGGAAGTGCGGTGAAATGCAAGTACGCGCATGCGCGGTCCAATTTGTGGTCCACGCATGCGTAGTGTGGTAATGTCAGAAATCCATAGTCTCATATTCACGGTTCAGTCCCAAAGGCTGCAAAGTTTGTAGTGTATGGATCCAGTAGGGTTCTCATTCTTTCAGTCTCTGTATCCGATTTCCGCCCCTCCTTTGGGGTGGTACACTTTCAATAACTTGGAAGCGTAACTGTGATTCATTGTGATTTTTCTGAATGAAATGGTGTGGAATTGCAGTGTGTGCCCGAATCTGATGGTTGATTTATGTTTACTGATGTAGTCACGTATATGCGTGGTGGTTTCCCCTACATGCACATGACCGCACGAACACTTGATGAGGTAAATGACAAATGTGGATGCACAGATGAAGAAACCTTTGATTGGAGACCGTTTATTACCTGTATGTGTGTGTGTGAAAAATTTACCTTTGATCATGTTGTTACATTGATTACACCCTAAGCATGGGAATGTTCCTTTACAAGGTGTCTGGAGAGTTGTCTGGTAGGATGCCTTATTATTGGTACCTATATCAGCTCTCATCAGACTTTGTCAAGTATTGGGAGCTTTTTTGTGGCAGAACAATGGCACAGGAATGGTTGGATAGCTGGAAGTAAAGGCCAATGTTTTATAATAGACCCCCGTATTCGGGTGTTGAAGGGGTGATAAGTAGCCACAAATGGGATTCTAGGACCCTGAGGTGTCTCTCTGGAATGTGGGTGCCTACGGTCACCTGCCAAACACTGCTACCTATTCCACACCATTTCATTCAGAACAATCACAATGTATCACAGTTACACTTCCAAGTTATTGAAAGTGTACCACCCCAAAGGAGGGACGGAAATCAGATACAGAGGCTGAAGGAACGAGAAGCCTACTGGATCCATACACTACACTCTTTGGAACCTTTGGAACTGAACCGTGAATACAAGACATTTTGATAACCCGCTTTCTACGTTCCTCAAATGACCTTCGACTAACATCTGCACTAATCCGATCCTCCCACTCCCGGCTCCAAGACTTTTCCAGAGCTACACCAAACCTCTGGAATGCTTTACCCAAAGAAATCAGGACTATCCACAACTTGCATGGCTTCAGACGATCCCTAAAAACGCATCTTTTTAAGGCGGCCTATCATACTCCCTAATAGAAGTCCATTGTACTGTAGACAGTGAATGGGCTATCCCTCTGGACATTACCCTTCTACAAACTCCACCAAACCTTAAAGGTCTACACAGACTGTCTGATGACCATTCATGTAAGCTTAGCCCTATGCCCCATTTCCTCAAGATGCCTGGACCATCAGTGCAATAAGCCCCTGTACCTTGTGCAACCCCTATCCCGTTGTAGATTGTAAGCTCTTTTGAGCAGGGTCACCTTCATTTCTTGCTTTATTTATTGTATTTTTTTTCACATTGATTCTATGCCTATTGTTTTGTATCCAATTATTGTACTTTATTTGTTCTCTACTGTAATTACTTACTGTATATTTTCTGTACTCTAACCCTACATTGTAAAGCGCTGCGGAATATGTTGGCGCTATATAAATAAAGCTTTATTATTATTATTATTATTATTACAACCATAACGGATCCCTACAATCCTATTTCTGTGAGTTTATATGTACTTAACATCTAGCATCTACCAGAGTTTTATCAATTATGCTTGAAGTTTAACAACATATACTGGAATATATTAACCAGTACTAATTTTGAATCATGAAATTAGACGTGTACAATTAATGTTATATAGAAATAGTGAGAAATAGTGAATCATAGTAGTTTATCCAGAAATGATTTCTTGCATAAGATCTAGCACTGATCCCCAATGTATGGTCAAATTTTCCTTTATAGTAATACTGATTTTATTCATATTCCAGTTCAGATCAATTTCATTATATCATATATTATTAACAATTGTCCTTATAATTGGTTCTAACTGCTCTTTTTATTGTCTTAGATACATTACTGAGGCTGTGCACTCCAACCTGCATGGAAAATATGCGCCAATGCCGCCTTGATCAGATCTCTGCACCCTCACAGCACCGTTCTATGTATGCCTACAGATTTCTGACACTACCGGGCGGACCACAAATTGAACCACGCATGCGCGTGCTTGTGTTTCACCGCACTTCCGTGCGTTCCACATACCGGAAGTGACGTGCAGTAATCCCGCCTCATTTCCTTATATACCAGCGCCATTCACACTGACGGCGCACACCGCGGCAACACAAGGGAGACACAAGCCCTCAGGTAACCCACGCTCTTCTGATACTAAGCGAGTCTTGTTACAATTTGTGCCCCTTGCAGGCTAACATAATCCCCAGAGCTTAGCTCAAGTCCTTAGGTATGTTATCTCTAACTCCTAGTTGACAGGTGGATTGTACCAATGACCTCTATTAACCCTCTTGTATATCCCTTTTTACCTTAATCCAGATCCCTGGTATCTCATACTCATCAGACGTTCTTATAACATCCTGAGTAATTGTGACCAAATAGGTATAATGGCACGCTGATGATATTCATACTTTTACTTCTCATGTATCCTCTACCTTTAACCCCCTAATCGATTTTCACTTCATAGAACCGCAACACTGTGGAATATTTAGGTCTTTATCTAACACAAACCTAGTGGGACACCCAGGTTCCTGATCCACTTAGCTAAAAGTAGTTCATGTCGTAGACTTGTCTTTACACCCTAACCTTTTTGCATTCTCCATATGATTACTTTCACCAAATTTTTAAGAAGTCTTTTTTCTTATTACAGTGATAAAGCTGTTAGCTTTATGGATATCACCATAGTCTTAAACTACTATGTTTCAAACATTCTTTAACCTTGTGTGCAATACTGGTATTCGGTGGTTAGATGTTTCTGACATAAACCAACACCTTTGGTGAGTCCGGTTCTCTTATAATTTAGAATGACGCGGATTATTCATTTCTGCAATACCAAATTTCCCCTTTCTTTCTCATAACACCAATTTCCAGCAACTCACAAGCATTTCATTCTATGATCCATCATCGTGCCTCAAAGACCTCATCCCCAGTGTCTACATGGTAATTACCCTAACTGCTTTTATTGGATAGCCTAGATCATAATAAACCCCAGTCGATAGCCATTATACCCATTGTCACTCATCCCCTCACCTTAACACACTCCACCTCCTCACTCCCCCTCCTAATCCTGTTCAACACAACCCGATCACATCACCTTGCACGTGCCTTCACCGTCCACACTATAGACATTCACCCATTGTATATACACTTTGAGATTCACATCAACACCACTCATGTTTTATGCCATGCATGTTATATTAATACTTGTGTTATAATGTTTAAACAAATTTTCATAATCAGAATCTTGAAAAAGGCCTGTTAAAGCCAAAACGTTGGACCTGTGTATTGAACACTGTGTGGCAAATAAAGAGGACACGTTTTTCACTTGCAAAACGTGTGTAAAGGAATTTTTTTTTAAAAATACCCCTAATTTTCTAGTAATATGTAAGCCCCCTATATTTCTGTTTACAGATGATGGACCTGAAAGGGGTCTTGGGAATTTTTGTGTGTTGAATTGAAGCTTTTCTTAGACTCATTTTACATAAAATTTTGGATTATATTAATCCAGTCCTACTTTAATATTCACTACATCCCACTATCCATCACCTCTCAGCACTAAAGCCTGAGCTGAGTGGTGGTGGGGTGGTGCATATTACAGTACACTTAGTACACTGTCCCCTCATCCTGGACATGGCCCCTCTGCTGCCGCACACACAAAAATATTAAACGGTGAAACTTACCTGTCCGCCGCTCCCCTCCATCTCTCCCTCTGCACCATCGATCTATTCCTATGTGTTCCATCCAATCATGTGACCGGCACAGCTCAGAACCAGGGAGGGTCGCAACTAGTGGAGGACATAAATATTTCAACATTTCAACACATGAAATACACACAATAATATATAAAGACAATGATGTATTCAGGGGGACAAAAGATTTTGTGGGGGGCACTTATTCAGCCCCCTACAAAGATCTGTGAGTCAGATCAAAAAATGCTGATTAAATTCAGATTAATTTTTGCATACCAGAAAATCACACATTTGAATAAAGCCTTACATTATATTCAGAAGAATAATGTAAAACTCGTCTGTGTTTCACCAGTGAACAATTGACAATATTTCATCTACGTTAAATTACTTGCATGTCCAAATGCAACCTGTTTTACATATTTCATTGATTTTGACTACGCAGACTTGTCTGAGAATTTGGGCCTGTAGTATACGCTTAGATTTTCAGTCAAACGCTTTCCAATGTTTGGCATCTGTTTGAAACATCTGCTAAAAAATTAAAATCATGCAGAAAATGCAGTGTGAACATAGTGTAAATTAGAAACCTCCACAAAATATCCATTAATGCAGCTAAAGAAGAAAGACCATTTACGGTAAAGGTTATATTAAAATTGTTATTCTTATTTCTGTCCCTCTCTTTTGCATTTAACATGTCTTTATTCTAACACGCTGGATTTTTAATATATTTTATGGAGTTTGCATCAATAAAATACCAATTAAAAGAAAATTAAATCCATTAATAACTATTAATAAGTTTTGAAATGGCTATTAGCAATCATTATTGGGTTTCATGCTTCAGTAAATTACATTTTGTTCAGTATGGTTATATATTTAAAATTTTAACACACTGCAATGCTGTCTCTGTTGGTTTTAGATCCACAGTGACAGAAGAGGGCTTTTAGTGGCCTCCAGACACAATATTGTATTACGATGTTTTGTGCAGCATTTTTCTTATTGTTTAGTTATTGTCATAAAAGACCGAAAGATTACACTGCATTTACAAGTTTGTCTGGAGATAAAAGTATAATATACCAGAACGCTTACGTATAATTAACCTTATCCTAACACCCTTAAACATCAGTCAGACATCCGGGAAATACTGTCAGTGTTCGTACCACGATTTATGGACTTATTTATGGTGCAGAGTCCAGACCTGAACTCAACTGCCTCATAGAAAGTTCAGAACAGACCTGCAGCCAATCCAGCCCTTGTGGTCCATATTCAGCTCTCTGAATGATGCTTTAGGCCAGTGTATGCCTTATCTGGTGAGGTGGGTTCTTGAAACCCTCTGACTGGAAGAGTAGTTGGAAAAATAACTGCAGCAATGTAGAAAAAGACAGTGATATGGCAGATTCTAAAATGTCAGGAGTACAGATGGGCAAGCATGCTCACCGGTACTTGAGATGTTCAGCACTCGCCAAGTACCAGCAAGATGCTTGGGCACATGCTCGGCTCCCCCTCCCTGCATGTTGGCGCTCTTTACAGATAAAGCCCACATGCAGGGATTTGCTGCCACACACTGTAATGCCACAGCCATGTTGGTTGTGGCCTTACAGTGATTGGCTGACCGGACAGAGTCATCAGGTCTATGTCAGACCTGATGGTGCTGTGCTCATCACTCTGATCCACAGTCAGCTAGCGTAGGGAGAGGTGCTGCTGAGCTAGGGACAGATTTAGTGTGTCTTAGGTAGTATAGGTACTAGGTAGTGTACACAACACAATCCATCTAAAAAAATAGTCCTTTTCAGGAGTAAGCCAGCTGTATACAGGCATTGTATATAGGAAGGCAGGGTATATAGCAGACTGCCGTGTGTATAGCACAGGAGGCTCCATTACAGTCACGTCTCCTGCTGTAGCCTGTTACACATATCCATCTATAAAAACAGTCCTTTTCAGGACTAATCCAGCTGTATACCTATCAGTCGTGCATTGTATACAGGCAGGCAGGGTATATAGGAGACTGCGGTGCGTATAGCACAGGAGGCTCCATTACAGTCACGTCTGCTGCTGTAGCCTGTTGCACATCTGTAGACATAGCCCCAGGTATCAGGGGCCAGGAATATTTTTTGGGGGATCGTAATCCTCATTATTTGCTTTAATAGCAACTCACAGAACACCGTTTATCTGCGCCATTTCTTTGTTCGCACTGCAGACCACAGGTGGGTCCTTTCGATATAACAGCGCAAAAAATACAGCTACTTAAAACTGTGGTTTGTCCGTCGCACGGATCACATATAACTTTGCCCTAAATTCAGCCATTTCTACTGAACATGAAAGATATTGTCCTCCATTTAAAATGTGCAAGGTGTGTGGCAAGGGACGAGGAACTGAACGTGATAGTGATGGTGCATGCAGAGACCGAGGCCGTGGGCAAGCTCCAATTGTGCCACAACAAACACCCACATCTTCTCGCTCGACCTTCCTGTCCCAATTCCCAGGGGACCGCAGCACACCACTATTAAACCTAGAACAACATCAAAAGGTTGTTGGATGGATATCAAATAATGCTTCCAGTCAGTTTGCCATCATCACAACCACCCTGTCTTACACACAGTCAAGTGTCAGTAGCCGTGAGTCTGGAACCCCATTGTCCTGACCCTGATGCTCCTTCCTCCCACCATGCTGAATGCCCAGACAAAACTGATCCCACACTTGGACACTCTGAAGAGCCGTTCACTTTTCCATTTATAGATTCGGGCCTCTCACCCTCCCCACTTGAAGGGGGCAAGAGGAGATTGCATGTAGCGATGCCCAAATATTTGATCAGCCATGGTCGCATGAAGGCAACAGTGGGAAAGTGTCACAAGAGGTGGCCGACGAAGAGACACAATTGCAAGAAAATCAGGAGGAGGACCAGGGTGCGGAAGTGGAAGGCAATGTGGTGGATGATATAGTAACTGACCCAACCTGTCAGAAGGACATGTAGAGCGGGGACAGCAGCGCACAGGGGGAGGGAGGCATAGCACCCCAACAGGCAGGAAGAAGCAGTATAGTGGCCGCAGACAGAAGGTGGGCAACTGTTCCCCGTAACACCAACACAATGGAAGTTGCCAATACAACTGTTAGGTCTTCCCGAGTCTGGCTGTTTATGAAGGACCCTGCTGATAATTCCAAAAAGGCCATTTGCACCACCTGTCATGCCAGAATCAACAGGGGTAGCAAAACTACCAGCCTGACCACCACCAGCATGATCAGGCACATGGCAGCAAAGCACCCAACTTTGTGGGCCGAATCCCAGGGTCCAGGAACAGTGTCTGTGGGTGATACCACTGCTTCTTCCACTACTGTGTGTGCAAGCCAATCCCCTTTCCATAGCGAATGCAAAGATGCCTCCTGTCCTGCACCTGTCGTTGAACAATCTGAAATAGCACCATCAGCAACTATGTCCTTGTCCCAGCGCAGCATTCAGTTGTCCATGCCCCAATGCTTGGAACACAAGTGTAAATATGCAGCCAACGCCCCACAGGCCACATTACTCAATTTGCACATTTCGTGACCTCTTGCGCTCTAAATGTTGCCTTTTAGGCTAGTGGAGACGGAAGTATTCCACAACCTGATGTCGGCGGCCATCTCTCGTTACTCGGTCCCCAGCCGCCACTATTTCTCCCGGTGTGCCGTCCCTGCACTACACATGCATGTGTCCCAAAACATTAGCCGTGCCCTCAACAACGCAGTTACCGGGAAAATCCATCTAACCATTGACACGTGGACAAGTGCTTGTGGGAAGGACTGTTCTGCCCATTCATGAGCAGAAAAATAAATATTCACATTATAATACTAGTTACATAGTGGTCATTAGTTACCCATTTATGTTGTTTAGATGTGTTACAAATGATTTAGCACAGCTCTTATAGTTACAAGAGTCTGTCCCCTTTAAGAAGAGTCATTTAGAAGGGACCTCCCCCTGTTTCTCTGGAGGAAGGAGATGGCAGACCTCTCCTGAGAAGAGATGTGTCCCTGACTCCTGTTCCTCATCCTAAAACTTTCATCTTCTCCTGTCAGATGATTCCGGTACAAACACAATATACTTGTGTTAGAATGTGTATGCAGGTTGTTTTGCAGCCATGGTATAGTTGTACTGTGATTCTCTACCTAAGTTAATGCTCCAGCAGTACATACAGGCAGATTGTACAACAGTGCTAGCAGCATGAACTTTGCCCTAGATAGCAATGTTAACTGTTACTGTGCAGTTTCTGTAATGCCCAAGTACTGGTAGTAATAGTATTTCTGTATCATACTGCTGTTTTTGTAATATGCCAGTACTGATTCAGACTGTTTATTCCTTAATTATAATTTTTACCACAATCAAGTTCACCTCATCACCTCAATATATATAGACTCCAGAAATCCTGCAGTCTGTTCCTTGAGGAAGTGACCGAGGGTTAAGCTGTATGTTAAATATCCACAGCACCACATGTGGAAGAAGGCAGAACAGGGAGGGTACATCTCGCTGATGGCACACTAGGTTAACATAATGGAAGCCGGGAACGAGTCGGACCTTAGGACGGAACACGTCCTCCAGACGCCAAGGATTGCGGGCCCTAATTCAATCAGGGCTGCCCCACAGTCTACAGCTCCTGCACATCATCCTCCTCCTCCTCTTCAGCCTCCACATCAGTCTGAAGCTGGAAGCACTGCAGCACTACCTTAGCCAAGTGGCAACAGGCTGTGCTGAAGCTAATATGCGTAGGTGACAAACTGCACAAAGCTGAAGAGTTGTGGACAGCTCTGTAAGAGCAGGTAGATCTGTGGCTCACACTACCGAACCTGCAGCCAGGCATGGTCATGTGTGACAATGGCAGGAACCTGGTGGCGGCTCAGAGGCGAGGCAAGCTCACACATGTACCATGCCTGGCCCATGTGCTCAAACTCGTGGTTCAGCGGTTTCTTAAATCCTACTCGGAGCTGTCAGATCTGCTCATCAAAGTATGCCGCCTGTGTGCCCATTTTAGAAAGTCACCTACTGCTTCAGCCGCCCTTGCCGGGTTTCAGCAGCATTTGCAGCTTCCAGCTCACAGACTGGTGTGTGATGTACCCACACATTGGAATTCGACACTGCAGATGTTGGTCAGGATTTGTGAGCAGAAGAGAGCAGTTGTTGACTACCAGCATCAACAAGGCCGTCTGTATTCAGTTCAGACTCCACACATAAGATATCAGGAGTGGAGATGGATGTCCAACATATGTACTGACCTCCAAAACTTTAAGGACTCCACTAAGATGGTGAGCGGTGATGATGCCATCATTAGCTTCTCTGTCTTCCAAAACACTCTCTGCTCACAATCACAGAGGATGCATTGCAGGTGGAGCACAATGAGATGGAGCAAGGAACCATACAGGGTGATTACACACAGCTCAGCCTCATCTTATCCCAACGCGGATTGGGGGACAATGTTTTGGAGGAGGAGGAAGAAGAACTAGTTTCATGCACTATAGATGGTACTACCTGCGCAACTGTCATACCGTCTGTTCAGCGTGGATGGCCAGAGGACAGGGAGGTGGAGGAGGAGTAGGAGGAGAGGAGAGCATGGTCAGTCGTCTTCTTGGTGAGGACACCGAAGTCTTGCTTGTTACAACTCTGGCGCACATGGCTGAGTTTATGTTACGCTGCCTGTCCATGACCCTCGTGTTCTCAAAATTTTGGGTGACAGTCATTACTAGTTGGTGACACTATTAGACCCACACTACAAGGATAACTTTATATCTCTTCTTCCCAAGACAGAGAAGTCTATAAAAATGGGGCTGTACAGAGGGCCCTTGTTGCAGAATTATAAAAAAAACTCCCATCTGAACATGCTGGTGACAGAGGTCACAGTTCGGTGGACAACCAAGGTGTACAGGCAAGAGACACACAACTCCAATCCAGCAGAGGCAAGGGAACACTGTCAAAATACTGGGAGAGTTTTCTCAGCCCCTCCCATGGCACAGGCCCTGATGCTGAAGGAGTACCTTGCCCACCATACCAAAGTCCTCCAAGATTCCTGTGTGCCTTATAATTATTTAATATGCAAGCTGGACATAACTGGCATGAACTGGCTCTCTACGCCTTGGAAGTCCTGGCCTGCCCTACTGCTAGCATTTTGTCAGAGCGGGTTTTTAGTACTGCAGGGGGAATTCCCTCCCAAGTCCCTCCCAATTTTAAGCAGCCCTGGCACTCACTGCATATGCACTAACAGTATAAGAGACCAACTGTTTTAATAATGGGAACAACAAAGCATAGCCTGTTGATGGCTCTCTAAGAATAGAACAGGCCACTATATATATATATATATATATATATTATATATATATATATATTGTTTGTTTTATTACATTAAAGATTTAAAAAAAAAAATGGTGTGGAGTCCCCCCTATTTTAACATCTAGCAAAGACTAAGCACACACCTGGGGGCCAGTATCAATAGCCAGGGAAGGGACCAAGAATACTGGATGTCTTTGTTTAATTTCTCTTTTTGACTATGGGGTTAGTAATGGGGGCGTTTTATAGATGCCTCTTCATTACTAACCTGGGCTTGATGTCAGCTGGCATTATAAGCTGACCTCAACCCCAACCCCATAACCCCGCAGCCACCGCTACAGGGCAGTGTGACAGAGAGAGAGGCAAAGTGCTAGATTTGGTGCATCCCATGGATGTGCCATTTCTGGGATGGCTGAGGGCTCTTGTTCTTAGCCTCAGAGGGGACAATATTCTTGGTCCCTTCCCAGGCTATTAATACTAGCCCCCAGGTGTCTGCTTAGCCTTTGCTAGCTGTTAAAATAGGGGGGACTCCACACCATTTTTGGGAGGTAATAGCCAGTGAAGGCTAAATATTCATCTGGGGCTGATATTAATAGCCTGGAAGCTCCATGGCTATTACCTCCTTCCCAGGCTTCTAACATCAACCCCAGCTGTCTGCTTAACCTTTGCTAGTTTTTGAAATCTACGGGGTCCGCACGACATTTTTTTTTAACATTTTTAATCAAATAAAAAAAAATTACACCAACACTGTTTCGCAAGTGAATATGAGCTCTTAACATTTTCAAAGCAGGAAAATTCATTTTGGTTTAGTTTTTTATTGTGAGTCTGTAAAAGTGGCGTAATACTCAGACAAAATTGTTCACAACAGTGACCTCGGAGTCAGAAATGCTTACAGGCGTCTTCCCCATGGTGTTCCCATGTCATTTGAGTACTGTTCTTATACATTTGTGACATTTTTAGGCTTTATGCAGACTACCCGGGGTGCCTGCGAGAAAAATCCTAGAGTTTCCCATAGGTTAACATTGGGCTCGGTGTTCGGGTCGAGCACCTGAGCATTTCGATATGCTCGATCCGACCATCGAGCCCCCAAACATTTTACTGCTCCCCTATCACTAGTCAGGAGACATTTGTGAGGCATGCCAGCACTATAGCACGTGGCCAGTATGACTCACATGGCCTGCTGTAATCTGGGTGATTGCTTTACCTAGCAGTACACACATGGTTAAGTGTGAGTTAGCTCTGTAATGGTACACACGGGTTTAACTGCAGCTAGGTCTGTGGCTGAGTGGTGCTAATTGCTCACTGATGTCGAGGTGTGGGTGTGGCAGCCAGGATATGAAGCTGCCATGTGCTGTGTGAGAGACTAAAGATGTTAATCAGTACAGCCTGACCTTCTGAGATGTGAGGACGTGTGTCAGAGGAATCCCTTCCCTTTGAGATGTAGGGGGAAGACTTCCTTCTCAATGTGGAAGGCACCTGTCCCTCTGATGAGTGTGTACGAGTAGAAATTGTTTAAGCGGTTCTTCGGTAGAGCGCTGAGATTACACGAACACAATTATCTCCAATCTCTATCTTTATTCTTTAAAAGATGATGCTCCAAACCTCAAGCGGATCTTTTTGCCACGTCGAAACATGTTGTGGGTTGGAGTTTGGAGCATCATCTTTTAAAGAGTAAAGATAGAGATTGGAGATAATTGTGTTCGTGTAATCTCAGTGCTCTACCGAAGAACCGCTTAAACAATTTCTACTTGTATACATCTCCCTTCGGGGAAAGCGGTCTAACAGAGCTGCAGAGGGAAAGGACCTGATTGACGCCGTCCGGCCTGGCCTTGAAGTGAGCACTTGATCGGCACATGATCTGAAGCTGAGAGGATCTAAGACACGGAAGAGATACAGGTCTGAGGCTGGCAGCCTGAGCCTTAACACACGCCCACATTCTGGTTGTGCGGAACTGGCACAACCATAAAAGGTTAGTTGATCCCTAAGTGCAACCTTATAATAGCAGGATAAGTCCACAGGTGGCGCAACACATTTTTTTCTTTTCTGATGAGTGTGTGACACTGTAGTCAGAACGTGGGTTAAGATGGCTGCTGGAGTTGGGTAACCTTGGCTGAACCTGGATGGTGCTACACTCGGATGTGGGATACAGCCGTGGACCTGGAGGCCTACCTGGTATGGAGGTTTGGTGGCGGATGGCGACCTAGAAACACGTGGTGAGGAAACCTTAGGGATGCCTGGTTTACATAGTAGCTCAGGTTTGCTAAAACCCTAGTCTGAGCCCATAGAGGCTATAGTCCATGGATGTGTTATGATGGACTATGTGTGTGCATGTGTATGGACCTGAGTAGGCTGCAGTCCATGGATGTAGTATGATGGACTGCATGTACACATGAATGATGGGGAATGACCCCTGTCAAGTGCCAGGCGGGCATAGCCGCCATTGGGACCGACTGTTAGGTCGTGATATGGTCCCATTGATATGAGTGAATCATAATGGTGTATGCAAAAGTACCATGCATGATGTAAGAATAGGTGACTCATAATGGTTTATGTAAAAGTGCCATGTATGACGTATCCTAGTGTGAATAAGATGAGGATGATCCCTGTCAAAGGGCCAGGCGGCTGTAACCGCCATTGGGGACAGACTGGGAGGTCTATAATGTTCCTGTTGATGAGTAAAAATGTATTATATGAAAATGTGAAGGGTAGATATGGCTAGGTGACCAGAAGCGCCAAAGGGAACTGTAGTTAATGCTTCTGTTACATGGAGCTGTAGTTAGTGCTCCAGTGTATATGATGTATGTAATGTGAATTGTGATGTCATGTTACTTTGTAAATAGCCTATGATCTGTAACCTATATGATTTATGTGGTATATGTGAGTAATAAGCAGTTTATGACATTCACAAATAAACTGCTATGGTGTTACATTGACAAATACGGTTGTTGATGTAATTCTGTTGCCAAGCGAGTCCCCTAGGTGAGCACTACCTCACAAATTGTATAAGAGTCCAGTGATAGGCAGCGCTCAATATGTCAGAAGGCTCTCACTGTCTATGTAGCAATGCACAGCAATGTTGTAAAACTTAATATGTCAGAAATGATTCACTAGCTATGAAGAAAAGTCTACCAGAGTCTAGATGTAACATTTCTTAAAGTAAAACAAAAGAAAAAAATCACAATGCATAAAGTTAAATCTTACTAGTTAACAGAACAAAAGCCATTGAACTTGTATAATTAGGCCTTGAGTGAACTATTTTGCACTGAGATAATTTGCTACATAGTGGTATGTTTGGTATGTTTTAGTGAAAAGTAACATCTGTAGTAGAGCTTAGTATGCCAAGAGGAATACAGTGCCCAGAATAAAAAAAAATGCTGAACAGCTGGAGTATTGGCATCTGTGAACTACCTGAATTATCACCACTTGAATCATATATGTTTAGCCTAATGTGGAGAAAAAACTCTCCAAATCTTTCTTTAAATTCCAAAAGTATTCAAAAACTTTGCATCTCGACTCATTGGCTATGGACAATAGGCATCTTCTAGAGGTCAGCTCATCTGCCAGTGCTTTCACTCACAGAACCCTTAAGGAAAAGACACACTGGCGTGAAAATCAGACGAGTGCAATGCGAGAAAATCTTGCATTGCATTTGGACCAACGTTAGTAAATGAGTCAGAACAGATTAACATGTGTCGTCAGCTGTTTTTCATCCAGATTCTGGATAAGAAAAAAGTAGCATCGTGCTGCAACAGTATGTGATAATCTTGCGATACTCACCAATGAAAGTCAATGGGTGCGAGAGAATGACTGACAGCACACAGACAGTACACGGACCATCCGTGTGCGGTCTGATTTTTTCACAACAGAAACACTCTGAAGGTAGGAAATAGTACATAAAAAGAGACGTGAACTTGAAACACAGGAAGTAGCTGTCTGTAGAACTTTGACAACCCAGCAAATCACACCTCCACGGAGACTAGCAATATGGCACAACACTAATGTTGAGACGCTCATTGTGTTTGTACAGGAAAGCACAGAATTTTGAGACCCTGGATATACAGACCGGAGGCTTATAGATGCATAATGGGTATACATCACCAGGCAACTGTTCCCCTGTTATGACAACAGTCCACAGAATGTTCAAAATAACCTAATTAACGTTCTTTTGCCTCCATTTTAAATGTGTTTAAATGCATGCATGTGTTTTCACTGTTATTCTTGGAGTACAAAATATTTTTGAGACTATGCTGTCTCAAATGCGGTAAATCTTGTGGGACAAAGATGGATTAGTTGCCGCGACCAATACCGTCATGAGTGGAGAGATCAGCTACAAAGTGGGTCAGAAGCACCCAAAAAGCAGACATATCTGTATCACAACAAACTTAATTTCCTGGCCCCAGTACTGGACTTAAGACCATACATCAATGTTAACAATTTATTTTTGTACATCAGGTTTGAGGGCATGGCAGTCTTAAAAATATCTAACTTCATATCTGCCTTCAGAACCGAAAGCAAGCTCAGATTGCACTCTGCATTTGAAAATTTGTCCCAGATTTACGGGTTGCTGAATCTGGGGATGAGGGATGTGTGCCTTCGGGATCAATGGAAGATGATGCCTCAACATCAGCACCAGCTGCAGCACCGTCAGAATCAGCAACAAATGGTGCAGCATCAGCATAAGCAAACCAGCTGGTCCAGGCACCAGTGGACCCTGGACACAATATTAGTCCCACTTTGCCACTGAATATATTTCTCTGGCCTCTCCTTTACCACATTGTTTCTGGTGCCAGAGGGAGATCCCCATCACCAACCTCTGATGCGAAGTGGACACAGGAGTGCTACTGTACCCTGCTCACACCATTAATGATGATTGAGAGGAAGCCTTTGCATGTAGTCTGAGCAACTATTTGTGAGAGATACCCCACCCAGTAAGGCTGCATGCAAGGGATGCCTTCCAAATTGTGATGGATGCCAGTGTGCCTCCTAACAGCCCATGGATGGTGTTTCACCTCCTTGAGCAGTGGCAGAATTCGCAGGACAATAGGCTGTGCATGCCTGAATCAGTGTCAATGCAGGCAGCCTCCTTGTCATCAACCAATCCTCCTCAGCCTCCAGTTCAACCCTCAAACTCTTACAACATTGTTGCTCAACCACAGCAGGCTCCCTTATGGTCTTTTCAGAGGCAACCCAACCAGCCACTTGGCCGTTTTTGATGTACAGGCCTACAATTCTTTGCCAAGCCAAACACATTATCCTCCTGTACATCATCATGATCCAAATATTGGATATGGCCAAAGTGGCCAACAACAATGGCTTCATGCTATTTTGCTATTTTTTTATCATGTTTGTTTTTGTTTTGTTTGTTTCTTTTGTGTTTGTTGATGATCAAAATTCTTGATGGACACGTGCGCAATATGTTACTTTTGGTCTGTATATTATTTTATTATTGCTAATGTGCAGTAAATTTTTGTTCCCAAAAATTCTGAGTATTTGTTTCCGGATTTCTGCCAAGATTTTTAAAATGTAGGTTTAATTTGAGCTCAAAATCAAACGATTTACAGTTTAGTGTTGTGTTAGTTTATTGTCATTTTTATTGTTGCGAAAAGCAATCACATAGGCTAGGCTCAACCTTGGAGGGTGACCCATGCTTGACGAAACCGCTAAAAACTTAGAAATTTTAGCTGCAGCGCATAGCGTTAACGCTATGTGCTGCCAGGCACCGCAGCCCCATAGAAATCTGCTGTTTACCTTAGCAGTGGCTCCACACAAAGCTTCAAGAAGTGCGCTTTTGGACATCGCACAGGAAAATGTTGGAGGACACGTTCCCTGTGCACTATTGAAAAGTGCACTTCCTGATGCTTTGTGTGGAGCCGCTGCTAACGTAAACAGTGGGTTTCTATGGGGCTGAGGTGCCTGGCAGCGCATAGCAGCTAAAATTTCTAACTTTTTAGCAGTTCCATTAAGCGTGGGTCACCCCCCAAGTGTGACACTAGCCATACATTAAGTTGCTATATTTTTGCGCATTAACATATTCTTCCTGTCATGGAATAGATCCCTCTGGTGAAATAAAATAGTTTGTGAGCATCTCACAAACTCTTAGGGCAGAAGGTTCATGCCTAGGCAAAACAACCTGTGCTACAGGAGTATATGAAGCATCTTGCTGAATGTGTGCGATCCCAACATCTGATGGACAGTCATGAAGCCTTGTAAAATCATCACATGACTTAGTAACAGAATCTACATGGCTTGGAGTTAGTTGGATAGGTGATATTAGTACCTGCCATTTTGCAGTTAGGATACCAAAGGTACAATTCACCTTTCTCCTTTCCTGGTATAGCCAATAATTGTAAACACAGCGACGGTAATCTAAACCACGCCTTCGATATGGCCGCATAACTTCGCACCTTAATTGAATTGCCTCATCCCATGCAACCACAAAAGGTACTGGATTGCCCAATGAGCCTGGTAGTTGGGCTGGTGGGGGTACACACAGATTGTTTTGTCTTTGTCTAAGCTGCTGACCCAGTATAAAGGTATTAAAGATGTTAGAATTACCGGTTGGCCCATAGGCACCAATATCTACAGCTATAAACTTATATGTGTGGTCAACCAAAGCCAACAGCACAATCAAAAATAATGCTTATAGTTGAAGAATTGTGGTCCAGAGTTTGGCGGCTTCTTTACACGTATATGTTTGCCATCCAGGGATCCAATGCAGTTAGGAAAGTGGCATGTTTGATGGAAGCCACAAACGACAGGCCAGTTGACAGGAACCTAACACATAAATTAAAAATGACACATAACAAATGTATTGTTAATAAAGGGACATTGGAATCAGATTGTTGGTTTCACAACAAGCCCAAGTCAGGCAGGCATGCAGGGCCTACCTTAACACCCATTTATAGGTCCAGTAAGGTGTTAATTTATCATTGCATAGACAATGTTGTGCTTATACGCATGTGGATTTGATATCCAGGTGTAAACGACCAGATAAGACCTAGAATATTCAACAGGGTTGAGGCCAATTTTACTTTGCCACCACCGGTAATTCATGTTGTCACCAGCAGACACACAAAATGGCAGTTATCTTTAGACATCATTTAGTTTGTATGCTGTGGCCACCATGACTCAGCATGGTTGGGCAAGTAAGATTGTGTGGAGCCCACTGGGACGGGGTACTCGGTGCCAGACCAGTGTACTGTGGGGATGTCACGGCAGTCCTGGTCCGGACCGTGTCCCGGGACCGCACAATAAAATGGGGGTTATTTACAGGGGATTTGTCACTCGTGACGCCACCCACTATATGCGGCCAATAATGGGGCCGCCGCTGCTGCAGAACCTCCGGGGATGATGGGATAGCAGCTTGGATAGAATAGTTCCTGTGGGCAGAACTGGGTTCCCCGGGGCAGTGGTAGTAATAGTTAAAGTCTGTGAGGATAGTTATTGATGCTGCAGGAGAGTAGGGGTAGCAGTAGAGATGATGAGAGTAGAGGTAATCGCAGTATATGAGGGCAAGTGGGGCTTCAGTATAAGGATCACACACACTCACGGTTTCTGTTGTTTTCCAAATCTTTACTTGCAGATGGTATAACACAGTATTGTCCACGGAGTCTGTACCGGGTTGCTCTCACCCTGACCGGGTCCTTGGCTTCCTACTTAAGCGCTGTGTGTGGCCCTGCTGCTGCTTGTAGCTGAACTGCTGGCCCTGTCTCTGCTCACGGGTACCAATCTGCTGGGCAACTTGAGTCCTCTGTGTCACTGACCCCTCCGTGTTGCTTTGCTATGGTACAGTGAAGATGGTGGACCTTCACTATGCCGGTGTTTACTGTCCTGTCTGTCTCAGGCACAGCCTCGGATCCGGTATCCGTCTTAAGCGCCTCTCCGGGGTTAAGTTTGGAGTAACTCTTTATCCCGGGGATGTTCCTCTGTTCCTCTGTCTCCTTTCCTCAGACCTCTCAGGATCTCCACTTCTACTTGACTCTGCTCCTGCTCCAGACTCAAACTCAAACTCTCCTCTGAACTGAACTAACTGTCACTCCTGCTCTGTGGTAAACAACTTAGCTCCTCCCACTAGTGCAGGTGCCACCTAAACTCCTCCCCTTTCTAATGTAGTGTTGTGTGGGGAGTAAACCTGTGTTGATGTTTCTGTGGCACATTAACCCTCACTGGTAATGATTATTCTAGCCCTGAGCTGTTCATTTTGTCATGACTAAAAAATCAATTTGCATACAAGTACAACGATATGTCTGCAATTAAAATTACAACCATACTTGGCATACAAATGGGTAGGAAGGTAGCCCTTACATGGCTGCTTGAGATGTGTAAAAGCATTACATAAAAAAAAAACCTAAAAACCTAAAAAAAAAAATTAACTCAGTGTCAACATCAGTCGCTCTCCAGCACAAATGCAGCGACGCAGGTGCGTATCCAGGAAGGTTATGTCAGGCCTAAGCAAGTCAAGCAAGATATCATATGTGTGGACGCTCATTCGGCAACAGGAAAAAAAATTTCTGGATGACCGCGGATGCTGCATTGACTGATTAGGGAATGAACCCACATTCTATGCCACCTCCTTAGATCAACTATAATTCGATATGAACTCCCAAAACGCCCAGAAAGAACTCAGTGAAATAAAACACGCTCTGTCATGTTTAAAGTCAGGTGATTAGACATTTTGCCAGTAGGAAATATATCTTGCCAACACACAAAAACCACACACAAAACACCTTTGCAAGCACAAAAATAGCAGAGACATGTGCTGCAAAGGAACTACACTTGGAGTGTGCTTTTAAAGCCATTGGGAAATCAGTGTAGCCAATTTAGGCTGGGGTCACATCTGTGTTTCTATTTTTGAAACCTGATCCGGTTTTGATCTTTAAAGAAGCTCAAAACCAGATCAGGAACCGCTCCCCATAGGAGCCCATTATGGTAACTGGATTGCTCTACATGCAATCTGGTTACCGCCTCCGGGTCTGCAGCGTGCACAGAGAATCATGCAGGCTGCAGTTTTCGGAGCGGTTCTGTGACCTGCAATGTGGTAACCTCATTGTTTAGGATGTGTAATCCTGCGCAATGTGGTTACCATCTACTTTGTTCATCCCTGCTGTGGCAGGGATGAACAAAATGTTAACTGTTTAATAAAACATTAAATATTAATATTAATATTAGTTGTGTGCAACATGTCTCTAGGGGGTGCCTACCCCCTCTAGAGACATGCTGCCCACTCCTGTGGGCATGTCGGGTTAATAACCCATTTACTGTAAGCCGGCTATTGTCGGCTTTGTACTAATTTATGAATGAAGCCGCGGCTCCCCTGACAGTAGAGCAAATACTGTTCGTATAGTATCTGCCGCTGTCCAGGGTCCTGTAGGCATTTACATTAGATCTATAGCCATGCGCTACCCATAGATCTAATGTAAATGCCTACAGAACCCTGGATAGCGGCAGATACTATACGCACATTACGTACAGTATCTGCTCTACTGTCAGGGGAGCCGCGGCTTCATTCATAAATTAGTACAAAGCCGACAATAGCAGGCTTACTGTAAATGGGTTATTAACCCCTGACATGCCCACAGGAGTGGGCAGCATGGGGGGTGGGCACCCCCTAAAGACATGTTGCACACAATTAATATTAAAATTTAATGTTTTATTAAACAGTTAACACTTTTTTCATCCCTGCGACAGCAGGGATGAACAAAGTATACTGTAACTGCATTGCTCCGGATTACACATCCGGAGCAATCCGGTTACCGGATTGCGGTTTCCACCACACATTTTTGCTTAAAAATGTGTGTGAAGCCAATTGCATTCACCGCATCAGGATCTGGATGCGGTGAACGCAATTGGCTGACCCCAATCTTATACAATGATTTCTGATTAAAATCGTGTGAAAAATACGCATTACACTTAGACAACGCATGGATGTCACACGGACACCACACGAATGTTAGCTAAGAAAAAAATTCCACACTCGAATTGCACTTGCATGACACACAGATCAAAAAACAGATGTCACTTGTCCAACTCTCCGGTATGACAAACAATCAGATTTTTTACATGCGAGTGTGTTTCCAGCCTAAGGGCTTGGGCACCCTCATCAGAGTTTGACTGAGGAGACTCTGAAAGGGCTGGAGCAGTGACCCTGAACGGCTTCTCCCTATCTGGACGGGGCTGCCAGCTGATTGTGTTTTTGTGCAGCTCCAGACTCCAGAGAGGGAGAAGCAGTTCAGGGTCACTGCTCCAGCCCTTTTATGGCCCCTTTACACGCAGCTACAGGTAACAGGTTTTCCACAGGTAACTTACTGGCTGCAGTGAAATCATGGAGTGATTATTCCATTTGTACACAGCAACAAGATAGAACCATGTCTCCATGATTTCACTGCAGCCAGTAAGTTACCTGTGGAAAACCTGTTACCTGTAGCTGCGTGTAAAGGGGCCATCAGAGTCTCCTCAGGCAAACTTGGATGTAACTAGGAAAGTGTGTCCAAGCCCTAACAGTTTTTCCCTGAAGTGAGTTCACTATCAGTTTTGCCTTCATTTTCATAGTGGCTCAGCCGCCGGTGTCTTTTTGCTGTATGTTCCACTAAGGGAGTGGGAAGTTTCTGAGCAAAAGCAGCTCAAGGAATGAACTGCTGAAGTATTTAAAAGAAGGAATGACAGGCTGAACATATGGACAGCATGTCCTTTTTCATAGACATGCATATGTTCTTTGATTTGACATTTTTGGATAGGTTTTAAAGCATTTTCAAAGTGAAAACTGCATGATAAAACATCTAGTGCACAGTTGCTGCTCCAAAAACTAAGCAAGAAGACTTGTTTTGCAAATATCCTCAAAATGTATCCTTAAAGGGAACCTATCAGGTGGTTTATGCCTCCCCAGCTATCACTGTCTGTAGCTGCAGCTTTATAATACCAGTCTAACCATCCCTGTCTGAGCTCATAGTGTAATGTGAAAGGTGAAAATAAAAAAGCATTTATACTCTTACATTTTCTTATGTAATGAGGCAGTCAGTCCCCAGCTTGGAGGATGGGGACTGTTTGGCAGGTTAATAGTTAACATTTCAGCCTTGTGCTAGAACATGTTGGGAGAACTGATGTGATGTCACGACCATGTGACTGCAATAGGCGGAGCTAAGTTCTTATAGAACATAATACATTTGCTGGCTCAGCTCTGCCCACTATGGTCACATGATCGTTACATCACACAGGTCCTTTAGCTATCCAAGTTAAAAGTGAGTTAACTATTATCCTGCCAGACAGTCCCCCTCCTCCAAGGTGGGGACTGAAATGTAAGTGTATAAATGCTTTTCTTTCACCTTTCACATTACACTATGAGCTCAGCAGGGATGATTAGAATAGTATTATAAAGCTGAGCTACAGACAGTGATAGCTGGGGGGCATAAACCACCTGGCAGGTTCCCTTTAAGGACACCTTTCTAAACTATGCTGAAATTTATTTGCAGGAGTATAGGAGTGCGCTATCAACGTCTATGGAGGATTAATTCCCAATGGGAGGTAAGTATAGATGCAATAGTTTATTTACATTTACTACAAGAGACACTTATCTGTTTCTTGGCTCTGGACTGGAGGTTTTGTCAGGTAAATATATCTTCGGTCTGGAGCCAAAAATTACTTACTTTTGTTGTATATGTAAATAAACTATTGCAGCTATGCTTACTTCCTACTTGGAATTAATCTTCTCTGGATGTTAGCTGCTCACTCTAATATACCTCCTAAGGCCACATGCACATGTTGAGTATTTGGTGAGTTTTTTACCTTAGCATTTGTAGCCAAAACCAGGAGTTGATGATTTAATACAGAAGTGGAGCAGGTGTTTCTATTAGACTTTTCCTCTGACTGTTCCACTCCTGGTTTTGGCTACAAATCCTGAGGTAAAACACTCACCAAATACTCAATGTGTGCACTCACCCGTAATACATCTCAGCATATCCAACACCAGATCAATTACTTGATCAGGAAGGATGAGTTGCAGCTGACAACAAAGGACAAATACCGTATATACTCGTGTATAAGCCGAGTTTATTCCGGGTCTTCATGCTTCCTTCACCGTCGCACAGGAAATGACATCATTTCCTGTGCGACGGTGAAGGAAGCTTGAAGACCAGGAGGAGCGCTGTGACGGTGACAGAGCGGCGGCGGCGGCAATACGATAAGTATAATGATATCTTCTTTTACAGGTTGCCACCAGCAAGGGGGGGCCCAGTATACCACTGGGTACCCCTGTATACCTCTGGGGCTGATGTATACAGCTCTGGGGCTGCTGTATACCCCTCTGGGGCTGCTATATACCTCTGGGGCTGCTATATACCCCTCTGGGGCTGCTGTATACCCCTCTGGGGCTGCTGTATACCTCTCTGGGGCTGCTGTATACCTATGGGGCTGCTGTATACCTCTGGGGCTGCTGTATACCCTCTGGGTTGCTGTATACCCCTCTGTGGCTGCTGTATATCCCTCTGGGACTGCTGTATACCTAGGGGCTGCTGTATACCTAGGGGCTGCTGTATACCTATGGGGCTGCTGTATACCTCTGGGGCTGCTGTATACCCCTCTGGGGCTGCTGTATACCTTGGGGCTGCTGTATACCTATGGGGCTGCTGTATACCTCTGGGGCTGCTGTATACCCCTCTGGGGCTGCTGTATACCCCTCTGGGGCTGCTGTATACCCTCTGGGGCTGCTGTATACCTATGGGGCTGCTGTATACCTCGGGGCTGCTGTATACATCTGGGGGACTTGCTGTATACCCCTCTGGGGCTGCTGTATACCGCTCTGGGGCTGCTGTATACAGCTCTGGGGTTGCTGTATACAGCTCTGGGGCTGCTGTATACCACTCTGGGGCTGCTGTATACTACCACTGGGGAGGCTGCTGTATAAAACCACTGGGGAGACTGCTGTATACTACCACTGGGGAGTCTGCTGTATACCACTGAGGGGGCCTGTATACCACACTGCTGGGGGCTGTATACCTGTGCTGGGGTCCACCCTCGGCTTATACACGAGTCAATAGGTTTTCCCAGGTTTTGGGGGCAAAAGTAGGGGGGTCGGCTTACACACGGGTCGGCTTATACACGAGTATATACGGTAAGTGTATAATTGTGCACTGCAATCTCCTACACACATATTCCACTTAAGGAAAGTGCCATCATCTAATATAAACTACCGTATATACTCGTGTATAAGCCACCTGTGTATAAGCCGACCCCCCTACTTTTGCCCCCAAAAACTGGGAAAACTTATTGACTCGCGTATAAGCCGAGGGTGGACTCCAGCACAGTGTATACGGCTGCCCCCAGCAGCAGCACGCAGCATACAGGCAGCCATCAGCAGCAGGGAGGTACACAGGCTGCCCCCAGCAGCAGCAGCAGCGCCGCAGGGGGTACACAGGCTGCCCCCAGCAGCAGCAGCGCCGCAGGGGGTACACAGGCTGCCCCCAGCAGCAGCAGCAGCAGCGCCGCAGGGGGTACACAGGCTGCCCCCAGCAGCAGCACAGGGGGTACACAGGCTGCCCACAGCAGCAGCAGCACAGGGGGTACACAGGCTGCCTCCAGCAGCAGCAGCAGCACAGGGGGTACACAAGCTGCCCCCAGCAGCAGCAGCCACAGGGGGGACACAGGCTGCCCCCAGCAGCAGCAGCACAGGGGGGACACAGGCTGCCCCAGCAGCAGCAGCACAGGGGGTACACAGGCTGCCCCCAGCAGCAGCAGCACCAGGGGGTACACAGGCTGACCCCCAGCAGCAGCAGCACAGGGGGTACACAGGCTGCCCCCAGCAGCAGCAGCAGCACAGGGGGTACACAGGCTTGCCCCCAGCAGCAGCAGCAGCACAGGGGGTACACAGGCTTCCCCCAGCAGCAGCACCAGGGGGTACACAGGCTGCCCCCAGCAGCAGCAGCAGCACAGGGGGTACACAGGCTGCCCCCAGCAGCAGCAGCACAGGGGGTACACAGGCTGCCCCCAGCAGCAGAAGCAGCACAGGGGAGACACAGGCCTCCAGCAGCAGCAGCAGCACAGGGGAGACACAGGCCCCCAGCAGCAGCAGCAGCACAGGGGGGACACAGGCTGCTCCCAGCAGCAGCAGCAGCACAGGGGGGACACAGGCTGCCCCCAGCAGCAGCAGCAGCACAGGGGGTACACAGGCTGCCCCCAGCAGCAGCAGCACAGGGGGTACACAGGCTGCCCCCAGCAGCAGCACAGGGGGTACACAGGCTGCCCCCAGCAGCAGCACAGGGGGTACACAGGCAGCCCCCAGCAGCAGCACAGGGGGTACACAGGCTGCCCCCAGCAGTCAGCACAGGGGGTATACAGGCTCCCCCCCCCCCACTCACAGTAAAGCCTCCCCATGCTGCCGCTGCTCACTGTAAAATAAATTATGTTTTTAGCTCTCACCCTCGGTCCTGGCTGTGCATCTTGCTTCTGACTCACCGTGGCCGGGACTCCGGTTTAGACAGGCGATGCTTCCTTCCTCCTTGTCACGGGTGGACCGCGCCTGCCGGTAGTGGGGCCCGGTGTAGTGCAGATCAAAAGTGAAGACGTCTTGGTGGAACAGATTAAAGGGGTTTTAATTTATTTGTGACGCCACCTATGAGTAGATTCGGTAAGGGCTACCGACGCTGCGGAGCCCCCGGGGGATGGATAGCAGCAAGATGTTACGCTCCCACAGGCTGAGTGGTGATCCCCAGAGGCTGGAGCTGCTCAAGATGTTGTGCGGCAGCTGCGGTTACCTTTGGGTGCGGACGGACAGTTCATAAGGAAGCACAGACACAGAAAGTCTCTATAACGGGTCTTTACTGTAACCAGCAGGCAGTACATGGCATACAGTGGTTGAGTAGTAGACCGGGTGGACTCAGCAGTGATAGTGTCCCTCAGAGATCCGCAAGTGTTCCTCCATTCTACCTAACTTGTTGCCAATGTCACCCAGGAATACCAGGTCGGGTACGGGGAGGCTGCTTCAATGCCCTATCCATGATGTACGTTCTGGATGTTTTGGGGAGCTTTGGATCCCTCAGTGGGTACACCGCTGGTTAGACGACTGGAAGTTGGCTGGTGGTGGGGTGCTCCTGTGAAGCTGATCCTCCACTCTTCTGGTTCGCGTGGCAGAGGTGAACTGCTGCCAGCTTCGGTACCAGTGAACCGGCTGTAGGTTGTGGGCACGGGAGTCTTTTGGGAACCCGTGTAGATAAAGCCCAATCCCGGTAGTTAAGGCCTCAGGTGCTGACACCCGACCGGTGACGGCCAGGCCCGCACGAGTGCGGAGCCCCCTCCCTCCAAGCTCTAGTCCTAGACCCTTCTTCTCCGAGTTCTAGACTATTCTCCTTCTGTCTAGATTATTGTGTTCTACTACACTACCCTAACACTCCACCCCCCAGGACCTATGATTGGCCCTCTGTTCTAGGTGATGCATGTTGGGTTGGATCTCAGAGTTAACTATATCACTGCTGTGTCAGAGAATATTGCGGCTGCAATACTCCCTTGTGACGCACTCGTTGCGGGGCGCCACACTCCCCCTTGGTTGAATATGCTTGTCCCCAAGCGTCACACTACTCACATTACAGAGGTTTTTGTATTTTTATAACATATATGACACACTTTTATTAAAATGAAAAACAGGTAAAGGTATGCTTTGGTGACATAAGCAAAGAAACAGGTAATCACTTTGTGCGGACCCAGCGTGCGGTCGGCTGTCCTTTAACTAGAGTCCAGGCTGTAGCCGCAAGATCTCACAGTTAGTGATCAAACAGAAAGCAGAGTTATTGAGTGAGTCCAAGTCTTTTGAATCACTGGCATGGAGCATGATGGCGCACCCGGATAGCGAACCACCCATCTGCACAAGCGTAGCGCTCATAGGTGATAATATCGCCCCGGTATAGGTCGCGATCGGGATGTCCTCTTGGCAAGTTTGACTCAACGTCCCGGCGCCCCACAAACACCTCCTCATTCAAACCCACCTCCCAAGCGAACCCCCACCCGGTATGTAAATTAAAGGTTGAAATTCTACCTTCACGGCGGAGTTCAGCAGACAGCGGCGGCTGGCGGCGAGCCTCGGCACGGGCCTGCATGTTGGCGCGTTCTCGGGCTTGCCACTGCTCTCGTCGTCTCTGGCGTACATCTCCGTCGTTACGGCTCGGGGTGTAGAGATGAGTAGTGGAGTTGGTGGTTTGGCGGGAAGCTTGAACTTGGCGGGCTGTCTGTATCGGCACCCGGTGGAACGGCACAGGGGAAGGTGTCGGCATTGCACCCAACCAGTGTACCCGAGCTGTATGCCCGGTAGGAAGTTCCTCGGTATCTCCCCAAGCGAACCCGGTGTCGAAATCCTCAGCGGTGCTGTGGGTCTCGTCGTCATCCTCTCCGACCTCTTCCTCGATGACCACATCAGGCTGCTCGATGGTTGGAGGGGTTGAAGCTAGTTCCGTTGTACAACGGGGCGGCGGTGCTGCGGATCCTTCCGTAGGGACGTCCTGCAGGGCTTCCAGGCTGCCTGCCTCTTCATCTGTTTCCGCAGGTAAAGGTGTTTCAATCCCGGTTACCAGGTAGGCCTCGGCAGTTGCAAGGGAAGCCTCCGGTACAGGGACGAAACAAGCGACTGTCTCTGTAGTAGTGAAACATGTCGCGGGTTCCTCGGTGGGAACCTGGTAGAGATCAAGTTCTTCTGTGGAGCGTATTATGAGCTCCGGCTCAGGAACGGCGTCGGTTGCGATATTAGTCGCTGGAACGGGTCGAGTTGCGGCCTCCACCGGAATGATGCAGTCTATGGGCTCCGGTGACGAAGCAGGACAGGTGGTGGGCGACGGTGAGGCAGTTGAGAAGCTGTTGACGTCGTCTGGGCTTGGAGTAGCGGTACCCGGTCGGCTCTGCTGCATCGCATGGTGTAGTCGTCTGCCTAGGGTCGCGCTCCAGCTGCGAATCGTCCATTCCACAGTCTCTAGTAACCGCACCCGGAGGTCTTGTAGAGCCTCGAGCCAGAAGTCGGGGCTGCCGTCTATGGTAAGGGCAGGATCCGGACCCGGTTGGCTAATGGCTGCTCTGGCCTCCGCCTCGACCTCCCGCAATAGGTCTTGGAGTCTCAGGCTGGACATTTTCTTCCTTGGAGGGAAACCACACCCGTTCAATCGGTAAGACGTTCTGGTAGAGCTGGTGAAGAAGTTCTTTTCACTCCCATTTCCACTGGGCTTTTGTAGTCCAATCGTGGGAAAAGTCTTTGGGGTCCGCCCCCATGGTTGATTCGAGCAATCAGGGCGGACACAGAGTTTGGCGCCTTTTGTCTTTAGCCCTCCCACGATGAGGGGGGGGTTGACTCACTCCTGGGCTTGCACGTGGCGGCTTCTTGTGGCGGGAACGCCATCTTGGGCGCCATCTTGGCCCAATGGTGAAAAGGCGGGAAAGTTCTTTTAGGGACGAACAAAGTCCAAATTATAGACAATAAAGTCCATTTCAAGCACATTATACCCGTTGGGTAACGGGCCTGCTCGTATCCTGTTCGTGACGCCATTTTCTGACTCACCTTGGCGGGACTCCGGTTTAGACAGGCGATGCTTCCTTCCTCCTTGTCACAGGTGGACCGCGCCTGCCGGTAGTGGGGCCCGGTGTAGTGCAGATCAAAAGTGAAGACGTCTTGGTGGAACAGATTAAAGGGGTTTTAATTTATTCGTGATGCCACCTATGAGTAGATTCGGTAAGGGCTACCGACGCTGCGGAGCCCCCGGGGGATGGATAGTAGCAAGATGTTACGCTCCCCACAGGCTGAGCGGTGATCCCCGGAGGCTGGAGCTGCTCAAGATGTTGTGCGGCAGCTGCGGTTACCTTTGGGTGCGGACGGACAGTTCATAAGGAAGCACAGACACAGAAAGTCTCTATAACGGGTCTTTACTGTAACCAGCAGGCAGTACATGGCATACAGTGGTTGAGTAGTAGACCGGGTGGACTCAGCAGTGATAGTGTCCCTCAGAGATCCGCAAGTGTTCCTCCATTCTACCTAACTTGTTGCCAATGTCGCCCAGGAATACCAGGTCGGGTACGGGGAGGCTGCTTCAATGCCCTATCCATGATGTACGTTCTGGATGTTTTGGGGAGCCTTGGATCCCTCAGTGGGTACACCGCTGGTTAGACGACTGGAAGTTGGCTGGTGGTGGGGTGCTCCTGTGAAGCTGGTCCTCCACTCTTCTGGTTCGCGTGGCAGAGGTGAACTGCTGCCAGCTTCGGTACCAGTGAACCGGCTGTAGGTTGTGGGCACGGGAGTCTTTTGGGAACCCGTGTAGATAAAGCCCAATCCCGGTAGTTAAGGCCTCAGGTGCTGACACCCGACCGGTGACGGCCCAGGGGCCCGCACCGAGTGCGGAGCCCCCGCTCCTCTCCAAGTTCTAGTCCTAGACCCTTCTTCTCCGAGTTCTAGACTATTCTCCTTCTGTCTAGATTATTGTGTTCTACTACACTACCCTAACACTCCACCCCCCAGGACCTATGATTGGCCCTCTGTTCTAGGAGATGCATGTTGGGTTGGTTCTCAGAGTTAACTATATCACTGCTGTGTCAGAGAATATTGCGGCTGCAATACTCCCTTGTGACGCACTCGTTGCGGGGCGCCACACTTCCTTCCTGCTTGTCCTGTGACCGGGGCTCACCGTGATGATGTCACCGGCCGGTCACATGACACGCAGGGAGGAGGGAGGAGGGACGAGGGAGGATGCACACTGAGCCCTGAGAGAGGGTGAGAGCTAATAACACTATTTATTGTACACTGACCAGCGGCAGCATGGGGAGGCTTTACTGTGGTGGGGGCGCCATACTGTTATGGGTAGCCTGTAATGGGATATGCACTGCTCCCCCCACGGATGGGCGGGGGATGCAGTGCATATCATGAATAAGTTATGAGCGGCTCCACGTGACGAGCTGCTCATATTATAGCCTTCCCCCACCTCCTCCAGCCTCCTCCTGCTCCCGGACACAGCCCCCACCTCGTACAAAAGTATATGACTCGTGTATAAGCCGAGGGGGGGACTTTTCAGCCCAATTTTTGGGCTGAAAAAGTCGGCTTATACACGAGTATATACGGTACTCTAAACTTGGTACTGGAAATAAAAAAAGGTACAAAAATGCTTAAGGGCTTGGACACACTCTCCTAGTTACATCCAAGTTTGACTGAGGAGACTCGGAAAGGGCTGGAGCAGTGACCCTGAACAGCTTCTCCCTCTCTGGGCGGGGAGTCTGGAGCTGCATAAAAGCACAATCAGCCGACAGCCCCGTCCAGACAGGGAGAAGTCGTTCAGGGTCACTGCTCCAGCCCTTTCAGAGTCTCCTCAGTGAAATTCTGATGAGTGTTTCCGAACCCTAAGGAAAAAACTCTGCTGAAGCTATTTACACATGAAGGCTTTTTGCTTAGATTTCAAAGCAAAAGATGTGCAGAAATTCTCCAAATCCTCTTCGAAAACTGAGAACTCCACAAAATCATGGAGTTTTTACTTTCTGCTCCAAAACTCTGCAAAAAAGGTTGTGTATATAATGTTGTTTTAATACAGATTTCACCAGGAAACAACCTAAAAAAGTGCCACGAAACTGCAATTAAAAATGAACATAGGGTACGACAAAGTAGAAATGCCATGGCTGTGCACATGCTCAGTGTTTTATTACCTTTTTTAACCATTCAAGGTCTGTAAACCATGAAGTGGTTAAAAGAAGCGATATGCACATTCAGAGGTGTAACTAGGTTTTCTGGCACCCGGGGCAAGGATTTATTTTGGCGCCCCCCCACCCAGTGATAAATCCGGCGATAAATCCGGCGATGTCGTCCCGTGTAACGGCCCCATCAAAGTAGCGGTTCTGCAGGTGGTGACCCCAGACTATTTCCGGAGCCCTGCTGGCCCTGGAGAAGGGGGGGACACTAAGCAGTGAAACACATAATACACAGAGCACAGCTGTATATAGAGGACAGGCTGCACACACAGAGCACAGCTGTATATAGATGACTGTCATCTATATACAGCTGTGCTGTGTGTGCAGCCTGTCCTCTATATACAGCTGTGCTCTGTGTGCAGTGAGTTCTATATATATATACACATTATATATACAGTGTGTCATATATACAGTATATACACCTCATAGTGTGTGCCTAATATATATACAGTATATATACACCCCATAGTGTGTGCCTGATGTATACATATATATACCTGAGGTATATATATGTATACATCAGGCACACACTATGGGGTGTATATATACTGTATATATATATTAGGCACACACTAGGAGGTGTATATATGTATACATCACCAGGCAGGCACACAAACTATGAGGTATAATATTATACCTCATAGTGTGTGCCTGCGCCTGATGTATACATATATACACCTCATAACTCCCAGCCGGGTCAGCCACCAGCCCCCCTCCCCTCTCGCCTGTTTAGGCTCTTCTTCTCCAGTCCTCTCTGTCCCACTGTGCGGTGCCGGGTGACGTCAGCCGGGGGGGGTGGTAACTGCCAGGGGGCGGACCAGCAGCAGGGCTTGTGTGTGCACGCACTTCTCCACGGCCGTCCGTGCTAATATGAGGCGAGGAGGAGATTAGTTCTGGCAGCGGCGCTGCGGTGCCAGCGCCGGATGCCTGGTCACCTGATGATGGCACCGGCGCCCCCCACTGAGCGGCGCCCGGTGCAAAAAGTCCGGCTGCCCCCCCCTAGATACGCCCCTGTGCACATTCTTCCAATGGCTTCTGCTAGGAAACGAAAGACTACTATAGAGTAAAGTACAGCAAAAAGACATCACAAAGCACTACTATAGACCATGAAGCCACTCGGGAAAAAGACTGCCAGCGGTTTTCTGAATTGGCTTCACCTAGAAAAACTCTCTGGAGCAAAGAAACTTCAGAATTTGCAAATACAATATAAGGAAAATGCTAAAGGGGAGTCAATAAAAAACCAACACCGCTGCATAGCAATATACTTAGATTTTCCTTCTCTATAACTTGCTATCTGCAGATCACATGGAATGTTCATGTTCCATTTAATGGTACAATTTAACCAATATCATCTCGTCCTTCAAGTATAAAGTAGTTAAGTTTCACTCTTTGAATGTCAGCAATTTTCATATTACAACAAAGAGGTGTGAAGCAGCTTCATCTATTGTTGTAATCGACACAGACTGCATACATAAGCATTTTGTAATATTTAGCTGTCTTATATTATCACTAGCTGTGAGCCCGATGCAAATGCATCGGGATTCTAGAACGTGCGTTAATTAGATTATAGTAGCTATATTATTTTTTTTTTTATTTATTTTTTTTTATTTCCAATTTTTTTGAATAACTTAATGTTATGAATATTTTATTTATTAGTTTTATTTTATTAGAATTAGTTAATGTTATGAATTTTTATATGGAATATTTTTTTTTATTATTTATGATTTTATTATTGTAATTATTTATTATAGAATATTTTTAGAATATTATTTTTTTTTTAATTTTAATTGATTTTTTTTTTATTTGAGTAATTTGAATTTCTTAGAATTAGTTAATGTTATTAATATTTTAATTTATATATATATATATATTTTTTAATTTTGATTTATTTTAATATTTATTATTTTTATTATTTGTATATTAATTTTTTATTTTAATGAAATTTATTTGTATTAGATTATTTTTTTTTATTTAAATTAGTTAATTTAATTAATATATTAATTTTATATATTATTATTTTTTTTTTTTTTATTTTATTGGGGGGGTGTGAATACTTTTTGGGGGGGTGTAAGGACTTTTTTGGGGGGTTGAATACTTTTTGGGGGGGTTGAATACTTTTTGGGGGGTTGAATACTTTTTGGGGGGGTGTGAATACTTTTTGGGGGTTGAATACTTTTTGGGGGGGTGTGAATACTTTTTGGGGGTGTGTGAATAGTTTTTGGGGGGGTGTAATAGTTTTTGGGGGGGTGTGAATACTTTTTGGGGGGGTTCAATACTTTTTGGGGGGTGTGAATACTTTTTGGGGGTGTTGTGAATACTTTTTGGGGGGGTTGAATACTTTTTGGGGGGGTGTGAATACTTTTTGGGGGGGTGTGAATACTTTTTGGGGGGTTGAATACTTTTTGGGGGGGTGTGAATACTTTTTGGGGGGGTGTGAATACTTTTTGGGGGGGTTGAATACTTTTTGGGGGGGTGTGAATACTTTTTGGGGCTGAGTGCTCGCAATGGCCGCGAAGTGGGCATTGCGAGTCGCTGGCCGAAAATCGAACCAGAGGCTCGGCCACAAAGTTAGCGATTTACCGCTCAGGCAGCGACTCGCGCTACATGAGCGGTAAATCGCTAACTTTGTGGCCGAGCCTCTGGTTCTATTTTCGGGCAGCGACTCGCAATGGCCGCTTCGCGGCCATTGCTCGCGCTCAGCCAGCGACTCGCAATGGCCTCGCGGCCATTGCTCGCGCAGGCCAACTGGTGACGTCACAGAGTGACATAGCCACGGTCTTTTCGGGGTCCGACACGGAAGTGCCTACGGCAATTATATAGTAGATATATATATCAGTACGATGGTATATGGTGGTAATTAGAGCACATGTATAGCAGCACTATAGTATATGGCGGTAGATTATAGTAAATGTATAGCAGCACTATAGTATATGGCGGTACATTACAGTACATGTATAGCAGTGCTATGGTATATGGCGGTGCATTATAGTAAATGTATAGCAGCACTATAGTATATGGCGGTACATTACAGTACATGTATAGCAGTGCTATGGTATATGGCGGTACATTAGAGTACATGTATAGCAGCGCTATGGTATATGGCAGTACATTATAGTAAATGTATAGCAGCACTATAGTATATGGCGGTACATTACAGTACATGTATAGCAGCACTATGGTATATGGCAGTACATTATAGCACATGTATAGCAGCACTATGGTATATGGCAATACTGCGGTCACCGCGGTCCCCCACTCCTCCTGGCCCCCGGTTGTCCACAGTAAAATTAAAAAAATCCTCAGTGAGGATACTCACCTGTCCGGCGGCTCGCTCCACCTCCGCCTTGTAGGTCCTACAGGCCTTTAGGACCTGTAGTTGCCTGGGCAAGCGATCAGCTGAGGAGGGGAGGGGGGGCAGGATTGTGTTGGGGGGGCAGAATGAAGCGAGCGGGGCAGAATGAAGCGAGCGGGGCAGGATGGAGCGAGCGGGGCAGGATGGAGCGGGAAGGGGGGGCAGGATGGAGCGGGAGGGGGCAGGATGGAGCGGGAGGGGGCAGGATGGAGGCGGGGGAAACAGGATGAAGCCGGGGGAAACAGGATGAAGCCGGGGGAAACAGGATGGAGCGGGGGGAACAGGATGGAGCCGGGGGGGAACAGGATGGAGGCGGGGCAACAGGATGGAGGCGGGGCAACAGGATGGAGGCGGGGCAACAGGATGGAGGTGGGGCAACAGGATGGAGGCGGGGCAACAGGATGGAGGCGGCAGGATGGAGCGAGCAGGGCAGGATGGAGGCGGGGGAGCAAGAAGAGCGGGGGGCAGGATGGATTGAGCGGGGCAGGATGGAGGCGGAGGAGCAGGATGAAGCCGAAGGGGCAGGATTGAGCAGATGAGCAGAATGGAGCAAGCGGGGCCGGATGAGTAAGCGTGAGGGCAGGATGGAGGCAGGGGAGCAAGAACAGCGGGGGTGAGGATGGAGCGAGCAGGGCAGGATGGAGTGAACGGGGCAGGAAGTAGTGAGTGGGGCAGGAAGGAGCAAGGGGGGCAGGATGGTGGGTGGGGGGGCAGGATGGTGGGTGGCGGAGCAGGATGGAGGGGGCGGGGCAGAATGGAGGCGGAGGGGCAGGATGGAGGCGGAGGGGCAGGATGGAGGCGGAGGGGCAGGATGGAGCCAGAGGGGCAGGATGGAGCCGGAGGGGCAGGATGGAGCCGGAGGGGCAGGATGGAGCCGGAGGGGCAGGATGGAGTCGGAGGGGCAGGATGGACGGAGCGAGGCAGGATGGAGAAGGCAGGGCAGGATGGAGAAGGCGGGGCAGGATGGAGACGGCAGGGCAGGATGGAGACGGCAGGGCAGGATGGAGACGGCAGGGCAGGATGGTGGCGGGGGGAGGGGGGGCGGGGAGGATGGAGGCGGCGGGGCAGGATGTTGGCGGGGGGTGAGGATGGTGGTGGGGGTGCGGGATGGAGTCGGGGGGGCAGGATGGTGTTGGGTGGGGCAGGATGGATAGGGGGGGGCAGGATGGAGGCGCTCCTCCTGACCCCCTCCGCTCCCCGTGGCACCCGTCCCTCTGGGCCTCCAGTCTCTGCGGCCCCCCTCCCTCTGGGGCTGCACACCCCCCTCCCCCCTCCTTCATGGTGATAATAAAACTAAAAAAACCTCAGTGAGGATACTTACCCTGCGGCGGCTCGCACCACCCGTCTTGTAGGTGGCAGGACAGGACCTGTCGTTGGCTGGGAAACCGATCTGCTGGGGGTCAGTGGGCAAAGCGAGCGTCAGTGGGCAGAGTGGGGGATGAGTGGGAAGAGCAGGGGTTAGTGGGCAGAGTCATTGGGCAGAGCAGGGGTCAGTGGGCAGAGCTGGGGTCTGTGGGCAGAGCTGGGGTCAGTGGGCAGAGCTGGGGTCAGTGGGCAGAGCTGGGGTCAGTGGGCATGGTCAGTAGCCAGAGGGGGGGGGGTAAGTGGGCAGAGCAGGGTCAGTGGGCAGAGCGGGGGTGAGTGGGCAGAGTGGGGGGTGAATGGGCAGAGCAGGGTCAGTGAGCAGGATTTGGGGGTCAGTGGTCAGAGCAGGGTCATAGCGGGGGTCAGTGGTCAGAGCAGGGGTTAGTGGGCAGAGTGATTGGGCAGAGCAGGGGTCAGTGGGCACAGTCAGTAGGCACAGCAGGGGTTAGTGGGAAAAATCAGTGGGCAGAGCAGGGGTGAGTGAGCAGAGCAGGGGTGAGTGGGCACAGTCAGTGAGCAGAGCAGGGGTCAGCGGGCAGAGCGGGGGTGAGTGGGCAGAGCAGGGTTTAGTGGGCATAGCAAGGGTTATTGGGCACAGTCAGTGGGCAGAGCAGGGGTTAGTGGGCAGAGCGGCGGTCAGTGGGCACAGTGAGTGGGCAGAGAAGGGTCAGTGGGTAGAGCATGGGTGAGTGGGCACGGTCAGTTGGCAGAGCAGGGGTCAGTGGGCATGGTGAAAGGGCAGAGCGGGGGGTGAGTGAACAGAGGGTGGTCAGTGGGCAGAGCAGGGTCAGTGGTAAAAGCAGGGGTGAGTGGGCAGAGTGGGAGTAAATGAGCAGAGCAGGGTCAGTAGGCAGTGTGAGGGGTCAGTGGGCAGAGCATGGTCAGTGGGCAGTGTGAGGGGTAAGTGGGCATAGCATGTTCAGTGGGCAGTGTGAGGCGTGAGTGGGCAGTGTGAGGGGTCAGTGGGCAGTGTGAGGGGTGAGTGGTCAGAGCAGGGTCAGTGGGCAGAGCAGAGTCAGTGTGAGGGGTGAGTGGGCAGAGCAGGGTCAGTGGGGTGTGTGAGGGGTCAGTGGGCAGAGCAGGGTGAGTGGGCAGTGTGAGTGGTCAGTGAGCAGAGCAGGGTCAGTGGGCAGAGCAGGGTGAGTGGGCATTGAGGGGTCAGTGGGCAGAGCATGTTCAGTGGGCAGAGGAGGGTCAGTGGGCAGTGTGAGGGGTCAGTGGGCCGAGCAGGGTGAGTGGGCAGAGCAGGGTCAGTGAGGGGTGAGTGGGCAGAGGATGGTCAGTGGGCAGAGCAGGGTGAGTGTGAGGGGTCAGTGGGCAGAGCATGGTGAGTGGGCAGAGCAGGATGAGTGGCCAGTGTGAGGGGTCAGTGGGCCGAGCAGGGTGAGTGGGCAGAGCATGGTCAGTGGGCATAGTGGGGGTGAGTGGGGCAGAGAGGGGGTGAGTGGGCAGAGAGGGGGTCAGTGGGCAGAGCAGGGTCAGTGGTCAGAGTGGGGGTGAATGGGCAGAGCAGGGTCAGAGAGGGGGTCAGTGTGCAGAGTGGGGGTGAGGGGGCAGAGAGGGGGTCAGGGGGAAGAGTAGGGGGTGAGTGAGTGGGAAGAGAGTGGGGGTGAGTGGGCAGAGCAGGTATGAGTGGGCAGAGCAGGGTGAGTGGGCAGAGTGTGGGTGGGAGGGGCAGAGGAGGGGGTGAGGGGGCAAAGTTAGGGGGGTGAGGGGAGCAGAGTTTGGGAGCGGTGGGGTAGTGGCAGAGTGGGAGTCAGTGGTCAGAGTGGGGGTCAGTGGGCAGAGCGGCACGGTCAGGGGCAGAGTGTGGGGGTCTGCAAGTGGTGTGGCAGAGGGGGGTGAGGGGGGCAGAGAGGGGGTGAGGGGTAGAGTTGGTGGGTGAGTGTGCAGAGTTTGGGGGTCAGTGGTCAGAGTGGGGGTCAGTGGTCAGAGTGGGGTCAGTGGTCAGAGTGGGGGTCAGTGTGCTGAGTGGGGGTGAGGGGGGCAAGAGGGGTGAGGGGAAGAGTAGGGGGTGAGTGGGCAGAGTGGGGTCAGTGGTCAGAGTGGGGTCAGTGGGCAGAGCAGGGTCAGGGGCAGAGTGGGGGTCAGTGTGCAGAGTGGGGGTGAGGGGGCAGAGAGGGGGTGAGGGGGAAGAGTAGGGGGGTGAGTGGGCAGAGTTTGGGGGTCAGTGGGCAGAGTGGGGGTCAGTGGTCAGAGTGGGGGTCAGTGGGCAGAGCAGGGTCAGAGTGGGGGTCAGTGTGCAGAGTGGGGGTCAGTGTGCAGAGTGGGGGTGAGGGGGAAGAGTTGGTGGGTGAGTGGGCAGTGGGGAGTGAGTGGTCAGAGTGGGGGTCAGGGGCAGAGTGGGGTGAGTAGGCAGAGCAGGTCAGGGGCAGAGTGGGGGTCAGTGTGCAGAGTGGGGGTGAGGGGGGCAGAGAGAGGGTGAGGGGAGAGTAGGGGGGTGAGTGGGCAGAGTTTGGGGTCAGTGGGCAGAGTGGGGGTCAGTGGTCAGAGTGGGGGTCAGTGGGCAGAGCAGGTCAGAGTGGGGGTCAGTGTGCAGAGTGGGGGTCAGTGTGCAGAGTGGGGGTGAGGGGGAAGAGTTGGTGGGTGAGTGGGCAGAGTGGGGTGAGTGGTCAAGTGGGGTCAGGGGCAGAGTGGGGGTGAGTAGGCAGGCAGGGTCAGGGGCAGATGGGGGTCAGTGTGCAGCGCAGGGGATGAGTAGGCAGAGGAGGTTAGATCGGAACAGGACCTTTGATGACGTCACGATCATGTGATCTGTGACTCCACCCATCATCGTGACGTCATCAGAGGTCCTCAAGCAGGATGAAGAGAGATCGCGTCTGGCTGGAAGGAGCTGTGGTAAGAGGCCGGGGGGGTGACCGGACAGTGGAGGGGGTCTGTGCTGACGTGGGGGGGGTGACCGGAGAGTGGGGGGGGCGATCGGGGAGCGGAGGGGCAGTGGTGATAGGCTGGGGGTGACCGGGCAGTGGAGGATGGCTATGGTGACAGGCAGGGGGCTGATGGGGCAGCGGGGGGAAGTGTTGTGACAGGCGGGGGTGACCGGGCAGTGGAGGATGGCTATGGTGACAGGCAGGGGGGTGATGGGGCAGCGGGGGAAGTGTTGTGACAGGCGGGGGTGAGCGGGCAGTGGAGGATGGCTATGGTGACAGGCAGGGGGGTGATGGGGCAGGCAGCGCGGGCAGGAGGAGGATCATCACTATTAATATGTGTGCTGACAGCGGCGACGGCTCGCAATGCCCGCTACGCGGGCAATGCTTCGCCGTGGTGACGTCACATAGTGACAAAGCCACGGCGTGCCGGGGGCCGACACAAAACGTGCTACGGCAATTATATAGTAGATTCTCTGTCCTTGCAAGATCTGTTAGAACCTACTTAGTTATTAAAAGAAAAATCATTGCAGATTCATCTTTTCCTGGCCTAAATTTCATAATTTGTGCTTAGCTTAATCTGCTTACTGGACTTTTATAAATCTGCTGCCCCATCTGTGCATCCTTCAGACAGTTCACATATTGCATAACTAGAAATTCTATCCCTTTTTACAAGCAGAAGTTGAAATATCAGCAGTTAAAAATGCAAAGAACATTAGTTGCTGGCATTCGAAGATCACAAAGGTTATTTGGACTTTGGCTTACATACATTTATTCTTTTAGCTGGATAAATGTAATACTTAGAGACGAAAGTAGAGAATATTGGGCAATGTTAACATTTGTTTTAAAAAATCTCTAATAAACTTCACATCTTCTATCTTGTTTGTTCCTGTATTTTCCATACTCATTTATTGGCATGTGCAAAATATTTATTTAATATTGATATTAATTTAAAAACTGTTAAAATATAATTAAAAACTATAAATATCACAAAATATTAGCCAGAGAATTAATTGAACATTAAATAACAAATCTAATTATTTTAAACTAATTTCTGATATAAGGTATGTACCAAAATAGCCCTAAGCTTGGCTAGATCTGGAGTCATACAATTTGTACTACAATTTAGATTATTCTCGACTTATGACCTTTACGTGACTTGTTTTCATCTATTTTTGGTCAAGTAGAGAGGGCAGTCAGATCAAATCCTTATTATATGATCTATTATATAATTGCCGTAGCTGACTTCCGTCTGACCGGCGCTACTTCCTGTGGCTTTGTTCGCGTAGCTCGGAACTTTCTCCAGGACTCTGTCCCTGGCCGCGCAGCGGCCAGGCGACTCGCGAAGCAATGCCCGCAAAGCGGGCATTGCGAGTCGTTTCAGACTCGCGAAGCAATGCCCGCAAAGCGGGCATTGCGAGTCGCCGACTCGCGGGCATTGCGAGTCGTTGCCCCGCGAACAAAGCCACAGCATGGGGCTGTAGTGTACACCGCTATGGTATACTACAGCCCCATGTCGCTGGCGCTATCCCCTAAACCTCGCCGCCGTATAATAAACCACCGCCGTATAATAAACCCTTGCTGCCTAAGACTCTACCTTCACATCTGCGTTTATTTGAAATCGCGGCAGATGCGGTGAAAAAAACGCATCTGCCGCGATTGCCGCATAACCGCTGCGGTTGCGGTAATCCCCACAGAAAGTATAGGGGGACTTGCGGCAGGTGCGGCAACTGCGGTTTTGCATTTGCGGCAGGTGCGGCAGTGAAAAAAACCGCGGCTGATCGCGTTTTTTTTCCCAGCTGCACCTGCCGCAAGTGCAAAACCGCACTTGCCGCCCCTGCCGCAAGTCCCCCTATACTTACTATGGGGATTACCGCAACCGCGCCGCAAGTGCAAAACAAACGCTGATGTGAATTAAGCCAGCCTATAAGCCCACCTCCTAAGCCCTCACCCCGCCGCCCCTAAGCCCCTACCCCCTAAGCCCGCTGGCGCCCCTAAGCCCATACCCCGCCACCCCTAAGCCCCTACCCCCTAAGCCCGCCCCTAAGCCCCCAACCCCGCCGCCGCTATCCCGTAAATCCCGCAGCCCCTAAGCCCCTACCCCGTCTCCTACCCCGACGTCCCTAAGCCCCTACCCCTTAACCCCTAAGCCCGCTGGCGCCCCTAAGCCCCTACCCCGCCGCCCCTAAGCCCCTACCCCCTAAGCCCGCCCCTAAGCCCCCTAACCCGCCGCCCCTACCCCCTAAGCCCGCCTTCTAACCCCGCCGCCGCTATCCCGTAAACCCCGCAGCCCCTAAGCCCCTACCCCGCCTCCTACCCTGACATCCCTAAGCCCCTACCCCATAACCCCTAAGCCCGCTGGCACCCCTAAGCCCCTACCCCGCCGCCCATAAGCCCCTACCCCCTAAGCCCGCCCCTAAGCCCCCTACCCCGCCGCCCCTACCCCCTAAGCCCGCCTTCTAACCCCGCCGCCGCTATCCCGTAAACCCCGCAGCCCCTAAGCCCGTACCCCGCCTCCTACCCCGACGTCCCTAAGCCCCTACCCCTTAACCCCTAAGCCCGCCCCGCCACCCCTAAGCCACTACCCCGCCGCCCCTAAGCCACTACCCCTATCCCCTATCCCCTAAACCCTGCCGCCCCTAAGCCACTACCCCGCCGCCCCTAAGCCACTACCCCTATCCCCTAAACCCTGCCCGTAAACCCCGCCGCCCCTAAGCCACTACCCCAATTCCCAAAACCCCGCCGCCCCTAAGCCACTACCCCGCCGCCCCTAAGCCACTACCCCTATCCCCTAAACCCCGCCGCCCCTAAGCCACTACCCCCGCCCCCTAAGCCACTACCCCTATCCCCTAAACCCCGCCCGTAAACCCCGCCGCCCCTAAGCCACTACCCCAATCCCCTAAACTCCCCCTAAGCCACTACCCCTATCCCCTAAACCCCGCCGCCCCTAAGCCACTACCCCGCCGCCCCTAAGCCACTACCCCTATCCCCTAAACCCCTATCCCCTAAGCCACTACCCCGCCGCCCCTAAGCCACTACCCCTATCCCCTAAACCCCGCCGCCCCTACCCTCCGCCGATACCCCCTAAGCCCCGCCGCCTCCTAAGCTCCCGGCGCTACCCCCCGCCGACTAAGCCCCGCAGCCCCTAAGCCCCTACCCAACGCCGATACCCCCTAAGCCCCGCCGCCTCCTAAGCCTCCGTCGCTGTCCCCCGCCGCTGTCGCTACCCCTTAACGCGCTACACCATAAGCCCCCGCCGTCCCCTAACCCACTGCCGACGTCGATCACTTACATGTCTTCTTCTTCATCTGATCGTCCGTCTGTCCGATCCACAAGTCCTCCGTCCGGCCAGCTGTCCTCTTCGTCCGGCCCCGGGGGTCTTCTCTCTTCTTTCCGCCATCTTCGGTTCCAACCTCCTCTTCATTTCTCATTGCGATAGAATGGACAAAAAATCCGCCATTCTATCTCTATGAGAAGTGAGGCGCTCTTCTGATTGGTCGCTCTCTACTGCCGATAGCCAATCACAATCGCGCCTCACTTCCCATAGACATACATTAGCGGCGTGTCGGCAAATGTATGGCCGGGTCCCTGGTTCTGTTTTGCGGCCATAAAATCGCGGACACACCGCAATGTATGTCTATGAGAAGTGAGGCGCCATTCTGATTGGTCGCTGTGTGCTTCCGCTGACCAATCAGAATTGCGGCGCACTTCCCATAGACATAGAATGGAGAAAAATCATCCATTCTATCTCTATGGGAAGTGAGGCGCGATTGTGATTGGACAGCGGAAGCACACAGCGACCAATCACAAGAGCGCCTCACTTCCCATAGACATACATAGCGTTGTGTCCGCGATTTTATGCCCGGCCTTCTGGTTCTATTTTGCGGTCAGAAAATCGCGGACACACCGCTATGTATGTCTATGGGAAGTGAGGCGCGATTCTGATTCGTACAATCGCGCCTCACTTTTAGCGTTAAATTTGAAATTCTACAAGCGCCCATTCTATGTCTATAGGAAGTGCGCCGCAATTCTGATTGGTCAGCGGAAGCATAGAGCGACCAATCAGAACAGCGCCTCACTTCCCATAGACATACATAGCGGTGTGTCCGCGATTTTATGGCCGCTAAACAGAACCAGGGACCCGGCCATACATTTGCCTACACGCCGCTAATGTATGTCTATGGGAAGTGAGGCGCCATTCTGATTGGTGGCTCTGTGCTTCCGCTGGCCAATCAGAATGGCGCCTCACTTCCCATAGAGAAACATTAGCGGTGTCTCACGAAATATATTGTCGGCCTTCTGGTTGTATTTTCGGCGACGGGGCTCGGCTATTTCCGATCCAAAAAAAATATATATATATTTTTTTTTTATTTATTTTTATCTATTTTTCTATTTATGTCTCCTTATTTTTATTTATTTTTCTGTATATATTATTATATAGATAGATAAGAAAAAAGATAGAAAAAGAGATAAAAAGAAAGATACATAAAAAAAAAAAAAAAAAAAAAAAAAAAATTTTTACCGGAAATAGCCGAGCCCCGTCGCCGAAAATACAACCAGAAGGCCGGCAATATATTTCGCGAGACACCGCTAATCTTTCTCTATGGGAAGTGAGGCGCCATTCTGATTGGCCAGCGGAAGCACAGAGCCACCAATCAGAATGGCGCCTCACTTCCCATAGACATACATTAGCGGCGTGTCGGCAAATGTATGGCCGGGTCCCTGGTTCTGTTTTTGCGGCCATAAAATCGCGGACACACCGCAATGTATGTCTATGAGAAGTGAGGTGCCATTCTGGTTGGTCGCTGTGTGCTTCCGCTCACCAATCAGAATCGCGCCTCACTTTCAGCGGTAAATTTGAAAGTCCGAAAGCGCCCATTCTATGTCTATGGGAAGTGAGGCGCGATTCTGATTCGTCGCTGTGTGCTTATGGCGACCAATCACAATAGCGCCTCATTTCTCTATGCATCTCTATGGGAATGCACCCTCCAATCACAATCGAGGTGCCATTTTCGAAAATACACAGCGCCAAATCAGATTCATGGCGACATCTTTCTGAGGTTGCCGCCCTCCAATCAGATAAGGCCGCTATTTATAGTGGGAAATTTGAATCTTCAACCTCTTTGAATCCTGTTTGCAAGACAAAGAAAAACTACCGCTGGACCATCTGTTGGACTATCGTTCGCCCAAGAAATCCATCCTTCGTGAGGGTCTTTGAGGGAGAACGAGAAGCTACCGCTGGACCATCTGTTGGACTATATTTCAGCCAAGATATCCATTCTTCGTGAGGCCCGTCGGGAAGCAAGCGCCGGATCGACTTCTGCGATTGATCAGCTAAGATATCCTTTTTGAAATCTACCTTTTCACATCAGTCTATATGCCTGATGCTACGTTTTATTTTCACCTATTTTTCTATCTTTTATTTTCACCACTTTTACTCTTTTGCGCCATGCAGCGCCAATCGGCACTGCATGGAGCCTGCGCCACACCTCGGACACTTCGCCGCTAAAAGCGTCGACGTCTGCGCTACTAGCGCAAACTTCGGCGCTTCTAGCGCCCTCCGCTGTCTATGACACCGCTGTGCCCGAATTCTCATTTAGGCGCCGTCATACAATGGACAAAAATCGTCCATTCTATCTCTATGGGAAGTGCGCGGCAATTCTGATTGGTCCGCGTTAGCACACAGCGACCAATCAAAATCCCGCCTCACTTCCCATAGACATTCATAGCGGTGTGTCGCCGATTTTATGGCCGCGCCCCTGGTTCTATTTCCGGCCATGGCACTCGGCTCTGCTCGGTAGTTCGACGGGGCCGCAAAATCGCACTCAGCGCTTCGCGGCGATAGCTAGCGTATCAGCTATGACTCGCAATGATTGCGAGTCGTTGGTAAGGCGCTAGCCATGTCCGTGAAGCGCTCATTGCGAGTTTGCGGCCCCGTGGAAAGACGGATCAGAGCCGAGTATCCTGGCCGAAAATAGAACCAGGGCCTCGGCCCTAAAATCGCCGACACACCGCTATGTATGTCTATGGGAATGAGGCCCGATTCTGATTGGCCGCTGTGCATTTTTAAAAATGGCGCCGCCAGTCTGATTGGAGGGCGCATTCCCATAGGATGCATTGAGAAATGAGGCGCGATTGTCATTGGTTGTTGGACATGGCGGTTTGCTTCCGATTGGTTGGCGCTCAGCGGGGAAAGCTGAACTTTCCTTGCCGAGCGCCTGGTTCGATTTTCGGCCACGCCGTTCCGGAGGCTCGAAGTCTGTAGCTCCGCCCCACTCTGTTGTGATTGGACAGCGGCATCTTCACACAGTAGCGCCGACCAATGGTATTCATGGCGCCATGTTTATGAAGTTTCCGCTCTCCAATCACATTGCGGCTGGCGCCTGCCGGTTTTTTATGAATGAACATTTCGCGTCCCCATGTTAGAGCGCGAGATTTGATTTTGTGAACTATGTAAAAGTTAAAAAGCTGTTTTCACAGTACAATCTCACATCAGAGTATATATTCCTAATGCCTAGGCTTATATTAACCCTTTCTTTATACTAATTTCATATTAGCTTCCTTTCACCATATTGACCTGTTTTTTTCAAACTTTATTAACCCCTTCTATTCTATTTGGGCTACACTCGCTATCTCACTATGTGCTGTACTAAGGCCATTTCTACATTAATCTCTTCTATGCATTTTGCATTTTACTTTTCCCCCACACTGTTTTATATGGTTCTAACTGCTACTTTAACCCCTTCCATTCTGTTTGCTATTCATTAACTGTGTCCCTATGTGCTGTACTCATTACATTTTAAAATTAACCCCTTCTATTCTATTTGTGCTCCACTTGCTATCTCACTATGTGCTGTACTAAGGGCTTTTCTACATTAACCTCTTCTATGCATTTTGCATATTAATTTTCTGTCACACTGTTTTTCTACGGTTCACACTGCTACATTAACCCCTTGCATTCTGTTTGCTATTCCCTAACTGTGTCGCTATGTGCTGTATTCATTACATTTTAAAATTAACCCCTTCTATTCTATTTCTACTCCACTTCCTATCTCACTATGTGCTGTACTAAGGGCATTTCTACATTAACCTCTTCTATGCCTTTTGTATTTTATTTTTCTGTCACACTGTTTTAGGGCCCTTTCACATCGGCGTTTATTTGAAATCGCGGCAGATGCGGTGAAAAAACCGCATCTGCCGCGATTGCCGCATAACCGCTGCACTTGTGGCGCGGTTGCGGTAATCCCATAGAAAGTATAGGGGGACTTGCGGCAGGTGCGACAAGTGCGGTTTTGCACTTGCGGCAGGTGCGGCAGCGAAAAAAAAAAGCGGCAGACCGCGGTTTTTCCACTGCCGCACCTGCCGCAAGTGCAAAACCGCACTTGCCGCACCTGCCGCAAGTACGCCTATACTTAGCATAGCGTTTACCGCAACGGCGGTTTTTTTCCCTGCCGCAAGTGCAAACCCGCACTTGCCGTACCTGCTGCAAGTACGCCTATACTTTGCATTGCGTTTACCGCAACCGCGCCGCAAGTGGAGCCGGTATGCGCTAATTGCGGCAGATGTGTTTTTTTCACCGCATCTGCCGCAAATTTTAAAAAACGCTGATGTGAAAGGGCCCTATAGGAGTGCAAGTAGTACATTAACCCCTTCTATTGTCTTGGCTATTCACTGCCTATGTCACTATGTGCTCTATTACTGCCATTTTAATACTATTTATCATTTTAATGATCGTGCCGTATTTTGTACGCGTGCCAGTGCTATATTAACCCCTTACACACTGTTCTTTATTTTATTTCTACGTGCAGTGTGTCGTTACACTGTTATGACTACATTAACCCATTATATGCTATTTTGCTTATATTTCATACTAATTAGTATGTAGGACTACTAACTGTCTTATATTTAACAGTTTGGATGTAATGCTACCTGTCTCTTTCACATCTGCACTAATTTTACATTGTGGCAGATGTCGTGAAAAAATCGCATCTGCTCTGCTTGCTGCATAGTCACTGCATAACTGATGCACTTGCAGTCCGGTTTCGGTAATCGCCATTGTCTGTATATAGGGACTTGCGCCAGATACCGCAAGTGCGCTTTAGCTCTTGCGCCAGGTGCTGCTGCAAAATATATTACGGTCGCCCACTGTTTTTTATCGCCTCACCACCTGCCGCAAGTGCTAAACCCAAATTGCCGCACCTGCCGAAATTAACTATATAGTGACTATGGAGATTAACCCAAGTGCAGCGGTTATGCTGTGGCTATGCACCAAACGCTGCAGATACAGTTTTTTCTCTACACCTGATGCTATTTATAATTACCGCTAATGTGAAAGGCCCTGTCGTCACAGTAGGACATTAACTAATTTTACATACCAAATATATTGCTTGCATGCCATTTTACACTGTATGACCAACTGGGGCCCCTTTCACACGCGTGTTGTACATGCCGATTTACATTATTCCATAACAGCTGGAAATATTTCTATTATTAACGCAAGTTCACCATACCCGTCACCATGGGTGTGGTTGCGTAAGGTCACGCTACATCGACGGATTAATGTTGATTTTTACATTGACCTGCCTGTTTCACCATGTACTCCACAAGTGGCCTTATTTCTATTTTCACCAGGGTTGGGTCACATTGTGCCATTTCACGCTCACTGCTAATGCCACTGTTTCCACCAACTCAAGCAAGAAACACAAAAAACACTCCTTTCCCTATAATCCCAAAACCCTACATTTGAGGTATAAAATAACACTACCTCTCCCATTTTGCACCACCTTCTGCAACTCCACCTCTGCTGCCAGTTATGCGCAACTTCCTGTCATATCGGTACTTTAACCCCTTTTTTACAATGTTCGAAATCTGCTTTTACAACGCGCCTATCAAAGGGCCGTTGCATAGGGATGGGCGAATCTACTCGCTAGGACTCGTTACTCGGCGAGTAGTAAGGGACTCGCAGGACTCGGTACTCTGCGAGTTTCCCAGTGATTACTCGCACGAGTCCAATGCAAATCAATATCAATCCTAGTTTTGTCAGAAACGCTGACAAAACTAGGATTGCCATTGTTTGCATTAGACTCGGCTACTGTGCCAGTGATAGCAGGGAAACTCGCAAATAACTGCTGTTACATTGGGAGCCGAGTCCAATGCAAATCATTGGCAAACGCTGACAAAACTAGGATTGCCATTGTTTGCATTAGACTCGGCTACTGTGCCAGTGATAGCAGGGAAACTCCAAAGTAACTGCTGTTTCTTTGTGAGCCGAGTCCAGCTGTCTTCTCTGTGCAGCTCCAGGGTCCTAGAGCCCGCCTGCTGCCTGATGTAGCAGTGCTGAGATTGTTCTCAGTCTGCTCATTCCCTGTGCATAGACATCTATATTTATGCACAGGGGATGTAGCAGAGAGGACATCGCGTTTTGGACTGCGTCAGACAGAAAAGGATTTTTTTAATTAAAGATGGAGTCCCTAATGGCTTTTTTTTTTATTTCAAATAAAAAATTTTCTCTGTGTTGTGTTTTTTTAACCCTTTATTGGAGATTCTTAGTGGCTGGGTCAAACGTGGCCTGACATTAAGAATCTCGGGCTTAATACCAGCTTGTATAACAAAGCTGGTATTAACCCCTTTATTACCCAGCGTGCCACCGCCACCAGGGCCGCTGGAAGAGCGGGGTTCAGCGCCAGAGGATGGCGCTTCAATGAACGCGCCATCTTCTGGGGCGGCTGCGGGCTGCAATTTGCAGCGGGGGGTGCCCAGAAAGCTTGGGCATCCCTGTGCTGCGGATTCCAGCCCCCAGCTGCTTAGCTGTACCTGGCTAGACATAGAAATTGCGCGGAGCCCCACGCATTTTTTTTTTTATTAGTTAATGAATTTCAGAGTCAGAGTCTCAGAGTCAGAGTCTCGGAGTCGGAGTCTCCTCAGAGTCGAAGTCTCAGAGTCGGAGTCGCCTCAGAGTCGGAGTCGCCTCAGAGTCGGAGTCGTCGTCTCGGAGTCGTCTCGGAGTCGGAGTCGGAGTCGTCTCGGAGTCGGAGTCGTCTCGGAGTCGTCTGGTCGGAGTCGTCTGAGTCGGAGTCGTCTCGGAGTCGGAGTCGTCTCGGAGTCGGAGTCGTCTCGGAGTCGGAGTTGTCTCGGAGTCGGAGTTGTCTCGGAGTCGGAGTCATCTCGGAGTCGTCTCGGAGTTGGAGTCGTCTTGGAGTCGGAGTCGTCTTGGAGTCGGAGTCGTCTCGGAGTCGGAGTCGTCTCGGAGTCGGAGTCGTCTCTGAGTCGGAGTCGGGAGTCGTCTCGGAGTCGTCTCGGAGTCGGAGTCGTCTCGGAGTCGGAGTCGTCTCAGAGTCGGAGTCGGAGTCGTCTCGGAGTCGGAGTCGTCTCGGAGTCGGAGTCGTCTCGGAGTGGGAGTCATCTCGGAGTCGGAGTCGGAGTCGTCTCGAGTGGAGTCGTCTCGGAGTCGAGTCGGAGTCGTCTCGGAGTCGGAGTCGTCTCGGAGTCGGAGTCAAAAAAATGCGTGGGGCTCGCGCAATTTCTATGTCTAGCCAGGTACAGCTAAGCAGCTGGGGGCTGGAATCCGCAGCGCAGGGATGCCCAAGCTTTCTGGGCACCCCCCACTGCAAATTGCAGCCCGCAGCGGCCCCAGAAGATGGCGCGTTCATTGAAGCGCCATCCTCTGGCGCTGAACCCCGCTCTTCCAGCGGCCCTGGTGGCGGTGGCACGCTGGGTAATAGAGGTTAGGGCCAGCTTTGTATTATCAGCTGGCCCTAAGCCCGAAATTTATGGCGGTCACGCCAATATTAGACATGACCGCCATGAATTTCTATTAAATTGTTTTAAAAAAAACACAACACAGAGAAATTTTTTTATTAGAAATAAAAAAAAAAGCCATTAGGGACTCCATCTTTAATTAAAAAAATCCTCTTCCGAACGACGCAGTCGAAAACGCAATGTCCTCTCTGCTACATCCCCTGTGTATAGATATAGATGTCTATGCACAGGGAATGAGCAGACTGAGAACAATCTCAGCACTGCTACATCATCTCTGTGCACAGACATTCATGTCTGTACACAGGGAATGAGCAGACTGAGAACAATCTCAGCACTGCTACATCAGGCAGCAGGCGGGCTCTAGGACCCTGGAGCTGCACAGAGCAGACAGGACTCTTCTCTTATCTGTGCGAGTTTCCCAGCGATTACTTACAAAGTAAACGAGTCCAATGCAAATAAATGACAAAACTAGGATTGCTTCAGGCTGAAGCTTCCGAGACACATCTGCGATTTGTAAATCTCACACTACTCGCTATTACTCGCTTCCCCATTCATTAACATTGGAGTCGCTAGACTTGCAACGAGTAGCGAGTCCTGGGCTCGGACTCGCTAGAGTCAAGCGATTCCGAGTAATTTAGGATTCGCCCATCACTACCGTTGCATCCATTTGTCTTGCTTTGAAGTCTCTTTTAAAGGACTTTAAACACACTGATTGCCATTCACTACTCCATACAGTAAACATCATGAAATATTTGTTTCGTACTTTAAAAAACTCCATCATTTCATTTTCACAGGTTATTTAAACACACACTTTCCTTTTATTGTTTTTGCCTATTTAGACATAGTTATTATGATTGTTCCTTACTAACACATCTAGCTCATTTTGGATTTGATTGACTGACTATTCTTATTAACATGAGCTCTCCAACTGAAAATATCGCTCTTGCCAAGGAGGCTGCATCTACGCCTAAGAAGAAGCGTGCACAGGAGACTTCGGAACAGACACGTCTTCGGTTAGATCGTGATAAGGCTGCTAAAGCAAAACGCATTGCAGAGGAGACTTCGGAAGAGAGACGTCTTCGGTTAGATCTTCGTAACGCTGCTAAGGCGAAACGTATTGCAGAGGAGACTTCAGAAGAGAGGCGTCTTCGCTTAGATAGTGAGAAGACTGCTAAGGCGAAACGCACTGCTGAGGAGACCTCGGAACAGAGACGTATTCGCTTAGATCGTGTTAAGGCTGCTCACGCCAAACGCATTGCAGAGGAGACTTTGGAAGAGAGACGTCTTCGTTTACAACGTATTAAAGCTGCTAAAGTGAAACGCATTGCCAAACTGTCTTCTCCAATGAGACGTTTTCGGTTGGATGTTGCAAAGGCTGCTTCGAAGCAACGTATTGCTGAAATGTCTTCTGAAGAAAGAAGTGTATGAATGTCAAAAAGAGCCATGGGTGCGCGTGCCAGACGCCAAATAAAACAAATTAATGTCATTGAAGAACCGTCTGAGAAAGATACTTCTCCTGCCTCTTCGTGTACTGACATTCTACCAAGTGAACAGCCTTTAACACCTCCCATGACCTTCATGGGAAGCAAAGAAGCAAAGGTTCAAAAGGAGTCGGTGCGTATGCGCAAGAAGCGTGCCGCGCCTGTGCATCAAAGACGCAAACATCAAGAGTTCATGCCTACAGGAGATCCGTCTGACACTCATACTGCTGCCACCTCTTCGGCTGACCGTCATACTGCTGCCACCTCTTCGTCTGACCGTCATACTGCTGCCATCTCTTCGTCTGACCGTCATACTGCTGCCACCTCTTTGTCTGATCCTCATACTGCTGACACCTTTTCGTCTGATCCTCATCCTGCTGCCACTTTTTCGTTTGATCCTCATACTGCTGCCACCTCTTTGTCTGATCCTCATACTGTTGCCACCTCTTCTACTGTGTTAACTACTACTGAACAGCCTTTACCACATCGCAAGGCCACATCTAAAAGAAAACACTGTGCTGAGGTGACGCCATACAGCAAACAGTCTAACATTATCCTCAAAAAAAGGACAAGACAGATGCATCAAGATACACTGTCTCCTACGTCAAAAATACTCCACTTGACCTTTTTGGCTGATAGACGTCGTGACATACGCACACGTTCTTCCACTTCTACATTGCAAGAGCCACAACGCAATTTATATTCAACTTCTTCTTTTCTTGAATGTTTTGATTCTACGTCCCTTCCACGTCTCATCTATGTAGGATTACACAATAAACTTCTACCTTTCTTATCTTCACCTTTCTCTCATCCAATGGGATTTATTGATCAGGATTTTGCTATTCCAGAACATACCTGTGGTTTCATGAATGTAATATGTGAACATTGTGAGGCTCGACATTTTTCTGATGAACGCCCATCAGATAAACACTTTACTCTTTGTTGCCACAAGGGAAAAGTTAAGGTACCATTACCTCAATACCCGGAGGTCTTCCAACGCCTGCTGAAAGGAGAGAGTGAGTACAGTAAAAATTTGATGGAGAATATCAGGACCATTAATAGTTCTTTTGCTTTTGCCTCCATGGGTGCCCATGTTTCTCCACCACCTGGACACGGCCCTTACTGTTTCCGAATTCATGGGCAAATTTATCATCGTACGGGAACACTCCATCCTGCTGAAGATCAACCTCCAGCATATGCACAACTGTACATTTTAGATACTGCAAGCGCTGTAGAACAACGCATACAGTCTCCAGAAAATGTGAAATGTCATCCAACTTTAATGAGTATCATTGCTCTTCAATTGGATAATATTAATCCCTTTGTTTCGGCCTACAAAATGCTACGTGACCTCTACTGTGGGTAAAATCCTTGAGGGTTTTCTAAGAGATGCTATACTGGAGTATCTGAAGAAAAATAACCTCATGACCCATTATCAACATGGTTTTACGAGGGACCGTTCCTGTCAAACTAATCTGATAAGCTTCTATGAAGAAGTAAGTTCTGGACTGGACAAAGGAAATGCAGTGGATGTGGTGTATATGGACTTTTCAAAAGCTTTTGATACGGTGCCACACAAAAGGTTGATACATAAAATGAGGGCAATGGGGATAGGGGAAAATATGTGTAAGTGGGTTAAGAACTGGCTTAGTGATAGGAAACAAAGGGTGGTTATTAATGGAACACACTCAGAATGGGTCACAGTTAACAGTGGGGTACCACAGGGGTCAGTTGTTGGGCCCGCTTCTATTTAATATATTTATTAATGACCTTGTAGGGGGCATACAGAGTAGAATCTCAATATTTGCAGATGACACTAAACTCTGCAGGGTAATCAATACAGAGGAGGACAATTTTATATTACAGGAGGATTTATGTAAACTAGAAGCTTGGGCTGCTAAATGGCAAATGCGCTTTAATGGGGATAAATGTAAAGTTATGCACTTGGGCAGAGAAACAAAAGGTATAATTATGTGCTTAATTGTAAAACACTGGGCAAAACTGTCACTGAAAAAGACCTGGGTGTATGGGTAGATGACAAACTCACATTTAGTGGCCAGTGTCAGGCAGCTGCTGCAAAGGCAAATAAAATAATGGGATGCATTAAAAGAGGCATAGATGCTCATGAGGAGAACATAATTTTACCTCTATACAAGTCACTAGTGCGACCACACTTAGAATACTGTGTACAATTCTGGTCTCCGGTGTATAAGAAAGACATAGCTGAACTAGAGCGAGTCCAGAGAAGAGCGACAAAAGTCATTAGAGGACTAAGGGGTCTGCAATACCAAGACAGGTTATTAAACTTGGGGTTATTTAGCTTGGAAAAACGAAGGCTTAGGGGTGATCTTATAATAATGTATAAATATATGAGGGCACAGTACAGAGACCTTTCTAATGATCTCTTTACTCTTAGGCCTGAAAACTGGGACAAGGGGGCATCCTCTACGTCTGGAGGAAAGAAGGTTTAATCATAATCACAGACGTGGATTCTTTACTGTAAGAGCAGTGAGACTATGGAACTCTCTGCCACATGATGTTGTAATGAGTGAGTCACTACTAACATTTAAGAAGGGCCTGGATGCCTTTCTTGAAAACTATAATATTACCAGTTATACATACTAGATTCTTTCATAGGGCGTTGATCCAGGGAATTAGTCTGATTGCCGTATCTGGAGTCAGGAAGGAATTTTTTCCCCCAATGTGGAGCTTAGTGTTGCCACATGGGGGTTTTTTTTTGCCTTCCTCTGGATCAACATGTTAGGCTATGGGTTGAACTAGATGGACTTAAAGTCTTCCTTCAACCTTAAAAACTATGTTACTATGTTACTATGTTGAATTAGAAGAACAACAGAAGGCAGTAGAACATGGCATCGTCATGCCAAATATTATCATGGCCATTAAACAAGACAGAGACCAAGACCCTAGACGCTATAACAATCCTACTGTCAATGAAGTTGCTGTGGTCTTTGAAAATGCTGATGGAGAGCCACCATTCAATAGAGACATTTTAATTCATTTGAAACCTGATCCAAATAACCCCTTGGCCCCAAAAACACAGCAAGTCAGTATTCTACACAGCAATTTAGATGCATTACTGTATTCCTTATTTTTCCCTCATGGAGAACAAGGTTGGCATGAGGGACTCAAGCATCACGGCCAAAGTCAACGCAGGGTTACACAGCTCCAGTATTACTGCTATTTGTTGTCTGTACGGAATCGGTTCAATCCTGTCCTGAATGGTGGCAAACTTACTAACAGTACTTAGTGGAAATGTGAAATGTGAAAATCGAGGCTAATCGCTTAAATTTTATCCGTCAACACCAAAAGGATTTAAAAGTGGAGGATTATTGCGTACTCCAGGAACATCTCCTCAAAAAATCTGTTGAGAAAGGTATTCCCATTGGCAAGACGGTCATTTTACCATTTCCTTTGAAGGCAGTCCAAGAAACATGCAGCAACGCTATCAGGATGCCATGGCTATTGTGACTGAATTTGGATGACCGGATCTTTTCGTAACCATGACCTGTAATCCTAAATGGAGGGAGATTAAAAACAATTTAGAGCCATGGCAGCGTGTGGAACATAGACCTGATTTAGTCGCCCGTGTCTTCAGAATTAAACTGGAAGCCCTATTAAAAGACATTAACAGTGGATTATTTGGCAAAGTTTGTGCAATGGTTCATGTGATTGAATTCCAAAAGCGTGGCCTACCACACGCTCACATTTTGATCATTCTGGATAGCAAATCCAAACTAAGAACTGAGGTTGAAGTGGATAATATAGTTTGGGCTGAAATCCCTGATCCAGAAGATTACCCTGTGCTCTATGAAATTGTGATGCAACACATGATTCATGGACCCTGTGGACAACACAACCCCAATTCTCCATGTATGGATCTTGGAAAGTGTAAGAAAGGTTTTCCTAAAGATTTCCAAACAAAAACAGTCTTAGCTGAGGATGCATACCCTACTTATGAAAGAAAGGAAGGATCATCCTTTCAACACTATTCAAAGATGATTGATAATTCTTGGGTTGTTCCCTATAACCCTTTCCTACTATTAAAATACAAGTGTCATATTAATGTTGAGGTATGTGCTTCCATTCAAAGTGTCAAATACCTATTCAAATATGTCTACAAAGGACATGATAAAGCCAATCTTGAAATTTGCCAAACTAATATCCACCATGATGAAACACATCAATTCATGGATTCAAGATACGTGAGTGCACCGGAGTCAGCTTTGCGAATATTTGCTTACCCGATGCATAGACAATCGCACTCCATTATTCGCCTTGCCGTACATCTCCCACATTCTCAACCGCTTTATTTTCATGAGGATGACTCTGTTGACAACATCAGTTACACAATGCACAGAAAATCCACTCTTATGGCGTACTTTGAGCTCAATGAGAATGACCCGCATGCTCATGATTACTTATACCGCCAAATTCCAGAGCACTATGTTTGGAAACAAGGTGAATGGGAAATTAGAAAGCAAGGAGGTTCTTCAGTGATTGGAAGAATGTATACTGTCAGTATGAAAGATCAAGAACGGTACTATTTAAGTTGTTGTTACTACATGTCAAAGGAGCAACAAGTTTTGACAACATAAAGACTGTTAATGAAGTCACATACCCAACTTTTAAAGAGGCAGCATTAGCTCTTGGATTGCTCTTCGATGACACTGTTTGGAGAAATACTTTATTGGATGCCTGTGTTCTCAACATGCCTGCACAGCTTCGTGATATGTTTGCATATATATGTATTTTTGGTCCTCCAGCTCATCCATTGGAGTTGTGGCAAGAATTTAAACAAGACTTTATCCAAGACTACTGCCATGCACATCACTCCAACACTGAGGAGTGTGAGAATTGTGAAGGATATGCTATGACAGATGTCCACAATGTTCTAAAATTTCATGGCAAAACTTTTACTGATTTTAATCTACCACGACCAAAAGGAAAGCCACACATCACTCCACTATACAACAAGGATGATGAGTTAAGAAGAGCTCAGCAAATGAAAGGTACTTTAAATGACCAACAACTTTTGGCTATGATGCGATCAATCAAGCTTTACACGATAGAAGTGGACAACCTAAGTTCTTTTTCATTGACGGTCCAGGTGGCAGTGGCAAAACATATCTGTATGATTTATTAATTCATGAACTAAGAGGAGAAGGCGAAATTGTATCACCTGCAGCCAGTACAGGGATTGCAGCTAACTTACTGCAAGGAGGAAGAACCATCCATTCGTTTTATGGCATACCAATTCCAATAAATGAAACATCCGTTTCCAGAATTAAAAATGATACAGATGCTGCACAACATTTGAAAAGTACCAAACTTTTCATTATTGACGAGTCCACTCTTTTATCTAAATATGCATTGCATGTGATAGATCAACTTTTACGCGATGTCATGACAACAGATATTTCCAAGAAAAATACAACACCTTTTGGAGGAAAAGACATTGTTCTGGGAGGAGACTTTCGACAGTGTCTGCCTATCATCCCACATAGTACAAGAACTGACATTATAGAGAGTTGTATTAAATACTCACGACAATGGCAGCTTTTCACTCAATTGCCACTCTTCAACAACATGCGTTCCATTGATCCTGATTATAGCAGTTGGTTACTTCAACTGGGAAATGGTGAATTGTCCAATGATTTCAACCTTGGAGATGATATCATTGAAATCCCACAAGACATGATCTGCACTGGCTCACTTATACTTGCTATATTTGGTGAAAACATTCTCATTGATGTACATAACAATGAAAGCATTCAGATTGCTGCATCACATGCCATTCTTTGCCCTAAAAATGACCATGTGGATATGGTGAACTCTAAGGTCATGGATTGCATTGCTGGTGAATACACTGAATACATTAGTGATGATTCCATTGATCCTGATGAGACTGAAGATCCAGACCAATATCCAGTGGAATTTTTAAATTCACTCACACCAACGGGAATGCCTTCTCATCGCCTCAAATTAAAAATCGGTACCATTGTCATGCTTTTGCAAAACTTTAACAGCAGAAAAGGTTTTTGCAATGGGACTCGCTTGATTGTCATCGCTTTGTTTGACAATCTGATTCAAGCAAAAGTCATTACTGGGTCTGCAGAAGGAAATGTGGTGTTTATTCCAAGGATTGATTTATCTCCATCAGAGACTGGATTACCTTTCAAGTTAAGACGTCGACAATTTCCCTTGAAGCCTGCTTTTGCCATGACCATCAACAAATCCCAAGGCCAAACACTGGAGAAAGTAGGGATTTTTTTGCCAGAACGTTTTTGGACATGGACAGTTATATGTGGCTTTTTCACGAGTGAAAAGACGATGTAGGGTCATTCCATGTCAAGTGAACCAATGATTATTACCTCTATATTTTTAATTCTTTTGAGATTTTGTTATTTGATAATAGCACGTCAGACAATGCAAAATGTGAAGAGAAAATTTTTTTAAAAAATTTATTTTTTTTTTAAATGATTTTCAAAGTTCGGAAAAAGTGTGAATTTCGCCGTTGCCTGCCTTTACGTTTCTCCCCATAACTCAGGCTAGGAATAAGATAGAGAGACAAAATAAACACCAATCTACTCCAAACTATACAGGCTTTCATCAGATATGTCACAAGAGGATCTTTGTTAATATTTTACCCATGTGATCGCAAGCGCAAAACTTTAAAACGTATTTCCGAAAAATCGGCGCGCTTTAAATATTTCAAAAACTGCCCATGTGTCTGCTTTGCTCTTAGCCACATCTGTACCAAATTTCAAGTTGGGATCGCAATGGGATCATATTTTAACATATTTTACTATTAATAGCGTCAATGGGTCATTCCATATCAAGTGATCTAAATATGAATATTTTTTTTTACCTGACGTCTTTAGATTTTTTTTTTTTTTTTTTCCTTTATGAAGTACTACTTTTAGTTAATTACAAATTAAAAGTTTGGAATTTTTTTCTTCATCAGTTAATTTTCTACAGATTTTTAAAGTTTAAAAAAAGGGTGAATTTTGGCCTGGTATGACTTTACATTTTTTTTATCTCGGGCTAGAAATAAGATAGAGAAACAAAATAAACACCATTCTACTCAGAACTGTCCAGGCTCTTACCAGATATGTCACAAGAGTATATTTGTTAATTTTTATTTTTTACCCATGCGAATGCAAACGCAACATTTTGAAACGCATTTCCGAAAAAACGTTTTAATAAAAATTTTCCAAAACTGCCCATGTGTCTTTTATGCTCTTAGCCACATCTGTACCAAATTTCAAGTTGGGATCATGATGGGATCATATTTTAAAATATTTAACTATGGTTAATCTAATTTTTATTAAATTTTGAAAAAACATATGAAAGACATACATTCAATCTTTTAACAAAATCTTGAGACATATAAAATATACAAAAAGAGAATTCACAAAGTTATTAATAACTTTAAGATAAGCTGCAAATTTACTTTTGCGCTTATCTCTGGTGCAATATATACTACAATCTAAATATAATTCCAAACACTCAAGTATACAACCTTTCTCAGGGTTTTGAGATGTTCTGATGTCAAGGGGACAAGCAGCCCCAGCAGAATGATTTTTATCACTTGGCCCCTCTAACAGGTTGACCACGTAAGTGGGTCATTACCCGTTGAGGCCTAGTTGGAATAGTCTATCGACTGGTGTACCGGAAAGGAAGGCCGAAATATTAATGATCTACTCACAGCTCAGAGTTTCCGATACCTGTCTAATGTTCACTAGAATTCTGAAGGTATAGGTGTAGAAAGGAAATACCTAGACTGAATGTATCAGATGGGAAGAAAAGAGAGATAGAAAAGAAGAGAGAGAGAAGAGAAACAAAAACCATTAGAAAAAGTTATACTGGGAAAGAAAAGCCACGTAAGAAAAAAAGAAAAAAAGGAGGGGGGGGACGGGTGAGGTATGGGAAGGAGAAAGGGTACTCATCCCACTGGCTCCCCATCAGCCAGAGGTCGAGCCATATTATCTGTGCTGGAAAAGATACTCCTACATTCTGCAGAGTCATGAAAAAGAATCCATTCAACCCAAATCCCTAAGAATTTGTTCCGAGATCCCGACGCATCAGCTGCGAGCTCCTCCATTCGATATATGTCCATCAATTCTTTGAACCAATCAAGTAGAGATGGAGCCCGGCTTGATTTCCAGAACCTCGGGATCACAGCACGAGCAGCCGAGATGCAAAAGCGGAGAATATCCCTCTTCTGTAGCCCAATAGGACCTGGAAAAATGGATAACATTGCCGATTCTGGGCAGCATTCGGCTTGTTTACCTGTTATCCGGGCGTATGCATTGAAAACCTCAGACCAGAACCGCCAGATTTCCCCACAACTCCACCAAATGTGTATCATTGTACCCTTCTCTTCCCCACAGCGCCAGCAGGTATCAGGGGTTCCAGGGAACATGTTCCGGAGTGTCGTCGGGCACAAGTACCATCTAGTGAGCAGCTTATAGCTTCTTTCTTGTGCAGAACAAGCGCTAGCTAGTGAGTGAGTAAATATAAAGCATTTCTGCCAATTAGCTTCTGAAATGCTACACCCCAATTCCCTCTCCCAAGCACGTTGGAAGTAAAGGGTGCCCTGCTCTCTCATGGACCCTAAGGCCTGGTATAGAACTGATATTTTGCGCCTCGGTGGAGCCTCCAGTTGGAATAACCTCTCCAATACGTTGGGCGTCAATCTTACCCTGCAAGAGTGGTCAGCTGAATATAAGTATGCTCTGTATTGGAGAAATTTGAATCACTTAAGAGGTCTCGTAGGTTCTTTGAGTTGTAGCTCTGCCATCGGGGGCAAACCACCACTGGACAGAGTCTGTCCTACTCGGGTGTCATCCACAATCCGCCAACATAAAAATCTCTGCCTGTCAAATCTGGGTGGAAAGATGGGTTGGAAAAAAGGGGAGTCAAAGGGCTAAGTCTGTCGTTTAAGCGGAGGGTTTTCGTCACTAGGTGCCATACCTTCAAGGTGTTTCTGGTCATGTCTGTCAAAGGTACTAGGTCTGTGGAGTCTTTAGGGGAAATCCAAAGCAGGTGTTTCAGCGGAATCCCCAAACCCTCTTGCTCCACCCCTACCCATTTCTTGGAGGACGCATGATAATGCCAATCTAGAGCTCTAACAAGAGAGGAAGCCACAAAGTACGCTCATATGTTGGGTAGTCCAACCCCTCCTCTGGTCTTGGGCAAGGATAGGATATTCATTCGCAATCTGGACCTCTTGCCCCCCCAGACAAATCTAAGGATCATAGATTGCATTTTGGAGAGGAAGCCTCTATCCAATAGAACAGGAACTGTCTGAAAAGTATATAAGAGTCGGGGCAAGACATCCATCTTGACTACGTTTATTCTCCCGAACCAGGATAGCTTTAATTGTCTATAGGAGGTAAATGCCGATTCCGCGTTAGTCAAAAGGGGTTGATAATTTAAATTGAATATTTGTTTAAGATCTTTTGGTATAAGGACTCCCAAGTACTTAATGGCTTCTACTTTCCATTTAAATGGGAACTGTTTAGATAGATGAGAAACCAATTCTCCAGGCAAAGAAATATTGAGTGCCTCGGTTTTGGAGCAATTCACTTTAAAGTTGCTCAATTGTCCGAACCGTTCAAACTCCATTAAGACCGAAGAGATGGAGACCAGGGGCTGGGAGATGTAAAGTAGCAGGTCATCTGCAAATAAGGTAATTTGTGATGACTCTGTCCCAGCTTGACCCCATGGACGCATTCATTGGACCTAAGTGCAAAATATTTAACTATTATAGTGTCAATTCAAAAATCACCAAGAACACAATCAGTCATTTTTTTCTCAATTGCCCGTCAATAGTTTGAATTTGATATAAAGAAACATAGTCTTGTAACATCTCAAATGAAAGCTGTTACCGTTCTGAGTAAAATGATGCCTCTCCCACTTCATTATCTTATTTCTAGCCTGAGATAAAAAAAATGTAAAGTCATACCAGGCCAAAATTCACCCTTTTTTTAAACTTTAAAAATCTGTAAAAAATTAACTGATGAAGAAAAAAATTCTAAACTATTAATTTGTAATTAACTAAAGTAGTACTTCATAAAGGAAAAAAAAAAAAAAAAATCTAAAGACGTCAGGTAAAAAAAATATTCATATTTAGATCACTTGATATGGAATGACCCATTGACGCTATTACTAGTAAAATATGTTAAAATATGATCCCATCGCGATCCCAACTTGAAATTTGGTACAGATGTGGCTAAGAGCAAAGCAGACACATGGGCAGTTTTTGAAATATTTAAAGCGCGCCAATTTTTCGGAAATGCGTTTTAAAGTTTTGCACTTGCGATCACATGGGTAAAATATTAACAAAGATCCTCTTGTGACATATCTGATGAAAGCCTGGACAGTTCTGAGTAGATTGGTGTTTATTTTGTTTCTCTATCTTATTTCTAGCCCGAGATATGATAGAAAATGTAAAGCCATACCAGGCCAAAATTCGCACTTTTTTAAAACTTTAAAAATCTGTAAAAAATTAACTGATAAAGAAAAAAATTCAAAACTTTTTTTTTGTAATTAGATAAAGTTGTTCTTCATATAGAAATTTTTTTAAAAAATCTGAGGACGTCAGGGAAAAAAAATATTCATTTTTGGATCACTTGACATGGAATGACCCTGTAATGTTAAGGTGAAGTGCTGGATACACCCATTCAAGGAAAGTTGGTGCCTAATTCTGAAAAAGTCTTTACTAAAAATATTGTCTATAAGAATATTTTATCTTAAATTCTTTAGATATATATTACATTTACATACATGATGGATATAACAATGAAAGCATTCACATTGCTGCATCACATGCTATTTTTTGCCCTAAAAATGTCCATGTGGAAATGGTGAACTCTCAGGTTATGGATTGCATTGCTGGTGAATACACTGAGTACATTAGTGATGATTCCATTCAGACTGGAGATTCAGACCAATATCCAGTGGAATTTTTAAATTCACTCACACCAATGGGAATGCCTTATCATCGCCTCAAATTACAAATTGGTACCATTGTCATGCTTTTGCGCACCTTTAACAGCATAAAAGGTCTTTGCAATGGGAATCGCTTCATTGTCATCACTTTGTTTGACAATCTGATTCAAGCAAAAGTCATTACTGGGTCTGCAGAAGGAAATGTGGTGTTTATTTCCAAGGATTTATTGATCTCCATCAGACACTGCCTTACCTTTTAAGTTAAGACATCGACAATTTACCGTGAAGTCTACTTTTCCCATGACCATCAACAAATCCCAAGGCCAAACACTGGAGAAAGTAGGGATTTTTTTGTCACAAACAGTTTTTGGACATGGACAGTTATATGTGGATTTTTCACGAGTGAAAACACGATGCAATGTTAAGGTGAAAGTGCTGGATACACCCATTCAAGTCAAATTGCTGCCCAGTAGTGAAATACTCTTTACTCTAAATAATCTCTCTAATATTTTATTTTAAATTCTTTAGATACATATTAGATTTAGATATAGTTATTTTCTAATTAAACATAAATATTACAATAAATTAGTTTAGCCATAGATGTATAAGAATAGAAAAAAAAATAATACTAAAAAAAATATTTTAGTTATAGAGATATTATAATTAGTTATTAGATATAAAATAGTTATTTAAGAAATATAGTCGTTACTGTTCAATTTTACTAAAAATATAGTGTATAAAAATATTTTACTTAAAATTCTTTAGATACATGTTACATTTAGATACATACCGTATATACTCGTGTATAAGCCGAGTTTTTCAGCACAAAAAATGTGCTGAAAAGTCCCCCCTCGGCTTATACACGGGTCATATACGGTACTTAGTGGTATACAGCCCCCCCCCCGTGGTATACCGGGCCCCCCCTTGCTGGTGGCAACCTGTAAAAGAAGATATCATTATACTTATCGTATCGCCGCCGCCGCTCTGTCATCGTCACCGCGCTATTCCGGGTCTTCATGCTACCTTCACCGTCGCACAGGAAATGACATCATTTCCTGTGCGACGGTGAAGGAAGCTTGAAGACCAGGAGGAGCGCGGTGACGGAGACAGAGGGCGGCGCGGCGGCGATACGATAAGTATAACGATATCTTCTTTTACAGGTTGCCACCAGCAAGGGGGGGAGCGCGGTGACGGTGAAGGAAGCTTGAAGACCAGGAGGAGCGCGGTGACGGTGACAAAGCGGCGGCGGCGATACGATAAGTATAATGATATCTTCTTTTACAGGTTGCCACCAGCAAGGGGGGGGCCGGTTACCACTGGGTACCCCTGTATACCTCTGGGGCTGGTATCGGTATACAGCCTGGGGCTGCTGTAATATCCTCTTTGGGGCTGCTGTATACCTCTGGGGCTGTGTATACCCTCTGGGGCTGCTGTGTATACCCCTCTGGGGCTGCTGTATACCCTCTGGGGCTGCTGTATACCCTTGGGTGTTATACCCCTCTGGGGCTGCTGTGTATACCCTCTGGGGCTGCTGTATACCCCTCTGGGGCTGCTGTATACCCTCTGGGGCTGCTGTATACCTTGGGGCTGCTGTATACCCTCTGGGGCTGCTGTATACCCCTCTGGGGCTGCTGTGTATACCCCTCTGGGGCTGCTGTATACCCCTCTGGGGCTGCTGTGTATACCCCTCTGGGGCTGCTGTATACCCCTCTGGGGCTGCTGTATACCCCTCTGGGGCTGCTGTATACCGGCGCTCTTGGGGCTGCTGTATACCCCTCTGGGGCTGCTGTATACCTCTGGGGCTGCTGTATACCCTCTGGGGCTGCTGTATACCCCTCTGGGGCTGCTGTGTACCCTCTGGGGCTGCTGTGTATACCCCTCTGGGGCTGCTGTGTATACCCCTCTGGGGCTGCTGTATACCCCTCTGGGGCTGCTGTATACCTCTGGGGCTGCTGTATACCTCTTGGGGCTGCTGTATACCTCTGGGGCTGCTGTATACCCCTCTGGGGCTGCTGTATACCCCTCTGGGGCTGCTGTGTATACCCCTCTGGGGCTGCTGTGTTATACCCTCTGGGGCTGCTGTATACCCCTCTGGGGCTGCTGTATACCTCTGGGGCTGCTGTATACCCCTCTGGGGCTGCTGTATACCCCTCTGGGGCTGCTGTATACCCTCTGGGGCTGCTGTATACCTTGGGGCTGCTGTATACCTCTGGAGCTGCTGTATACCCCTTGGGGCTGCTGTATACCTCTGGGGCTGCTGTATACCTCTGGGGCTGCTGTATACCTCTAGGGCTGCTGTATACCTCTGGGGCTGCTGTATACCTCTGGGGCTGCTGTATACCCCTCTGGGGCTGCTGTATACCCCTCTGGGGCTGCTGTATACAGCTCTGGCGCTGCTGTATACAGCTCTGGGGCTGCTGTATACAGCTCTGGGGCTGCTGTATACAGCTCTGGGACTGCTGTATACCGTTCTGGGGCTGCTGTATATACCACTGGGGAGGCTGCTGTATACTACCACTGGGGAGACTGCTGTATACTACCACTGGGGAGGCTGCTGTATACCACTGAGGGGGCCTGTATACCACACTGCTGGGGGCTGTATACCTGTGCTGGGGTCCACCCTCAGCTTATACACGAGTCAATAGGTTTTCCCAGGTTTTGGGGGCAAAAGTAGGGGGGTCGGCTTATACACGGGTCGGCTTATACACGAGTATATACGGTAGTTATTTTTAGATTAGACACAAATATTACTATATTAATTTGTTTAGCAATAGATGTATATCAATATAAATAAATCAAAATACCTAAAAACTTAGTTTAGTTATAGATAAAGACATTATAATTACTTATTAGATATAAACGTTATTTCAGATATATAGTCGTTATTTTCACTTTTCACTAAAAATATAGTGTGTAAAAATATTTTACTTTCAATTCTTTAGATACATATTACATTTAGATACATAGTTACTTTCTAATTAAACACAAATATTACAATAAATTAATTTAGCTATAGATGTATAGGAATACAAATATACAAAAATACCAAAAATATTAGTTTTGTTATAAAGACATTATAATTAGTTTTTAGATATAAAATAGTTATTTAAAATATATAGTAATTACTTTTTTAGCTTAGAAAATTTATTTTTAATTTTCATTGTATATGTATGTAAACACACATTTTTTTTGTATATTGTAGATGTGTATCATCTAAATGCTTGCATTTAGTGATAAGAACCTGAAGATTCAGCAGGATAGCTGCTGCGAGATTTCATTTTCTTTTTACACAGGGTGAGGTTTTTGTGAACAGCTAAGGCTGCCTTCAGAGTTGCAGATGCATCTGCAGCATTTTAAAGATGCATCTGCATGCAAACGGCAGCTCCTATCTTTACAATGGGACTTTTGGTCTCTGCAGATGCTTGCAGACAGCCGTGCGCACCATTTACTCCGATATGTGATCTCTGCACAGGCGCATGGCTGCATACAAATCACACAATCCCGCCTGCACCAGGGATGCAACATGTCGCGTCCCTGGTGTGGAGGAGAGTCTGTGATCTGTACAAAAGCATCTGCCTGCGCATAGATCACATATAGGAGTGAATGGCTGCGCACGGCTGTCTGCAAGAATCTGCAGACACCGTGTGTTCCATTATAAAGATAGGGACTGCCGTCTGCATACACATGCTTGCAGATGCATCTGCAAAACGCTGCAGATGCATCTGCAAGTCTGAAGGCAGCCTAAGAGATGGGTGGGACGGCTGTTCACACACATCTCTATCTTGAAGTGTGTTCTGTACATATAAATACATATATACACATAGGTACATATTTAGACACATAGGTACATATTTAGACACATAGGTACATATTTAGACACATTGGGAAAGAATACACATTTTGATTTTACATCTGAATTATTCTGCTATTTGTTGAATTTTTAGTTGGAAAAAAACAATTTTGCCACTTGCTGCCTAATGGTGACCTACAGTACTCTTAATGTAAGTTGCATGAAATGTTTATGGAATTTGTCGTTTACTTGCGGTAGTTGCGGCACATGTGCTTTCGACAGTTTCAATCGCTAAAATCAGTTAGCTCTCATTTTTAGTGGTTGCATTTTGTCAACCTGTTAAAGCTCTGCTTGCCGTATTTACTGCAAGCTAAGTGCAAGTTCCATATTTATTACATGTTACTTGCTGAAAGTGAGCTGTAGGTAGTCCCTTTTGTGCCAAGTTCAGAAATTGTATTTGGTTATTCAATACTTTCTGCAAATAGCCAAAAAATATCTGCTTTAAAAGGAGTCTAACTATTAATTATTAGGGATAGAGTAGAGTAGGTCCCACCAGCTGTAAGGCTACCTTCCCGTGGTTGGTGGGGAAACATGTACTGGCTCAATCATAGATTATTAATATTCATATGTAAATTGAATATACGTAATCTGTACAAAACATCAGTGCCAGTATCTGTACGAAAAGCCTTGCCTTAGAATCATGACATGTACTACACTGACATATACCATGCAAACATTGGTAGTTGATATATAGATATCATGTCTTATGTGCATTATTGTCAAATTTGAATGAATAATGTATATATGCATGGTACACTCCTGATTCTTTAACATTGGGCCGCCATCTATCATGGAATAATAGGATTATTACTTAAAACTCTAATTTAATAAACTATACACCGATTCTAGAATCCCGATGCAATCGCATCGGGCTCACAGCTAGTTTAATATAAGTGAAGAACAAGGAGTTCATGGACAAAAGGTCAAATTCACCTACAGCACTTAAATAACCTACTTAGTGAAAATTATAGATTTTCTGTCCATATATAACTGCTGTGCCCTTTATCTTTCTTCTAATGAATTAGAAAATTGGTTTTACTATAAGGTAAATGTGTATTTACCAAGATATCAAGACAAACCCTCTCCCACTTTGGTCGCCCATTCTATATCCACAGCAGCCAGGATTACTTGTAAGGGCTCGGTCACACTCTCCTAGTTACATCCGAGTTTGACGGCCGAGACTCGGAACAGGCTGGAGCAGTGACCCTGAACGCCTCTCTGTCTCTGGACGGGGAATGACAGCTGAATGTGTTTCTGTACAGCATCACATTCCCCGTCCAGAGAGAGAGAGAAGCCGTTCAGGGTCACTGCTCCAGCCTGTTCCGAGTCTCGGCCGTCAAACTCAGATGAGTGTGTCTGTGCCCTAAAGTTGATTTAAGCAATGGTGACAGAAAGGCAATCAGACCCCTGTTCCGGAGTGTAGTATTGAAGCATTACAGCTGATAATCCAAACGGTGATAGCTTTTACTTTTTATATAATAAATCAGCCAAATGGGAATGATATACATTAGCAGGTCCTGCATTAGAATATATGCATAGGTTGTTATGTCGGCCACTCATGATTCTGGGCACTGCAGCATGGATTTAAGCAGAGGTTTCTTCTCAGGGTGAAGGCACACTGTCATGCATCAAAAACGAAATGTTTTTGATGCATGACAGTTATGCGAGTGCTGTGCGTTTTTTCTGTGAGCGTGGTGCGAGTGTGGTGTGTGTGGGTGTGTGTGCATGGCTGTATGGATGAGAGTGTGGTGCAAGTGTAGTCCGACGCACCACAACATGGGAGTCTATGGGTGCCGAATCCGGTGAAATATTGGATCATTTCCCGACTCCGGATTTAATAACATCATCCTGAGAAATCCCTGCGAGCGTATTTCAGCACCGCAGATAGCAGCACAGCACGAAGTAGGCTAAAAGCATGCTCGGTCTTGTCAGGGTGATCCTGCAAAAAAACAGGACACACGCTGACAGGTAAAAGCCTGTGCAGCCAGCCATACCAGCATATTACCCAATGCGGCAGCATTGGCTAATCTGCCAATATCCTGGGAACTTCAGACACCACTGCTGTCAATACAGTGGTGTTTGAATTTCCCGGTAAATGCTTTCCATGGTGCTTAAGATAAAACTTCAGCACCATGGAATACACGACTTTCAAACACCAGCGGTGTTTGAATTTTCCAGTAAATGCTTTCCATGGTGCTGAAGTTTTATCAGCTGGATTTCTCCAGCCGATAAAACCTCAGCACCATGGAAAGCATTTACCGGGAAATTCAAACACCGCTGGTATTGGTGAATAGTTCACTGATTTTCTGAACCCCATTCAAATAAAAGGGCACATAAGCTGCGAAACAAACCATTTTACATTGGAGCCCTGCTGTTTTGGCACAGACATTATCTTCTTACACTTTTACTTAGCAAGCTTCAGCACCGCTCATGAGCCTCAGACATTCTCATGACTTCCCTGAGGTTGTCTCAGGTTACATAGATGGTATCATGTAGCAGGAAATCCTGCTGTGTGACCTGAAATAGCCAAAGTAGTGTCAGCCCTCATAATACTAGGTGTCTTGTGAGAGCCATGATATCGCATGAGATGAAGCAGATATATATCGCCGTTATCGTGAGACAGCACATGTAAGAAGCGGTGACATGAGGGAGTATATCGCAGTTCAAACTTGTGCGATATCCCCTTTGTGACCCCTTGTAGCAATTGTAGTTGGTCACCCCTGCCCCAGAAGTCTTTATGGAAAAAGCCAGGGAGCAAGAGGAATCCTCAAACTTTTTCACCACAACTGCAGCTCTCCCTGAACCCTCTTAGGCCCTGTGCCCACAGTGCATTGTTTGATGCTTTTTTGATGCAGATTTTGATCATCTGCATCAAAATTTGCATGTCTATCCTGAGGCTAGCAAAGACTATGACAGGTGAGAAGTGCTGTGCCCACGTTGCTTTTTTTTCCTTGCACATGTGGTTCAGATTCCTTTATACTGCCCCAAAATCTTCACCAACTATTCAAGAAAAGAAAGCCACCTTGGAACAGCTCTTCTGAACTCTCATAGATTTTGCTAGCTTCAAGATACACATGCAGATTTTGTTGAAGATTCTCAAAATGTGCTTCAAAGAAAGCATTAAACAGCATATCTTGGGAATGGAGCCTGATGGCAATATGCTGGTGTCATGTTCACAGAAAGCATCCCCATTATGTTGTGAGAGCACGCGGACACTGGTGAGAATGTGAGAAGAGGGTGCCATCACATGCATTACTGCAGTTCAGACTCATGATTCAGATATCCAGTGGCATTGAGGTTTCCATTGATGCAGAATGGCTTCATAATCTTTGTACCCCATATACCACACTATACCATCAATTTCTGTGTTCCAACAGTCTTGAAGGGATCTGTCCACTGTGGGTTAGGCTAGGGTCACAGTAGCATTTTTTACAAGCGTTTTTGGAGACCTGCGTTTTCAAAAACGCATGTAAAAACGCACCCATAGGCCCCCATGTTAAAAAACGCATGCCCTAATAGCAAAAACGCATGTGTGACAGTACCATGCATTTTTGGTGCATTTCCAAAAACGCATGCATTTTTTAATATGGGGCCCTATGGGAAATGCATGCAAAAACGCATGTACAATTAGTGCCATTTAAGAACGCATGCGTTTTCCATAGGAGCCCATGTTAAAAAAACGCAAGCGTTTTAGAAAACGCATGCGTTTTTTTAACATGGTCTCCTATGGAAAACGCATGCGTTTTTGAATGGCACTAAAAGGTACTAATTGTACATGCGTTTTTGCATGCGTTTTCCATAGGGGCCCATGTTATAAAAACGCATGCATTTTCTACAATCCATCAGACAAGCCATCAGACTACTTAAAAACTCATGATGACATGAACAAATGCATGTAAAAACGCATGAGTTTTTGTAAATCACTAAAAAAACTCATGTCAAGTGTGACCCCAGCCTTAGTGTCAGACCAATAGCGGTGGTTTTGTTTGTTAACTTCACCATTCACAAAAACCACTAACCATTCCCATTTTATTTAGGTGCATCCATATAAATGGCCCACCCTGTATTTCCAGACCTCTATATAAATGATCACATTTGCAAGTCTTTTTGGTGCGGAAAGTCTTCTGATGTACTTTGGTTTAGGGAACATGACTGCACACTATCTAGGATGTATTTTGCCTTCAGCTTTAAACTTATAGAGATAGACACCTCTCATAATCATTGAATATATACTTAAATTGCTAAGACATACTGATAGGATATTTAGATTGTGGGCCTAAGTGGGGACAGCATTACGGATGTATGTAAAGTGCTATGGAATTAATAGCGCTATATAAATGAATAATTATTAGTAGTAGTATTATTAAAGGAGCTTTAATTGCCTCCAAATAGTTTTTTTTGCCATCTTTTGGAAATATTGAGAATTTACCTTTCACTGTAGGTAACTCATGCTGGATGTTCTCTTCTAGATAATAAACTTGGAGCAGATTTACAGGAGTTTGTTTAGTTTATAAATTTTTACTAAGAAAAATACAACAATTCAATAGCAAAATAGCTTTAAATAAATGATGTATTTATACCAATGCCTTAAGCTAGTGCATATGCTGAGAAGTAAAATGTCTATTTATTTGCATCTTGCAGTAGCGTAGCTAGCGGGGGGGCAGGGGGGGCGAGCGCCCCGGGCCCCCCCGACATCAGGGGCCCATTGTCCGCCCCCTGGGGGGCCACCGTGCCCCGTGCTGCCAGCCGGCTGCCGTGCCGGCCGGAGAGGAGGGAGGACGCAGACGGGACTTCCTGTCTTGCAGTCTGCCCGCCCCTCCTCACCTCCTCCTTACAGCAGACGCACACGGCAGCCGCGGTAAGTCTGCAACGCCCCCCCAAGAGGTGTGTGAGAGAGGGGTGCTGAGGGTGTCAGGCTGTGCAAGGGTGATGAAGGATACAGGGAGGCTGGAGGATGGGATCTGCAGGGGGACAGAGGATGGGATCTGCAGGGGGACAGAGGATGGGATCTGCAGGGGGACAGAGGATGGGATCTGCAGGGGGACAGAGGATGGGATCTGCAGGGGGACAAAGGATGGGATCTGCAGGGGGACAGGATGGGATCTGGAGGGGGACAGAGGATGGGATCTGCAGGGGGACAGAGGATGGGATCTGCAGGGGGACAGAGGATGGGATCTGCAGGGGGACAGAGGATGGGATCTGCAGGGGGACAGAGGATGGGATCTGCAGGGGGACAGAGGATGGGATCTGCAGGGGGACAGAGGATGGGATCTGCAGGGGGACAGAGGATGGGATCTGCAGGGGGACAGGATGGGATCTGGAGGGGGACAGAGGATGGGATCTGCAGGGGGACAGAGGATGGGATCTGCAGGGGGACAGAGGATGGGATCTGCAGGGGGACAGAGGATGGGATCTGCAGGGGGACAGAGGATGGGATCTGCAGGGGGACAGAGGATGGGATCTGCAGGGGGACAGAGGATGGGATCTGCAGGGGGATAGAGGATGGGATCTGGAGGGGGACAGAGGATGGGATCTGCAGGGGACAGAGGATGGGATCTGCAGGGGGACAGAGGATGGGATCTGCAGGGGGACAGAGGATGGGATCTGCAGGGGGACAGAGGATGGGATCTGCAGGGGGATAGAGGATGGGATCTGGAGGGGGACAGAGGATGGGATCTGCAGGGGACAGAGGATGGGATCTGCAGGGGGACAGAGGATGGGATCTGCAGGGGGACAGAGGATGGGATCTGCAGGGGGACAGAGGATGGGATCTGCAGGGGGACAGAGGATGGGATCTGCAGGGGATAGAGGATGGACACTGCAGGGAATAGAGGATGGAGAGCGCAGGAGGATGAAGAGCGCAGGAGGATGGAGGATAGAGAGCGTAGGAGGATGGAGAGCGCAGGAGGATGGAGAGCGCAGAAGAATGGGGACTGCAGGAGGATGGGGAGTGCAGGAGGATGGAGGACAGGGAATGCAAGAGAGGATGGAGGATGGAGAGCGCAGGTGGATGGAGCGTGCAGGAGGATGGAGGGTGCTGCAGGATGGTGGATGGGGAGTGCAGGAGGATGGAGAGCGCAGAAGGATGCAGCGTGCAGGAGGATGGAGGATAGAGAGCGCAGGAGGACAGAGAGCGCAAGAGGATGAAGAGCGCAGGAGGATGGAGCACACAGAAGGATGGCAGGAGGACAGAGAGCGCAAGAGGATGAAGAGTGCAGGAGGATGGAGCACACAGAAGGATGGCAGGAGGACAGAGAGTGCAAGAGGATGAAGAGTGCAGGAGGATGGAGCACACAGAAGGATGGAGCGCGCAGGTGGATGGGGAGCGCAGGAGGATGGTGAGTGCAGGAGGATGGAGAGCGCTGAAGGATGGAGGGTGCTGGAGGATGGAGGGTGCAGGAGGATGGAGGGTGCAGGAAGATAGAGCATGGGGAGTGCAGAAGGATGGAGAGTTCAGGAGGAGAGTGGCCATTTGGCCCAATTCTTAGGGGCGGCAGCTGCGGCAAATTTTTCCACCGCCCAGGGCGCCACAAACACTTGCTACGCCACTTGGGGTGGCACGAGAATTCTCTGACAGCACCCCCTTCCCCCCCCCCGCTCTTCACATGGGGGCCCTGGGTGCAGATCTCGCCCCCGGGCCCAGAGCAGGCTAGCTACGCCACTGGCATCTTGTAAAATATATTGGATTAGGAAAGTCTCATTACCAACAAACATGATCATTATTTTTTCAGTGAAGTAAGGAAATTAGCAAACAACCTGATCAATGCCAAATCCAATTACTGTACAAAGAAGTGATTTGAACAGAGAAGCAGCATGAAATCTTCTGGATTAAGAAGACAGACTCAACAATCATTAGTGAGCTTTCATCACAGCCATGCCACCATGATGGAAAGTTGCAGGTTAGAACGATGCTGTTGGCAACACCTTAAGTCTTAACATCAGGGTTTTTCTTACAAGAAATCTATTGTTTGTAGAATAAAAAAAATGGGCACTTTTCCATTATTAGGATTTCACTGCCTTTCCTAAACTAATTTCTGTGTACTCCTTAGTGTTACAATTCATCCCAGCTTGTCACTTTTCCATTATGGAGACACCAATGTTTTATCTAAACTAATATCTCTGTACTCACCTCAGTATTACAATATATTGCCTGCCTGTAACTTTTTCAATTATCTGAAAGCCATTACCATCTCTAACTAATGGATGGTGAATTGCAATTGATCACAATATCTGGGGATAGAGTCAGTCATGCAACTGGGGCAGTGGCGGACATAGAAAAGCGCCTTTGGGCAAGAACAATATATGGACCCTTTGGCCACTCAAGAGCTCATCAAAATGCACAATTCCACCTACTTTGGAGTTACAAATTGGGCTCCTTACCTCTTGGGCTCCAGTGCGTCTGCACAGGTTGTACCAATGTCATGCCGCCCCTGAACTGGGGGTAACACCTGACAAAAGTTAAGTGAGACCAAACCGCTCATCAGGAAAATTACACCATCTGCCAGTAATGTAAGGGAAACCACCCTAAATTGCACCCATGGAGTGGACAACTCATCCATCAGTGGCACTAATCAACCTGTTAGGGTCTTGGTTGGAATCACCTGTCAATGGTGCTCCAGCTGTCATCTAGATAATCATGGTGGCATTGGAAAGCAGCATGTGAATCACCACCACCCCCTAATTGTGTGATCAGATAGGGGGAGGCTTGTAGATGGGATGTCCACTGTGTTTTGCTGAATTGATGGCATAGGGAATAGTTTTTGACACACACTTCCTTTATCAATTCCCATAAATGCTTCAGGTATTAATCTGCTTCTGTATTTAATTGTCCAAAAGCTCACAAAACATTTGATGCAGAGGTTGTGATAAAGCATTTGCAAATCATTACTTTTACAAAAACATATTATTTAAACCAATTAAATTAAACCTTAAGCAATAACAAAATGAATAGCGAAGTAATTTAGCTTCTATTTGAGATTTAGTAGAGACAATAAATGACATAAGTGGCACCCATATGACTGTATATATGCAAAATAGCATAACAGCAAAGACCATGCTAATGTCACAATCAATTTGAGCCAGTAAATACGGTAGACCCCATGTGCAATGGATCCTGAAAATATAATTTCTAAGCACTGTGGCCATTGAAAAGCACAATTCAGTTCACATGTTCAAATTATTGTTATAGATCACATGGCCCATGAGAGGACACTTAATAGAATAATGTAATCTTCTTCTAAGAAAACATCCCACAGGAGTTACATATGTGGTTAAAAAAAACTACCAGCTAATTATGACATCAGCTCAGGTAATCTTGTTTTATCTTTGAGCATCATTCCAAAGATAAAAGTCTTTCCTTTATCATTTTTTAAGTAAAAAAGACACTTTCTGAAAAACAAATTTAAAGCCAACAAAGAAAACTATTTTTTCCATGAGCTAATGTGAGACCAAAAACGTTGTAGCTATAAGTTGCATTGTTAATACAGTAAGACAAACACTAGAATTAGGATAGCTCAAGGAAAGTAGGAAACCTCCTGCAGCAAACTTCCAGATTCTCGTGCAGTTAGGCTGCCTTCAGACTTGCAGATGCCTCCGCAGCGTTTTGCAGAGGCATCTGCAAGTATCTGCATGCAGACCGCGGCCCCTATGTTTATAATGGATCGCACGGCGGTCTGCAGATGCTTGCAGACCGCCGATGCGCTCTCATTGCCCGCCATTAGTGATAAGTACGCAGGCGGATGCCTGCGTACAGATCACACACTCTTGCCCGCACCAGGGACGCAACATCTCGCGTCTCTGGTGTGGACGAGAGTGTGTGATCTGTACGCAGGCATCCGCCTGCATACAGATCACTAATGGCGGGCAATGAGAGCGCACGGCGGTCTGCAAGCATCTGCAGACCGCCGTGCGATCCATTATAAACATAGGGGCCGTGGTCTGCATGCAGATACTTGCAGATGCCTCTGCAAAACGCTGCGGAGGCATCTGCAAGTCTGAAGGCAGCCTTACAACTTCACTTTTATTTAATCCATGTTAAAAGTGAGACACACGTTGTTTAAAAAAGTGTAATGCCTGCTTACATATTTCAGATCCGAAGATCCTTAGTCATAGAAAACTAACGTAAAATGACACATAACATTTAGGGCCACTTTACACACACTAACTTATCTGTCCAACTTCTGAACAACTTACTGGTTGCAGTGAAATCATGGACACATTGTTCCATTGTACCCAGTCACAAAATGGAGCAATGTGTCCATGATTTTCACTGCAACCAGTAAGTTGGACAGATAAGTTGGTGTGTGTAAAGTGGCCATAAGTTGTTCAGAGGTTGGACAGATAAGTTGGTGTGTGTAAAGTGGCCATAAGTTGTTCAGAAGTTGGACAGATAAGTTGGTGTGTGTAAAGTGGCCATTAAGCACATTGAACCGGAATTTTCATCAGATGTTAGGGGAGGAGGAGAGAGGGAGCAAAGAATACAAGCAGCTGATTCTCATCAAGGAGTAAGAATTCCTCAAGCAGGTATAAGTTCCACTATATTATTTACAAATAGTGAATTTCACGTCCAAAAAAGCAATAAAGCAATACCCAAGTCTTAGCATAAAATGTTCTGTAAATCGTTATGGAAATTTAGCCCTATAGGGATCCTAGAGTTAAAAGTAAGGATCCATTGGGCTTCTCTAGAAGCAGCAATTTTTTCCGATTGCCACCGTGGAGTGTTTTTTTAACTTTTACTATACCAGTATCGTGCAGTGTGGATACATCCCCATTATACACTTCCCAAAAGTGTCTAGATAGCCCTGAAGTAGACCTAATATTTACTTCATTCTCCTTTTTGGCCGCTGAGACATGCTTGGCTATTCTTATTTTCAACGACCGGAGGTGTATCCAATGTAATATTTTCCACATGCTGTACAATCTGATTTGTATATTATATAAGTGCTGTTACAGTTAATAAAGGCTTTAATACTATGTGTCCAATTATTTATATCAGTAAATGATGTACTCCTATTTACAAACTGACAAAGATTACATCTTTTTCCTCCACATCTATGAAAACCTATTATATATAACCAATTTTCAGCTACTGATTTATTTTATTTAGTAACTTGGGGAAACTATACTGCTGAACTACTATTGCTGTATTACGTGGTACAAAATTAATAGCCTTGCAAAGCATAGTTTGCAGTTTTTCATCCTGATAAAGGATTTTGGATAGATTTAATCAACCTGATTATTTTCTGATAATCTACCATGAGTGCTGTAGTAAAAATTACTCTGTGTTAAATCCAGGAGAATCACCCTCACTTTCCACAGATCTTTGTCTCTAATCCTTTTTTAATAATGACTCTGTAGAGCGAGCAGAGGTTGTATGGTACGCTCTAGTGATGTTACTTACTGAGTAACCTCGCAGTCTTAGACACTGTTTCATTACAGTAGATTGTTTTTGGTCATTTTCGTCAGTACAGGACAATTGTCTAACCCTTATAAACTCTCCTGCAGGCAGATTTTTAATTACATGTCTACAGTGACAACTGTTCGCCATTAATGTCGCATTACCTGCAGTTTGTTTTCTATACAGGCTAGTATTAATATTTCCAGTTATGCTTTCCCCATTCAGTAATGAATCTAGAAATGGAGCATCATGAGTATACACTTTCAATGTAAATTTAAGATGATAAACATTTTCATTATTATAATCATGAAAGCTTGATATAAATGACCCAACCTGCTCCCTTGGGGTTTGCCAAATCATTACCACATCATCCAGGTATCTTGCATACCATTTAAGATGAGCTGAAACGGGGTTATTATTCATGAAAATATATTCATATTCCCACCATGTGACACATAGATTTGCAAGTGTCAGTGAGAAGCTGGAACCCATTGGGCAGCGGCACACCTGCAAATAAAAGTCACCATTGAAACTAAAGGAATTAATTTTTAACAAAAAAAATCAGATCTATTATAAAGCCATTCATCTCCTCAGAGTACATTTTACATTGATCAAGATGGAACTCTACAACTTTCACAGCTAAATTATGCGGTATACAGGAATATAGTGTAGAAATATACTCAGTTACCCATACATTTTCTTTATCCCATTTCTTTAAAGATAAAGCTCACAATAGATGTTTGCTGTCCTTTATATGGCCCTTCATTTTTCCCACTAGGGGTTGTAGCAGCCCTTCATTTTTCCCACTAGGGGTTATAGTATTCAATCCACCCACACGGATACTCTTTCCGAAATGTAATTAACACTTGCCACTACAGGATGAAGGGGAAGTGAAAAAATCCTCTTGTGGGTTTTTGGGAGAGCGTGTAAAATAGGGCATATGGGAGATTCCACAAGTAAATAATGTCACAATTTCTGTGAAATTAAACCCTGACCGACACCCTCCATAAGACTTTTATCCAAATTTGTGCTAATATTACAAATAAGATCTTTCTGAAATGACACGTAAGTACTTTCATATAATAGCATATTTAACAGTTGTCTCTCATATAATGCCGCATTGAGAACAAGAGCATCCCCTTTATCCGATTGTCTGATTATAATACTATGATTATCTCTTAGTTGTTTCAGTGCCCGTCGCTCACTGTGACTTAAATTATCCTTCACATGATTTTTACTATCTAAGAGCTTTTTTAACTCTTTCTCAGTAAGGCACTGAAAGTTGTCCATCACCGGGACACATGACATCAAGGGGTATTCTGGATTGGGTATCCTCTTGTAGGGCATATTATGTTCTATTGTTTGCACAGAAGCCTCCAGGGTATTGATAGAGACATGTTCACACAAGTCGCAGCTAAAGTGTCCTCTTCCATCCTGTCCTTGATTATTGTGGTGTCTCGCCTCTGCAACAGTCTCGATTTCTTGATTGCTAGATAGAAATGTCTCTTTAATGTTAAAAGTCGTGCAAATTTGTTAGTATCCTTAATAGTTTTAAAACATCAGCTTATATATTAGGAACAAATTTGTCACCTTTTGACAGAACCTTTACTTGTGCTTGGAAGATAATACAAAATGATGGTCTACAACCGCATTTCTGAGGTCGTCTACCTGTGATGTCTCAGATGGTAGCCATACTTACAGTAGGTTATCTGCCGCGACACTACTTTTTCATGATTAAGGATAATGTGAATCAATGAGTGTCACTAGAAGCAAGAGGATCAATTGGATATAATGTAAGGTGAATTGCAGAAACTGCCTTATGCTAAATGTAATAAAATGGAGATCTTGGTTTTCAATAGTGATCACTAGAGAGTAAGCTTGGCATCCACTTACAAGGAGCCTCCACTGCCAAGTCCTAACACTAACCCTGATAAAATTGTGAATTGTGAACGGGTTTATATGCCCAAGGATAATTGGAAATAATGAATAGGTGTGTAGGGCCTTCACAATGGTGTCCAAGTGTGGATACCAAAATAAGGATTGTTGAAAGGGGAATAATTACAGTGGGAGCTCAGTCACAAATAAACAATATATATATCAGATTAAGACGGCATCACCACAAGCGTAGGTGCAGGCAGAAAATAATAATATACTTACAGTAGGTTATCTGCCGCGACACTACTTTTTCATGATTAAGGATAATGTGAATCAATGAGTGTCACTAGAAGCAAGAGGATCAATTGGATATAATGTAAGGTGAATTGCAGAAACTGCCTTATGCTAAATGTAATAAAATGGAGATCTTGGTTTTCAATAGTGATCACTAGAGAGTAAGCTTGGCATCCACTTACAAGGAGCCTCCACTGCCAAGTCCTAACACTAACCCTGATAAAATTGTGAATTGTGAACGGGTTTATATGCCCAAGGATAATTGGAAATAATGAATAGGTGTGTAGGGCCTTCACAATGGTGTCCAAGTGTGGATACCAAAATAAGGATTGTTGAAAGGGGAATAATTACAGTGGGAGCTCAGTCACAAATAAACAATATATATATCAGATTAAGACGGCATCACCACAAGCGTAGGTGCAGGCAGAAAATAATAATATACTTACAGTAGGTTATCTGCCGCGACACTACTTTTTCATGATTAAGGATAATGTGAATCAATGAGTGTCACTAGAAGCAAGAGGATCAATTGGATATAATGTAAGGTGAATTGCAGAAACTGCCTTATGCTAAATGTAATAAAATGGAGATCTTGGTTTTCAATAGTGATCACTAGAGAGTAAGCTTGGCATCCACTTACAAGGAGCCTCCACTGCCAAGTCCTAACACTAACCCTGATAAAATTGTGAATTGTGAACGGGTTTATATGCCCAAGGATAATTGGAAATAATGAATAGGTGTGTAGGGCCTTCACAATGGTGTCCAAGTGTGGATACCAAAATAAGGATTGTTGAAAGGGGAATAATTACAGTGGGAGCTCAGTCACAAATAAACAATATATATATCAGATTAAGACGGCATCACCACAAGCGTAGGTGCAGGCAGAAAATAATAATATACTTACAGTAGGTTATCTGCCGCGACACTACTTTTTCATGATTAAGGATAATGTGAATCAATGAGTGTCACTAGAAGCAAGAGGATCAATTGGATATAATGTAAGGTGAATTGCAGAAACTGCCTTATGCTAAATGTAATAAAATGGAGATCTTGGTTTTCAATAGTGATCACTAGAGAGTAAGCTTGGCATCCACTTACAAGGAGCCTCCACTGCCAAGTCCTAACACTAACCCTGATAAAATTGTGAATTGTGAACGGGTTTATATGCCAATTTTATTACATTTAGCATAAGGCAGTTTCTGCAATTCACCTTACATTATATCCAATTGATCCTCTTGCTTCTAGTGACACTCATTGATTCACATTATCCTTAATCATGAAAAAGTAGTGTCGCGGCAGATAACCTACTGTAAGTATATTATTATTTTCTGCCTGCACCTACGCTTGTGGTGATGCCGTCTTAATCTGATATATATATTGTTTATTTGTGACTGAGCTCCCACTGTAATTATTCCCCTTTCAACAATCCTTATTTTGGTATCCACACTTGGACACCATTGTGAAGGCCCTACACACCTATTCATTATTTCCAATTATCCTTGGGCATATAAACCCGTTCACAATTCACAATTTTATCAGGGTTAGTGTTAGGACTTGGCAGTGGAGGCTCCTTGTAAGTGGATGCCAAGCTTACTCTCTAGTGATCACTATTGAAAACCAAGATCTCCATTTTATTACATTTAGCATAAGGCAGTTTCTGCAATTCACCTTACATTATATCCAATTGATCCTCTTGCTTCTAGTGACACTCATTGATTCACATTATCCTTAATCATGAAAAAGTAGTGTCGCGGCAGATAACCTACTGTAAGTATATTATTATTTTCTGCCTGCACCTACGCTTGTGGTGATGCCGTCTTAATCTGATATATATATTGTTTATTTGTGACTGAGCTCCCACTGTAATTATTCCCCTTTCAACAATCCTTATTTTGGTATCCACACTTGGACACCATTGTGAAGGCCCTACACACCTATTCATTATTTCCAATTATCCTTGGGCATATAAACCCGTTCACAATTCACAATTTTATCAGGGTTAGTGTTAGGACTTGGCAGTGGAGGCTCCTTGTAAGTGGATGCCAAACTTACTCTCTAGTGATCACTATTGAAAACCAAGATCTCCATTTTATTACATTTAGCATAAGGCAGTTTCTGCAATTCACCTTACATTATATCCAATTGATCCTCTTGCTTCTAGTGACACTCATTGATTCACATTATCCTTAATCATGAAAAAGTAGTGTCGCGGCAGATAACCTACTGTAAGTATATTATTATTTTCTGCCTGCACCTACGCTTGTGGTGATGCCGTCTTAATCTGATATATATATTGTTTATTTGTGACTGAGCTCCCACTGTAATTATTCCCCTTTCAACAATCCTTATTTTGGTATCCACACTTGGACACCATTGTGAAGGCCCTACACACCTATTCATTATTTCCAATTATCCTTGGGCATATAAACCCGTTCACAATTCACAATTTTATCAGGGTTAGTGTTAGGACTTGGCAGTGGAGGCTCCTTGTAAGTGGATGCCAAGCTTACTCTCTAGTGATCACTATTGAAAACCAAGATCTCCATTTTATTACATTTAGCATAAGGCAGTTTCTGCAATTCACCTTACATTATATCCAATTGATCCTCTTGCTTCTAGTGACACTCATTGATTCACATTATCCTTAATCATGAAAAAGTAGTGTCGCGGCAGATAACCTACTGTAAGTATATTATTATTTTCTGCCTGCACCTACGCTTGTGGTGATGCCGTCTTAATCTGATATATATATTGTTTATTTGTGACTGAGCTCCCACTGTAATTATTCCCCTTTCAACAATCCTTATTTTGGTATCCACACTTGGACACCATTGTGAAGGCCCTACACACCTATTCATTATTTCCAATTATCCTTGGGCATATAAACCCGTTCACAATTCACAATTTTATCAGGGTTAGTGTTAGGACTTGGCAGTGGAGGCTCCTTGTAAGTGGATGCCAAGCTTACTCTCTAGTGATCACTATTGAAAACCAAGATCTCCATTTTATTACATTTAGCATAAGGCAGTTTCTGCAATTCACCTTACATTATATCCAATTGATCCTCTTGCTTCTAGTGACACTCATTGATTCACATTATCCTTAATCATGAAAAAGTAGTGTCGCGGCAGATAACCTACTGTAAGTATATTATTATTTTCTGCCTGCACCTACGCTTGTGGTGATGCCGTCTTAATCTGATATATATATTGTTTATTTGTGACTGAGCTCCCACTGTAATTATTCCCCTTTCAACAATCCTTATTTTGGTATCCACACTTGGACACCATTGTGAAGGCCCTACACACCTATTCATTATTTCCAATTATCCTTGGGCATATAAACCCGTTCACAATTCACAATTTTATCAGGGTTAGTGTTAGGACTTGGCAGTGGAGGCTCCTTGTAAGTGGATGCCAAGCTTACTCTCTAGTGATCACTATTGAAAACCAAGATCTCCATTTTATTACATTTAGCATAAGGCAGTTTCTGCAATTCACCTTACATTATATCCAATTGATCCTCTTGCTTCTAGTGACACTCATTGATTCACATTATCCTTAATCATGAAAAAGTAGTGTCGCGGCAGATAACCTACTGTAAGTATATTATTATTTTCTGCCTGCACCTACGCTTGTGGTGATGCCGTCTTAATCTGATATATATATCAGATGGTAGCCATGTCCCCCTCTGCCTCTTCCAGTACTTTTGACCGGTGCACTGTTTTCCCTGTTTTTGGAGGGGCATGGGATGTACTACAAATAATTCTCCCCTACATAGTATTTAGCCAAGTCTCAGAGAAATCAGTAATCTCCCCTTGATGTATCCGCATCAGTTGAAAAACTTACTAGACTTCATTTTTCTCGCAGTTTATCTGGGGTTCTATTTTTAAGGATTACTTTTTGTAAATGGGCTTTACAAGTGTATACTTGTCCCAGTTTGGAATCCTTTCAGTCCCTTGTAAACTTGTTCTGTTTTATTTTTACAACTAGATGTGGGCCCAATGCTATTGAATCGGGAGGGCGGTGACACCACAATGGGGGCAGCTCTGTAGCGCTGTTGATGGCGGGTGTCTGCCTCCATGTGTCCTTTCCCCCCCCACTGTGCTCTTGAGCCATCCCAGGGCCCTTGGGGTACTCAGTCCCGGGCAGTTGCAATGGGGGGATGTCACGGGTGGCTTGCCCAACCCCGTGGCCCTGGTAGTCACTGAAAAATGGCAAAAAGGGGAAAAATAAAATAAAAGAAAGTCTCGTGACACCACCTGTGGTATCCGGTAATGATACTGGTGTTGCTTTCAGACCTCTGTGGATGGTGATGCTGCAGCCAGATGATAACACTCCCTGTAGTTGGAGCGAGGTCCCCGGGGCAGTGATGTGGAATAGGGATTTTGCACAGGGAGACAGCTCTCCACTCAGCCTTGTCTCTGGTGCTACAGGGGAAGGCGGCTCATCAGGTGGAGATGCTAGCAGGCAGTCTGTGCTAAGGGCAGGATCAGGGGCTGTAATAACACACACGCTGGAAGTTGTTTCCGTACCTTTTACTGATGTTGTTGCAAGATAACATCCAGGGTACACTCCAGGTGGTCGGGAGGCACTTCAGGATCTCCACACTGGTGAGTTGTGAAGCTTCCTTATCTTAGTGTGTGTTTAAGTCCTGGCCTGTCTGGAATCTGGCCTGACCTCCCCTGTGTCTCTCATTTGTATTGCAGGCAGTGAGAAGCTTCTGTTGGGTGTCGCTATCTCTCCTGCGGTTCCTGGCTCTCGTGGTTGCTGTGCTACAAGTGTCCCAGAAAACTGAAGTCTCCTTGGTTGACCGGTGTTATCTGCTGGGCTAAGTAGTCCCTGGCAGACTCGGACTCCGGTGTCCGGGTTGCTTCCTGGGCTGAATCAGTATGGTTCCTCTGCCCCCACTCTGTTCCTCGCCTTGCCTCTGACCCTCACTCTTGGGCCCCTGCACTGGCTAGGCTTCCCTCTGGTACGGGCCTAGCGTGGCTCCGATCACCAGGATATTTTCCTCAGTACTGCTCTGTACTGAACTGCCTAACTAGCAGCCACCCTAGAATTGGTGCCTCAATGAGAGATGCCAAAACTGGTGATTACCCTACTCTTCCAGCTGCCGTGTAGCAGTGGCAGACTGGGTAATAAAGGGGTTGGTGTCAGCTTTTTTGGCAGCTGATATCAAGCCCTATTGCTAATGTCAGCCGTCAGTATGACAGCCAGCCATTAGCAATACTTTCAGTGAAGAGAAAAAAAAAACCTAGAGAAATCTTTTATTACATACAAAATAGACAGAGACACCTCGTTATCCATTTTATTAGCTCTCACCAAGTTCCCATCCAATGTAATCCTGTAATCTTACAGTGGGGCAGTGTGAGGCATCACGTGGCCACTAGCTTTGTATACCTGAGTGTCCAAAGATGGTGGCTGCGAGTGTATGTGCGTGCATGTGTGAGTGTGTCTGCATTTGTGCAAACGTGTGTATGCGTAGGTGTGCATGTATGCGTGTGTGTATGTGTGTGTGTGTATACACATGTATGTATATGTATGCATATGTGTGCGTGTATGCAAATTTATGCATTTATGTACGTGTGTGTGCTTTTAAGTGTCTGTATGTTTGTGCATGTGTATGTGCATGTACATGTGTATGCGCATGTACGTGTGTGTATGGATGTGTGCGTGTATGCATGTGTTATGCACATATGCTAATGCGTGTATGTGCCTGTATGTGTGTGAATGTATGTGCGTGAATGTATGTGCATGTATACATGTGTTTGTATATATGTGTGTGCATGTGTGAGTATGTCTATGTGTGCAAGCGTGTGTATCCGTATGTGTATGTGTGTGCATGTATGTATGTGCATTTATATGTATGCATATTTGTGCATTTATGCACATATATGCATGTATGTGTGTGTGCTTGCAAGTATGTGTATGTATGTTTGTGTGTATGTGCATGTATGTGTACATATGCTTGCGTGTGTGTATGTGCATGTGTTATGCACATGTACAAATGTGTGTATGCGCCTGGATGTGTGTGAATGTATGTGCGTGTGTGCATGTATGTGGGTGTGTTTAAATGTGCATGTGTTTGTATGTGTGTGTATATGCACATGTATGTGTATGTGCATGTGTGTGTGTATATGTGAATGTGTGTATGTGCATGCGTGTGTATGTGCATGCATATGTGCATGTGCAAGCGTGTATGTGTGCATCTGCATGTGTATGTACAAGCATGTGCATGTGCATGCTTGCGTGTGTGTATGCATATGTATGTATGCGGACATTATTCTGTGTGTGCATGTGTGTGGGTATGCGTGTATGTAAGCGCATTTGTATGTGTGCAAGTGTGTGTATGCATATGTGTGCATGTATGCACATATGTATGCATATGTGTATGTATGCGCATGTATATGTATGTATATGTTTGTGTGTATGTATATCTATGCATGTATGTACATGTGTGTGCCTGTAAGTATGTGTATGTTTGTGCCTGTGTGTATGCACATTTACGTGTGTGTATGCATGTGTGCGTGTATGCTCATGTGTGTATGCACATGTGCAAATGTGTGTGTGCATGTGTGTATTTGCCTGGATGTGTGTGAATGTATGCACATGTATGTGGGTGTGTGTAAATGTGCATGTGTGTATGTGTGTATATGTGCATATATGTGTGTGCATTTGCATATGTGTATGCATGTTTGTGTGTATGTGCATGTGTGTGTATGTGTGTTTGTATATGCGTTTTCATGCGTGTATGTGTGCATCTGCGTATGGATGCACATGCATGTGTATGTGTGTGCATGTTTGTGTGTATGTGTGTATATATGTGTGGGGACATTAGTGTGTGTGCTTATGCGTGTTTGTGTGTATGTACGTTTTAGTGTGTCCATGTGTGTATGCATGTGTTTGTGTGTGGGAACATTATACTGTGTGTATATGTGTGTATATTCATGTGCATACATGCATGTGTGTGTACATGTATGTGTATGTACATGCATGTATATGTGTGTGTACATGAATGTGTATATACATGTTTGTATATGTGTGTACATGCGTGTATATGTACATGTATTTATATGTGGGTGTAAATGAATATGTGTGTATATGTATGTATGTGTGTACATGCATGAGTAAGTACATGTATGTATATGTGTGTACATGTATGTGTATGTATGTGGTGTGTGTACATGTATGTATGTAAATGTGCGTATATGTATTTGATGTGTGTGTAGTGATACATTGCCCTCACTCACCTCCATCTGGCCAAAGCCATCAGGAAAGTCCCTGGCTTGCGGCCTGTGATGAACGAGAAGAGGTGCCGGTGCCCTCTGTAGCCACCATAGGGCGCCTGCACCCCATCTCCAACACAGGTCTGAAACCACAGACTTTCCTAATGGCTGTGGCCAGACGGAGGTGGGTGAGAACAGCACATTGCAGTGTCCGGCCGGGGTAATGGGACGGGCATGAGGGGCAGCGGTTCGGGGGGTGGCGGTCCAGTGGGGGGGCGGCAGTGGGGGGTCCCACCGGTGTCCCACCAGCGGGTGCCATATTGGAATACCCATCACTTGGGTATTCCAATATAGCGGTCGGCATACTTCCGGTGCAGTGGATTGTGGGATTTGGGGACGTCCGGAGAGAAGTGGATGATGGACAATTTAAGGTAAGTATATATTAGATATTTTCTTTCGTACACTCTATTTTGAACATTAATATGTCATATAATTTTTGAAATTGTGAGTGATTACTACTGAATTATCCTTGTGTGCAGTTCAGTGATGTCTCTACATGAATATTCATTCCTTGGGGAGTGTGCAGCAGAGAACTAAGTGATCACTCACTGTGATTGACAAATAGAATGAATGTCTTTATTTGCAGTTTACAGAGAATAGGGGGGAGTATAAATAAAATAAATATATGATTAGAAAGAGCTTCACTAGAGGAATTAGAAAACTATATCAGTTACATATGGATTTTTACCTGACAGATTCCCTTTAATATCTGCAGCTTAAAAGTGTTTCTTTTTTCCTGCTCAGGTTTTTAAATACATGTGGAAAAAAGAAAGTCACTGCTTTGAAGCAGCCCCTCATAGATTTGGTTACAAATGTTCAGCTCTCTTCCAAACACTCCACAAAAAAAGGAGCGTTTCCTGATCCCTTTTAAACTAGAAAACTTGTTTATGATCACCTAGAAAAAAAACATTGTGTCCACAAAGCTTAGACAGGCCGCAAAATTCTCGTGCTTCTTTCTTTATTAGGTTATTTACTAACATTGGTTAAAGATGTCAGTCTATAATATCAATTATTTAGCTATATACCTTTAATCTTCATCATGAACTGTAAATATAAAACCTGCTGCTGAGTAGTTGCTATGGTTTTATTGCAGACTTTTAGCTTTACCGATATTACTAAATAACATCCTTGTAGCTGCATTGTCATTGTGCTGGCCTTAGTGTATTGTACCTTTGTTATGAGGTTGCCTTTGATCTTTCATACATTATTTTAAATAAAAATCAGTCCATAATGGCACAGCATGTTAGCACTTCACATCACTTCCATAGGCTTTCTTAATCAGTTCCCTTATCTGTTCTGCTACACCAGCCACTATGTTTTATACTTAACAGAGATTAGCTCCAGCTTCATTTCATGCAAACAAGCTGTGCCCAGTGATTATTCCCCCAGTCGTGCCATATCTTCCAGTAATGAGGTGCACTTTGATGATGATCTTTTTGGTGCACCAATGCCATCTTAGTTTTCACAAACTGCATAATGTAGGATGATTGCGTCTGTGAATCCAGAGGCAATTATTTTCTTCCTTCTGACTAAGATGGAAAGTAAAATGACACTCATCTCTACCGTCCTCAAAATGGAAAAGAGAACTATAAAGCCTCAGTCATATGACTGTGTATTCTCCACCAGAGAAATGAACTTCAGTGAACCGGTAATAGAAAAGATGTTAATGCCGCGCTGTCGTGCATTAGTCAGAAATCTTGGATAGTTATGAAGATGACTTTTTATTTACCTGTTTTGGAGCTAAACTTGCTCCTTCTTCAGAATAAAATTCTCCATCAGAGGAAAAACAGTCAATTAAGTTAATCAGACACTCATCAAGTTTTATCAGAGATTGATCATAGTGGGATCTGTTTTTATTGGATGTGGAGGTGATTAAAAGAAAAAGTTCCTTTAATTTTTCATTCTATCTATCCTGAAAATTGGACCAATTGTGTGGTCTGAATTTTTCACAGACCCATAGACTGGAATGGCCGCTACACAAAGGCAAATTGTGCATGCTGCAAGTTTTTTCCTCAAATCATTTGAGGAAACAATTGGACATCTGTAATGCTCCATTAGATAAAATTTGTGTAGATGCAGCCAGATGTTTTGTCTGATCACACCTGGACTGAAAATATGGTCATCTGCATGAGCCCTGTAGGTAACTGACAATAATTCAAAGTATTTCATCAATAATACCTATTACATAATAAAATCACAGCAGAACTGAGTGTGTCAACCCACAACATACTTTCTATTCTATACCCCAAAGCCATGTGTACTTTCTATTCTATATCCAAAAGCCATGTGTAAAGGATGAAGAGGGGGGATGTAGGATTCTGATGCCATCAGGAAACAATATCTCAGCCAGTCCCAAGTGTCTTAGTTCCAAAGATTTTATTGTTCTGAACATCTCTACAAATAATAAGGAAAAGAAGTGCACATAGAGTAATACCTTCGGGTTTGATGGTCACACAGACTCCCACAATACAGACTCACCTGGTATGGTTGTGAATGGTCACAACTCCCTTGGACAAGCACATATGGTCGCAGCAGGCTCCCGGCGAAAAGTAAGGATCCACTTGGAGAAATTAGAATCGGATGGATAGAAGCCGCGCTGACCACAATAAGAGTAACAGAGTAACACACACACTCTGTCTATTCAGCCTACGTGTTTCGTGGCAAACAGGCCACTTCATCAGGGCATCCTGATAGGCTAAATAAGCAGAGTATGTGTGTTACTCTGTTACTTTTATTGTGGTCAGCGCGACTTCTATCCATCCGGTTCTAATTTCTCCAAGTGGATCCATTGTTCTGAACATGTTTCATGTGCCAACTGCACACATCTTCAGGAGATAAAATCATATTACAGACAATGCACGCATCCGCCTATATAATAGATAGCTGGATGTAGCACATAAAAAAACATGAATAGCATAAAAAAACACAAACAATTACATATGACCTCAGCCTGGTACGTCACTGAGGACCATAAAAGGGACGTTCGAAGTCAAAACATAACATTTCAAGGAAGAATTGAGAACATAAGTATATCTAGATATACATCAATATACCCGTATCTACTATATAATCACCTATCGCGTCTTTCTGTAACGGAAATCCCGTGGCACTGATTGGCCGCTCAGCAGTGACCAATCAGCGGCGCGGGATTCAAAACCCCGCCAAGCCGTTCCCTGCTTTGCTGATTGGTCCCCGCCAGCAGCGACGACCAATCAGCGAAGCGTGTTTTAAAACACGCGCCAAGAGCGCTGATTGGTTGTCACGGCTGGCGGCAAGCAATCAGCAAAGTGGAGCGGCTTGGTGGGGAATATGAATCCCACGTCGCTGATTGCCGCACAGAGGTTCAAGGCGAGGCAGCCGGGAGATGACCCAGCAGTAGTAGCCTGACCGCTATAATGGAATGCCCACGTTATGGGTATTCCGATATGGTGGCCGGGATTCAAATTGTCCGACAAGCCACCACCTCTTCTCTGATTGGTCACTGCAGCTCTTGGCGCCTGCTTTCAAACACGCTTCGCTGATTAGCCAGCTGCGGCAACCAATCAGCGAAGCGTGTTTTAAAACAGCAACCAATCAGTGATGTTGTCACAGAATTTAACCGCAGCTCACAGTGTGACGCAGTTCACTGATTTTTACAAGTTATGTCAGCCATATTGTGACGTCGTTCAGTCACGTCTACCGAAAATATCCTGTCAGTCACAGTGCCACCTACTTCAGTCACGTTTACTGAATACCTTCTGTCAATTACAGTGTGAGTATTATTATTAGGTATTTATATAGCGCTATTAGGATACATGGCGCTTTACAATTTAGAGGGTAGACAAAGACAAGTGGTCGAAAACGACGACAAATCAACAATTAATCATACGGGTACAATAGGGCCGGGGATCCTGTCCGCAAGGGCTCACAGTCTAGAGGGGGTGGGGAGGGAGACAGTAGGAGGAGAGAGGTGAGATGGTGCAGTGGATTGGGTCTCAGTGTGTGTTGTAGGCTTGTAAGAAGAGGTGGGTCTTCAGGTTTTTCTTGAAGGTTCCCAGGGTAGGGGAGTGTCTGATGTGGTGGGGGAGGGAGTTCCAGAGTCGGGCAGAAGCACGAGAGAAGTCTTGTGTGCGGTTGTGGGAGGTGGAAATGCGGGGTTTGAGAGAAAAAGTTCCTGAGAGGAGCGCAAGTTGCGTGAGGGGAGGTAGCGGGAGACTAGGTCGAAGATGTAGGGAGGGGACAGGTTGTGTATGGCCTTGTATGTCAGGGTTATGGTTATGAAGCGAGATTGCTGGGGGATGGGGAGCCAGTGGAGGGCTCGGCAGAGAGGTGAGGCGGGGGAGTAACAGGGAGATAGTTGGATGAGTCGGGCAGCAGAGTTGAGGATGGTGTGGAGAGGTGCGAGGGAGGAGGCAGGGAGGCTGGTGAACAGGAGGTTGCAGTAGTCCAGGCGGAAGATGATGAGGGCGTGGACAAGTATCTTGGCCGTGTTGTGGTCAAGGAAGGAACGGATACGGGCAATGTTTTTTAGTTGGAGTCGACAGGCGGTGGCGAGGGCTTGGATGTGGGGCTTGAAGGAGAGGGAGGAGTCGAAGATTACCCCGAGGCACTTGGTGTGGGGGAGGGGTGAGTACAGTCAGTTTTGTCTCTTCTGTCAGTTCTGTCACTTACAGTGCCACATATTTCAGTCATGTTTACTGACCACATTCTGTCAGTCACAGTGCCACAAAAAATACATACATATTCTAGAATAACCAATGGTTAGACTTGGGCCACCATCTAGTGTAAATTTAAATAGTAGTAAATGACAAACAATGCATAAGTCCTTAATGTGATAGAGTGCTGCAGACTGAACCACAGATACCCTTTTGCCTGCGTTTTTGAGGAAAAAATGACAAAGTCCAAAAAGGATTCTAATCCTTTCAGACACACAAGGGACATTTTTTGGCACTCTTAAAAAAAAACGCATGTGGTTTTGGGAGTGCTAAAAAAAACGCTAATTGTGTGTGAACAATGCCATTGTGAAGACATCAGTATGTTGTCAGTCAGTATCTACAATTCAGCAACGCCATGGGAGGCTGCTGCAGCTGACGTCACAAAAATACATCACGCCAGATCATAGGAAGACATACAATGCAGCTCAGAAGTGTACTAATGAGTATAGGCATACAAAACAACAACCGGCGTACCAGAACGTCAAAGATCATTGGATAGTAGAAGGCATAGTTTTGTCTGTCGAGTGGTACATCATAATAGTACACATTCAGGACATACAGGATAGATAAATGTCACTTCATGACATGCTGTAATATAGAAGAAAGGGTGCACTGCCTGGAAAGGAGGTAATTCAGGTGCAGCAACACAGAAGTGAAAACTAAATTGAAGGGGGAGAAAAAGAACTTCTGTAAGGATGGGCACAACTGTTGCTGGTGAAAGACTATGTTTTATTCACAGTGTGAAGACAGGAAAACCATCATGATGCACTGAACACAAAGCGAGCTACGACCTATGAGCAGAGCAAGAACATGACTGGAAATCAGTGACAAAGTCTCACCCAGCAAGGCGATGTGAGCATGTATCCTACAGGACTCATATTCGTCAGTACAAACCTAAAATCTATTTTGGGGCTTAAACATGGATGTTATGTATCCCCAGCATACCCAAACCTGGTAGTATGTGCTGGGCAGACAAACCGAGTTGTATGGATGGCGCGTTCAAGCACAGCACACATTTGGCTAGTAAATAATTTAAAGGCAGGTAAAATGGAATAAATAAATAAAAAAATTCAATATATCTCCCAACTCCTGTGGAATAAATATAAAAGTGGGGACCTTAGAGAAATTATGACAAATGAAAAGATCTAGGAGGATGCAACTCTAAATTATCATTAAAAACAACAGGCACCAATCAGGAGTACATATCAACTAGTCATTAACTATAGAAACCTAGCAAGGGTACCGTTCCTGGAAAGAATGGAAACAATAAGAAAAGAGAAGTAGCAGGTATAGTAAACATCAGAAAGAAGAAAGATTAAAAATAGAATGAATCATTTGAATACTTCTGATACCTCATTGAGGCCCGAGGCTGTAGAATATTAAGCCTGTAAATCCAATACATTTCTTTACGTGTAAGCATCAAATCACGATTAGGTACAGAGGAAGGAATATGGTCAATAGGGATGACTATGAAGACAATCTTACGGTCATGTTTAATTGTACAGTGTCATGATAGTCCCTAAATTAAAAGACCCTCCTTGATATAAAAATCTATGCAAATTAATCCAGCAGTGCAGCTCCTGAGATGTTCTACCTACGTAGTTTACCACAAATGTAGACTACCAGATAGATCACATAGGATGAATGACAATTCAAATGATAATGGATGAATACAATCTCATTTAAATGCCTAGACCCCCCAAAAAACAACTTTGTCTGCAATAATGGCACAACAAAGACATTTGGGGAGCGCATTTAAATGAGCCTACAATGTTAGATATTGGGGTTGATGGATAAGATGTTCCACCACACTGGATCATTAAAAAGTATTTGCCAATGATTGTTCAGTATCGATTTAATTCTCTGATGTTGTTTGGAAAAAGTAGTTAAGAAATTATTGTGAAAAGTTCTTATTATCCTCACTGGGTTTAGAGTTGCCTTTCTGGGATGCAACCAGAATATTCTGCGTCTCACTCTGCCTGTTACTTACCACCGGCCCATTGTTTTCCCTGCCGCCTCCAGCCGATGATCTTCACTCCGCCGCCGACCCCACCATGTTGGCTCCACTCCTCCGTCCCAGCGACATGTTTCCTCCAAAATGGTGTCCGGGAACTCTCGCAAGATCCCAGATGCCGTCCAAAAAGTCTTGCGAGACTTCCTGGATGCCATCTTGGACGAAGTATGTCGCTGCCACAGAGGACTGGATCCAATATGGCATCCAGGAAGTCTCGCGAGACTTCCTGGACACTATCTTAAATGCTGCGCTTTTTGAAAATTTACTTCAGCCCGCCATTCGCCGACGTCTCCTGCTGCTGCATCATAACTCCTCCTGCTCTCTTCACTTACTCTGTCTCCTCAGTTAACCTCTTCAGTGCCCTCACTCCTGCTCAGCAATCTAAGATGCTGTGAACATTTAACTCCGTCTGCACTGTATTGCTTCTATATCTCCTCAGTTAACCTCTTCAGTGCCCTCACTCCTGCTGAGTATATCTAAAACGCTGTGAACATTTAACTCCGTCTGCACCGTATTGCTTCTATATTCTCCTCAGTTAACCTCTTCAGTGCCCTTACTCCTACTGAGTATACCTTAGTATAGTTAAGACGCTGTGAACATTTAACTCCGTCTGCACCGTATTGCTTCTATATTCTCCTCAGTTAACCTCTTCAGTGCCCTCACTCCTGCTGAGTATACCTAAGACGCTGTGAACATTGAACTCCGTCTGCACCGTATTGCTTCTATATTCTCCTCAGTTAACCTCTTCAGTGCCCTCACTCCTGCGGAGTATATCTAAGACGCTGTGAACATTTAACTCTGTCTGCACCGTATTGCTTCGATATTCTCCTCACTTAACCTCTTCAGTGCCCTCACTCCTGCTGATTATAGCTAAGACGCTGTGAACATTTAACTCTGTCTGTACCGTATTGCTTCTATATTCTCCTCACTTAACCTCCTCAGTGCCCTCACACCTGCTGAGTATACCTTTTTATAATTAAGACGCAGTGAACTAGCCTATGTATATAAGCTCTATCCTGTAGCACTGCTTTACAACTTACCCTTCTGATTTACGCCACCTGTACATACGTACATACACATCCTTTCTGTCTTCATAATTGCAGGACCCTTTCTCTAACGCCTTCTAGCCCCCAACACTCTCACTCTCTACTATCTGCTCTCATACTCCCTTACCAGTCTCAACATGACTCCTCCCAAAAAGTATGCCACTGACACACAGCGGAAAAATACTTTGTCACTACGTCAAAGAAAACGCTGTGTTAATGAGACTCTTGAAGAAAAAGAACATCGCCTTGCCACCATATATATTTATATTTATTCATTTATATAGCGCTATTAATTCCATAGCACTTTACATACATGAGTAATGCTGTCTCTCTTGGAGCTCACAATCTAAATATCCTATCAGTATGTCTTTACAATGCAGGAGGAAACTGGAGTGCCCGGAGGAAACCCACGCAAACACAGGAGAACATGCAAACTCCTTGCAGATGTTGTCCTTAGTGTCAATTGAACCCAGGACCTCAAGACCCCAGTGCTGCAAAGGCTGCAGTGCTAACCACTTGAGCCACCGTGCTGCCCACCATGAAGGCTTATAAATGACAACGCCTCACACACGAGTCCCCTAAGTCTAAATCCATTAGATTAGCACAAGCAGCCTCTGCTCGCCGTCAACGCCAACAACCTACACCTTCGACGTCTACATTTTTATCACACTCACCACCACACATACAACTTATATACATCGGTCTGCACAAGAGCCCTACTGCACCATTAGGACCTGCTCTTCCACTACATGCTAAAGCATTCACTAATGATTATTATTATTATTATTATTATTAATAAGTATTCATATAGCGCCATTAGGATACATGGCGCTTTACAATTTAGAGGGTAGACATAGACAAGTGGTCGAAGATGACGACCACAAGCGGCAACAAACGATGACAGATCACAATTAGTCGTACGGGTACAATAGGGCCGGGGATCCTGTTCGCGAGGGCTCACAGTCTAAAGGGGGTAGAGAGGGAGACAGTAGGAGGGGGACAGGTAAGAGATGGTGCAGTGGATTGGGTCTCAGTGTGTGTTATAGGCTTGTAGGAAGAGGTGGGTCTTCAGGTTTTTCTTGAAGGATGAACGTACTATTATAAAACATAGCTGTGGTGCAATGAACCATGTATGTCAACATTGCCAGGCTTTGCATTTTCTCCATGAGACACCTTCTGAAAACAATTTTACCCTCTGCTGTCATAAGGGTAAAGTCCATGTTCCCAAACCACAATATCCAGATGTCTTTACATGTTTGCTAAAAGGACAAACTGAATGTAGCAAAAATTTCATGGACAATATTAGAAGCATTAATAGTTCCTTTGCTTTTCCCTCTATAGGTGCCAATATTTCACCTCCACCTGGATATGGCCCATACTGTTTCCGCATACATGGCCAGATCTATTATCGAACAGGAACACTACATCTCCCTGACAACCAAATACCAGCATTTGCCCAACCTTACATTATCGATACGGCTACCGCTAACGAACAACACTTACAATGCAAAGAAAATCAAAAATGTCATCCTACATTGATGAACATTATTGCCCTTCAAATACAAGCTATCAATCCTTTTGTGGCAGCTTATCACATGTTATGTGATGTGGAACAACAAGAACATATTAATGCTCTACAAAACGGAACTGTCATGCCAAACATCACTATGGCTATTAAACAAGATCGTACTCAAGACCCTCGACGCTACAATAATCCCACAGTCAGTGAAGACGCCATCGTCTTTCAAAATGACAATGGTGAGCCGCCATTCAATAGAGACATAGTAATTAATTTAAAACCGGATCCACACAACCCTTTAGCTCCAAAAACACAACAAATCAGCATTCTCCATTGTAATTTGAATGCCCTCCTATATCCCATATTTTTCCCTTATGGAGACCAAGGGTGGCATGATGAACTCAAGAAACAAGGAAAGAGTTCACGCAGAATTACACAACTCCAATACTATTGCTACATGTTATCTGTCAGAAATTATTTTAATCCACTCCTCAATGGTGATAAGCTAACACAGCAATACTTTGTAGATACTTATGTCAAAATTGAGGCTAATCATTTACATTACATCCGAAAACACCAAAAAGATTTAAAAGTGGAGGATTACTGCCTACTTCAAGAACATTTACTCAAAAAATCTATTCAAAAGGGCATCCCAATTGGAAAAACCGTCAATTTACCATCTTCTTTGGAGGGCAGTCTCAGAAACATGCAACAGCGCTACCAGGATACTATGGCTATTGTTACTAAATTTGGCCGATCGGATCTTTTTATCACCATGAGATGTAATCCAAAGTGGAGTGAAATTACTACACATTTAAGATATATAAAGAAAGAGGCAGCACTCACCAGTATTTTGCAGCAGTGGTCTCTTTTTAATCAATCATGTTAAAGGAATAATGACAGGGTGCAGGGAGGTGACCACGTAGGGCGGACGACGACGACGTTTCGCAAAAAGTTGCTTCTACGGGTCTGGAAGAATCTGCCTACAGGGCAATCCGCCTGGAGCATGACGGTTGATATTGCCACTTAGTGCCCTGAAGCTTTATTATTTACTACACATTTAGAACCATGGCAGCGTGTTGAACACAGACCTGACTTGGTTGCACGCGTCTTTAAAATTAAACTGGAATTCCTCTTAAAAGACATTAGCAATGGATTATTTGGAAAGGTTACCGCAATGGTCCATGTCATTGAATTTCAAAAGCGTGGTCTCCCACACACTCATATTTTAACTATTGTTGATAGCCTGTCTAAATTAAGGACTGAAGAGGACATAGACAATACGTGTGGGCTGAAATCCCAGATGCTACTTACTACCCTCACTCACAGCATTGTTCTTCAACACATGATTCATGGTCCCTGTGGAGAACACACCCTGAATTCTCCCTATATGGATCTTGGAAAGTGTACCAAAGGTTTCCCCAAACAATTTCAACAATCTACCATCACACCAAAGGACGGCTATCCTACTTACCGCAGACCCATTGGCACAACATATGAACACCAGTCTAAGATGGTTGACAATTCCTGGGAGTTCCATATAACCCTTTTTTACTCACCAAATACAAGTGCCATATTAATGTCGTATGTGCTTCCATTCAAAGTGTAAAATATTTATTCAAATACGTTCACAAAGGACATGATAAAGCCAATCTCGAAATTACCCAAACTAATATCCCACATGATGAAACACACCAATTTGTCGATTCCAGATATGTTAGTGCTCCTGAAGCAGCGTGCCGAATATTTGCTTATCCTATGCATAAACAATCTCATGCCATCATTCGCCTAGCAGTACATCTGCAGGGTGTGAATTTTGGAAGCAGTTGTAAAGTCCAGAAAGATTACAATGTCATTAAAATATTTGTTTGTTTTATGTTTATTTTTCTTGGAGACTATACCTTTATTATGTACTAGATGGCGGCCCGATTCTAAAGAATCGGGTAGTTTAGAATCCATATATAGTTGATTTACTAATAGTTAGGGGACTGCGGTGAAATTAATTGTGTGTATACAGGTGGCTCAGTGGGTAGCAGAGTATACGGTGGCTCAGTGGTTAGTACTGCGTGCGGTGGCTCAGTGGTTAGCAGTGAGTGCGGTGGCTCAGTGGTTAGCAGTGAGTGCGATGGCTCAGTGGTTAGCAGTGAGTGTGGTGGCTCAGTGGTTAGCAGTGAGTGCGGTGGCTCAGTGGTTAGCAGTGAGTGCGGTGGCTCAGTGGTTAGCAGTGAGTGCGGGGCTCAGTGGTTAGCATGAGTGCAGTGGCTCAGTGGTTAGCAGAGTGCGTGAGATTGGTCAGCGCAGCGCCGTGGGCAGAGTGGTCAGCGCAGCGCCGTGGGCAGAGTGGTCAGTGCAGCGCCGTGGGCAGAGTGGTGAGCGGAGCGCGTGGGCAGAGTGGTCAGCGCAGCACCGTGGGCAGAGTGGTCAGCGCAGCGCCGTGGGTAGAGTGGTCAGCGCAGCGCCGTGGGCAGAGTAGTCAGCGCAGCGGGTTGGGCAGAGTGGTCAGCGCAGTGGCGTGGGCAGAGTGGTCAGCACAGCGCCGTGGGCAGAGTGGTCAGCGCAGGGCGTGGGCAGAGTGGTCAGCACAGGCCGTGGGCAGAGTGGTCAGCGCAGCGCCGTGGGCAGAGTGGTCAGCGCAGCGCTGTGGGCAGAGTGGTCAGCGCAGCACCGTGGGCAGAGTGGTGAGCGCAGCGCGGTGGACAGAGTGGTCAGCGCAGCACCGTGGCAGAGTGGTCAGCGCAGCGCTGTGGGTAGAGTAGTCAGCGCAGCGCCGTGGGCAGAGTGGTCAGCGCAGCGCTGTGGGCAGAGTGGTCAGCGCAGGGGCGTGGGCAGAGTGGTCAGCGCAGGCCTGGGCAGAGTGGTCAGCGCAGCGCCGTGGGCAGAGTGGTCAGCGCAGCGCCGTGGCAGAGTGGTCAGCGCAGCGCCGTGGGCAGAGTGGTAAGCGCAGCGCCGTGGGCAGAGTGGTAAGCACACACATACACAGACACTCCGCTATACTTACCACCGACCCTGCGTCTTCCCCGCCGCCTGGATCCTGAGTCGACATGTCGCCGCCCCCGGACGACTGGATCCAATATGTCGGCCGGGTAGTTAGTTGCGAGACATCTTGGACGCTATATTGGATGTAGTAGTTCGGGGGCGGCGACATGTCGACTGAGGATCCAGCAGCGGACGCAGGGCCGGTGGTAATGAAGCGGAGTAGGTACAAAGTGAGGAAGTGCGGAGAAGTAGAAGTGTACATACAACATATAAAAGAATGATGGTGAGGAGGGAAGGACAGGAGCGGGGGGCAGAGAAGGAGCTGAGGGGGAGAGACAGGGAGTGGGGCAGAGACAGGGACAGTGGGGGCAGAGACAGGGACAGCGGAGGGGGCACATGGACAGGCACAGCTGGGGGCACAGGACAGGGCACAGGCACAGGCTGGAGGGCACAGGGCACAGGCTGGAGGGCATAGGGTACGGTGGAGGGGGCACAGGCAGGAGGCTGAGGGGGCACAGGGCAAAGGCTAAGGGGGCGAGCTGGAGGGGCACAGGCTGGAGGACACAGGCAGGAGGGCACAGGCTGGAGGGCACAGGCTGGAGGGGCACAGCGGAGGGGACAGGGAAGTGGAGGCACAGGCTGAGGGGCAAGGCAGTGGAGGGCAGTGAGGCAGCAGCTAGGGGATGGGGGAGGGCACAGCTGAGGGCAAGAGGGGCGCTGAGGAGCCAGGGGGGCAGGGGGGACGGGCAAGCTGGAGGCAGGGGGGGGCGTGGAGGGCAGACAGCTGGGGGGGGAGGCAAGGGGGGAGCAGGGGAGGGCTGGAGGGGGCAAGGGACAGGGGAGGCTGGAGGGGGCAGAGGACAGGGCACAGGCTGGAGGGGGCAGAGGACAGGGCACAGGCTGGAGGGGCACAGGACAGGGCACAGGCTGGAGGGGGCACAGGACAGGGGACAGGGCACAGCTGGAGGGGGCACAGGCACAGGCTGGAGGGGCAGAGGGTACAGGCTGGAGGGGGCACAGGGCAGAGGCTGGAGGGGGCACAGGGCAAAGGCTAGAGGGGGCAGAGGCTGGAGGGGGCACAGGCTGGAGGGGACACAGGCAGGAGGGGCACAGGCTGGAGGGGCACAGGCTGGAGGGGGCACAGGCTGGAGGGGGCACAGGGCACAGGCTGGAGGGGGCACAGGCTGGAGGGGGCACAGGGCACAGGCTGGAGGGGGCACAGGCTGGAGGGGGCACAGGGCACAGGGCTGGAGGGGGACAGGCTGGAGGGGCACGGGCACAGGCTGGAGGGGGCACACAGGCTGGAGGGGGCACAGGGAACAGGCTGGAGGGGCACATGGCCAGGCAGGGGAAGGGCACAGGCTGGAGGGGGCACAGGCACAGGCTGGAGGGGGACAGGACACAGGCTGGAGGGGCACAGGACACAGGCTGGAGGGGGGCACAGGGCACAGGCTGGAGGGGGCACAGGGGCGGGGACAGGCAGGAGGGGGCACGAGGAGGGGGAAGGCTGGAGGGGGACAGGCTGGAGGGGGCACGGGGCAAAGGGCTGGAGGGCACAGGGGCTGAAGGGAGGGGCACAGGCTGGAGGGGGAGGGCACAGGCTGGGGGGCACAGGCTGGAGGGGGCACGGGCTGGAGGGGCACAGGCGGGAGGGGGCACAGGAGGAAACAGGCTGGGAGGCGGGGCACAGGAAACAGGCTGGAGGGGGCACAGGGCACAGGCTGGAGGGGCACAGGGCACAGGATGGAGGGGCACAGGCTGGAGGGGGCACAAGGGCACAGGCTGGAGGGGGCACAGGGCAAGCTGGAGGGGGCAGAGGCTGGAGGGGGCATAGGCTGGAGGGGGCAGAGGCTGGAGGGGGCACAGGGCACAGGCTGGAGGGGCACAGACTGGAGGGGGCAGAGGGCACAGGCGGAGGGCACAGACTGGAGGGGGCAGAGGCTGGAGGGGGCACAGGGCACGGCTGGAGGGGGCACAGGCTGGAGGGGCACAGGCAACAGGCTGGAGGGGGCACAGGTAGGAGGGGGCACAGGCTGGAGGGGCACAGGACATCAGGCTGGAGTGGGCACAGGACACAGGCTGGAGTGGGCAGATGGACACAGGTGGAGGGGGCACAGGACACAGGCGCGAGGGGGCACAGGAAACAGGCTGGAGTGGGCACAGGAACAGGATGGAGGGGCACAGGCTGGAGGGGGCACAGGCTGGAGGGGCACAGGGCAAGGATGGAGGGGGCACAGGCTGGAGGCAAGGGCACAGGCTGGAGGGGGCACAGGGCAAGGCTGGAGGGGGGCACAGCTGGAGGGGGCACAGGGCACAGGCTGGAGGGGGCACAGAGCACAGGCTGGAGGGGCACAGGCTGGAGGGGGCACAGGGAACAGGCTGGAGGGGCACAGCACAGGCAGGAGGGGCACAGGCTGGAGGGGGCACAGGAACAGGCTGGAGGGGGCACAGGCACAGGCTGGAGGGGGCACAGGACAGGCTGGAGGGGGCACAGGGCACAGGCTGGAGGGGCACAGGCACAGGCAGGAGGGGAGGACACAGGCTGGAGGGGGCACAGGCACAGGCTGGAGGGGGCACAGGCACAGGCTGGAGGGGGCACAGGCAAGGCTGGAGGGGGCAGCTGAGGGCACAGGCTGGAGGGGGCACAGGGCACAGGCATGGGGGCACAGGCTGGAGGGGCACAGGGACACAGGCTGGAGGGGGCACAGGCACAGGCTGGAGTGGGCAAGGACACAGGCTGGAGGGGGCCAGGACACAGGCTGGAGGGGGCACAGGACACAGGCTGGAGGGGGCACAGGAAACAGGCTGGAGGGGCACAGGCACAGGCTGGAGGGGCACAGGGCACAGGCTGGAGGGGCAAGGCATGGAGGAGGGGGCACAGGCTGGAGGGGCACAGGGCAGGAGGGTGGAGGGCAGAGGCTGGAGGGGGCAGAGGCGAGGGGCAGAGGCTGGAGGGGGCACAGGCTGGAGCACAGGCAGCTGGAGGGGGGACAGGCTGGAGGGGCAGCACAGGCTGGAGGGGCACAGGAAACAGGCTGGAGTGGGCAAGAGGACACAGGCTGGAGGGGGCACAGGACACAGGCGGGAGGGGGCACAGGAAACAGGCTAGAGGGGGCACAGGGCACAGGCTGGAGGGGGCACAGGGCACAGGCTGGAAGGGGGCAGAGGCTGGAGGGGGCAGAGGCTGGAGGGGGCAGAGGCTGGAGGGGGCACAGGGCAGAGGCTGGAGGGGGCACATGGCACAGGCAGGAGGGGGCACAGGATGGAGGGGGCACAGGCTGGAGGGGGCACAGGGCACAGGCTGGAGGGGGCACAGGCTGGAGGGGCACAGGCTGGAGGAGGCACAGACTGGAGGGGCACAGGCTGGAGCGGAGGCGGCGGGCACAGGCTGGAGCGGAGGCGGAGGCTGGAGGGCAGAGGACCGTGTGGGGGTGCAGACTCACTGCGGCCGCGCGTCTGGTGTAGGAGGAGAGGAGGGGCGGGCAGAGCTGCAGGACAGAAGTCCCGCCCTCCCTCCTCTCCAGGCGCGCGGCGGGCGTTTGGGAGCACGGGTACCCCCAGAGGTTGTGTGGCCCCCCGAGGTGGCGGGCAATGGGCCCCCCCTGCACCCCCCGGTATGTAGCTACTGGCTGGAGGGCAGAGGGTGGAGGGGAGAGGCTGTAGGGCACACGGAACTTCCGAGGTCGGAACGTTCCTGTGCCGATGCCTGTAGTGCACTGGCTGACGTCACCAGCCCTGGCCATAGACCATCACGGAAGTGGCCTTCGGCTTTTCCGGAAGTGGCCTTCGGCTTTTATATAATAGATGACTGTACAATATATTCAGAAATAAATGTAAGTGTACCAAAGTTATATGTTCAGGATTTTTTCATTAGTGGTCCAAAGTAATCTACTTATATAATCGGGAGTTTGGAATTCGGGCACTGTAGCCGAATCCCAGACTCCTTTGCGCCAATGCGAGCGATGACGCGTAGCGTCATCGCGAGCCGCAGCCGCACTACGCATCATCGCTCGCAATGCTGCCGCACTACCTCACACCGCCGCCATCCTGGCAACCGTCGGCCCCGCGAGGCCGACGCTGCCCGGATGCCGGCGGTCCCTTCCGCCCCTCATCCCTCTCACCGCTGGCGCCTCGGTGCTGATCCGACTTGCGGTGTAGGGGCTCTGGGCTGTGGGCGGGTGAAGGCAGCCAGTCACGTCCTCCTGTTGCCGGCGCCCGCCAATGGGAGTGAGAGGGGCGTGTCAGGCTGCAAATACTGACACGCCCCGGCAGCCACTCACGTCCTCCTGTCGCCGCCGCCCGCCAATGGGAGTAAGCGGGGCGTGTCAGGCTGCAAAACCTCACACGCCCCACTCACTCCCATTGGCCGCCGCCGGTGACGTCGTCCTGCAAGCTGATTGGCCAGTGTAGCTGTCACGTACCCCCAGCCTCAATGCATACAAGCCTTTCAAAGCCACTGTGGCGCCAGTGTCGGCGGGAGCCGCCCGACACCACCCTCCGGGAGAGCCGCCCAGTGCCTTGGTGCTGCCGCACAGGGCTAGAGGTGAGGGAGCGGTGTAGACAACGCCCTCACCTGCAATACAGAAGGGGGTGCAGTGCAGAATAGTACAAATGCCAATGTACCCCACCTTCTAGCCACACACTCACCACAATCATTAAGTATAGCAGCATCTCTCCTCACCCCTCCTCCAGCCAGACCTCTCTCCACCCCCCTCCACCCTGACCTCTGCTCACCCCCCCTCAACCCTGACCTCTGCTCACCCCCCCTCCACCCTGACCTCTCCTCACCCCCCCTCCACCCTGACCTCTCCTCACCCCTCCTCCACCCTGACCTTTCTCACCCCCCTCCAGCCTGACCTCTGCTCACCCCCCTCCACCCTGACCTCTCCTCACCCCTCCTCCACCCTGACCTTTCTCACCCCCCTCCAGCCTGACCTCTCTCACCCCTCCTCCACCCTGACCTTCTCACCCCCCTCCACGCCTGACCTCTCCTCACCCCCCTCCACCCTGACCTCTCCTCACCCCCCTCCACCTGACCTTTCTCCCCCTCCTCCACCGACCTCTCTCACCCCTCCACCTGACCTCTCCTCACCCCCCTCCACCCTGACCTCTCCTCACCCCCCTCCAGCCTGACCTCTCCTCCACCCCCCTCCACCCTACCTCTCCTCACCCCCCTTCCACTCCACCCTCCTCCCCCTCTCCACCTACCTCTCCTCACCCCCCTCCACCCTGACCTCTCTCACCCCTCCTCCAGCCTGACCTCTCCTCACCCCTCCACCCTGACTCTCTCACCCTCCTCCAGCCTGACCTCTCCTCACCCCTCCTCCAGCCTGACCTTCTCACCCTCTCCACCTGACCTCTCCTCACCCCTCCTCCAGCCTGACACCTCTCCTCACCCCTCCTCCAGCCTGACCTCTCCTCACCCCTCCTCCAGCCTGACCTCTCCTCACCCCTCCTCCTCTAGCCTGACCTCTCCTCACCCCCCCTCCAGCCTGACTTCTCCTCACCCCTCCTCCAGCCTGACCTCTCCTCACCCCTCCTCCAGCCTGACCTCTCCTCACCCCTCCTCCATCCGCACCTCTCCTCACCCTCGCCTCCCAGCCACATCATACTCTGCTATCCACAGAGCCGCCTGTATAGTCTGCTACCCACACAGCCGCCTGTATACTCTGCTACCCACAAGCCGCCTGTATACTCTGCTACCCACACAGCCGCCTGTACACTCTGCTACCCACACAGCCTCCTGTACACTCTGCTGCCATCACACCGCCTGTATACTCTGCTGCCCACACAGCCGCCTGTATACTCTGCTACCCACAGAGCCGCCTCTATACTCTGCTACCCACAGAGCCGCCTCTATAGTCTGCTACCCACAGACCTGCCTGTTACTCTGCTACCCACAACCGCCTGTACACTCGGCTACCCACAGAGCCGCCTGTACACTCTGCTACCCACAGAGGCCTGTACACTCGTACCACAAGCCTGTACTCGCTACCCACAGAGCCGCCTGTACACTCGGCTACCCACAGAGCCGCCTGTACACTCGGCTACCCACAGAGCCGCCTGTACACTCGGCTACCCACAGAGCCGCCTGTACACTCGGCTACCCACAGAGCGCCTGTACACTCGGCTACCCACAGAGCCGCCTGTACACTCGGCTACCCACAGAGCCGCCTGTACACTCGGCTACCCACAGAGCCGCCTGTACACTCGGTTACCCACAGAGCCGCCTGTACACTCGGCTACCCACAGAGCCGCCTGTACACTCGGCTACCCACAGAGCCGCCTGTACACTCGGCTACCCACAGAGCCGCCTGTACACTCGGCTACCCACAGAGCCGCCTGTACACTCGGCTACCCACAGAGCCGCCTGTACACTCGGCTACCCACAGAGCCGCCTGTACACTCGGCTACCCACAGAGCCGCCTGTACACTCGGCTACCCACAGAGCCGCCTGTACACTCGGCTACCCACAGAGCCGCCTGTACACTCGGCTACCCACAGAGCCACCTGTACACTCGGCTACCCACCACAGAGCCGCCTGTACACTCGGTACCACCCACAGAGCCGCCTGTACACTCGGCTACCCACACCCACAGAGCCGCCTTACACTCGGCTACCCACACCCACAGAGCCGCCTCTACACTCGGCTACCCACACCCACAGAGCCGCCTCTACACTCGGCTACCCACACCCACAGAGCCGCCTCTACACTCGGCTACCCACACCCACAGAGCCGCCTCTACACTCGGCTACCCACACCCACAGAGCCGCCTCTACACTCGGCTACCCACACCCACAGAGCCGCCTCTACACTCGGCTACCCACACCCACAGAGCCGCCTCGATACTCTGCTACCCACTGACCCACCTCTATACACACAATTAATTTCACCGCGCTCCCGATGCAATTGCATCGGGCCTTTTTACTAGTACAACAATAAAGCATATTTGTAAACGTACATGTTCCAATTTCAATGAAGAAACTTCGTGAACAGTAATAAAGTCACCATTAATTAAATCTTGGTTGCACACTCTTTGGCATTGATGACAGCCTCCAATGTTTGTAGCCATCTTTAAGCTTCTTGACTTCTCAGCTGATATTTTCTTCGACTCTTCCTTTGCAGTTTGTAAAAGCTCTTGAATGTTTGCAGAGTGTTTTTTCCAAATGGCAGATTTCAGCTCACCCCAAAGATTTTTAATGGAATTGAGGTCAGACTATGGAGTCATTGCTGGCCATCTTAAAGCAATTATTTTTTTCTTTTTCAACCATTCATGTGTACTTTTGGATGTGTACTTTGGGTCATTGTATTGCTGGAGGACCCATGATATTTGATTCAACCCAAGTCTTTTACCCTGGGTAGGACATTTCTCTCTTAAATCACTTGATATTTGTCTGATGTCAGGATTCCTATGATACGGTCAAGGCCTCCAGTACCAAATGCAGCAGAGCAACCCCTTATTATGTATCCTACACCATGGACCACCAAAGGTTTCTTCATTGATTTTGCCCATAAAGCTCTGCTTGGATTGGTGTGCAACATCACAAAGCATTCACTGATCTCAGGGAGACCAGTCCAAGAAAGCACTGCGGGCAGCTGGCTAAAGCGCTCAACACAGTGAATTCCTAGGTGCATTGCCCCCTGGGAATTATGAATATGCAAATTGAGTCTGTGGAGCCTCGGTTAGGAGTCTCAAACACAAGACTAGCCACGTCTCCCTCCAGGGATGGACCCAGCCAAGGGGTGGTTCCTTGCGGAGAACACCGTAACCACCATGTTAAGTGGCCCTTTCAGTCAATATCCAGCTCTTTTGCAAGATTAAAGGTATGACAAGGGAATACCAAGGCCAGGTATCCATCCACAGACAGCTGTTTCGGGGTGTTGCCCCTCATCAGTGTGGAGTAGGATTCTGGCTAGGTGGGAGCAATGTCTAGTAGACCAACATCACAAAACATTCACTGATCTCAGGGAGACCAGTCGAAGAGAACACTACGGGCAGCTGGCTAAAGCGCTCAACACAGTGAATTCCTAGGCGCATTGCCCCCTGGGAATTACGAATATGCAAATTGAGTCTGTGGAGCCTCGGTTAGGAGTCTCAAACACAAGACTAGCCAGTTCTCCCTCCAGGGAAGGACCCAGCTGGAGGGAGTTCTGGCTAGTCTTGTGTTTGGGACTCCTAACCGAGGCTCCACAGACTCAATTTGCATTGGCCTTCAGGTCTTTGGATGTTTGATGTGGTGTTTTCTCACCATTCTCACCAACCTTTAGACATCTTTTATCAATTTTCCTCTTTCCCTTATGTCCAGGGAGGTTCTTGATGGTTCCATGCTTTACAAACTTCCTATTAACATTCAACACTATTGAAGCTAGGATACTAAGGTCTTTGGAGATGGCTTTATACCCTTTGGAAGTCTTGTGTTTTCTATTACTAGCAGTTCTGATGTCCTCATACAGCTCCTTTATCTTCACTAGTATGACAAAGGAACAAGGCCTAACAGGTGGCTTTTTAAAATAATGAAGGCCTCATTCATTGGCTAATTCATGTCACACGGATACCGACAATGTATCACAGGTGATTTTCATTTGTGATTAACCACAGGCTAGTCAAAATGTGTTTCCATACTAATTTAAAGTGAAGGGTGCCAATACCAGTGTCACACCAAACTTTAGGTTTTCTATTTTTTTCCCTTCCATAATTTTTTGTTTATCATTTTTCTCTTTTGTATTTAACACAAGTGCTCTATACAAAAAAGCTTTCACTTGATTTATTTTTTTCAGGAGATATTGCACATTATGTACTTAAAGTTCATGGGTGCCAATAACGATGAGCAGGACTGTACTTCACAAAATAAGCATGTCAAATGCAATTTAGTTTTTTCCCATATGTTCTACTGGTCCAATTTTACATCAGTACATGTCATACTAATACTGTGTCCTTTTGCACGTGATAGCTGTTTGATGTGTATCTAGCTAGCATTTTTTTACTACATTATTTTTGGGAAGGGGGTAACATTTTGTGAAATAAAAAAACATAGACACTTAGCTGTGTGTGTCTTTTTATTTCACATATATTCATCTATGATATAGCCTGTTTCCACATTTTTATTTCTTTATGTGAATGCATGAGTGCCAAATAAATATAATTTCATTTTACCTCTTTGTGGCAAACTTTAATTATTGGGTTTGAAAGACTGGCAAAAGTTAGTGTTGTGTGAATTAAATGCATTGTTTAAAAAAGCAAATGGCCCGAAATGTGGTAAAACAGATATGACCCACGGACTGTGGCTTTGTAGAGATGTGCAGAGGGTCTGGGAACAGGTACTATTGCTGTCACGTGACTTTTGTAGGCGAGATCTAACATTAGATCCGCTACGATGGCTGTTTCACTTCCCAACCTCGTGCGTGTGGGAAGGAACGTCTGCTAGAATATTACAGGTCATAGCAATGGTGACAAAACGACTAACACTACGAGAATGGCTGAGTACTGCCAATCACAGTACTACTAATGTAATACAAGAACTGAAAAATAATATGCAGATTGAGAGACTTGAGGTGGAGAGAAATAAAGACCTTTACACTGAAAAATTCTTTAACGCATAGAAAACATTCATAATTTCAGTATTGTCCCCAGATGAACTGAAGAGAACAATAATACCATTTAAAAACTCAAATTGGTACCTTTTGAAAGATTTGAAAGGTACACTAGGGAAATTAAAGATATAACCATGATATGTTTGGTGACGATACTAGATGGCTTGACAATTACCTACGGTGCTAGTTAACGATTCAAATACCATTGATCTCATAGTGTTGATGATAACATTATCTTTGTATTGAAGTGATATGTTTGAATTTGTGTTATACTTGAAAACTTTAATAAAAAGATTTTGAAAAAAAAAGCAAATGGCAAAGGATGGGGCATACACTATAGTGCTGCTATACATGTACTGTAATGTACTGCCATATACTATAGTGCTGCTATACATGTGCTATAAAGTACCGCCATATACTATAGTGCTGCTATACATGTGCTATAAAGTACCACCACATACCATAGTGTACCTGTATATGTACTGTAATATACCGCCATATACTATAGTGCTGCTATACATGTACTGTAATGTACCGCCATGTACCATAGCGCTGCTATATATATATATATATATATATAAATATATATATGTATATATATATATATGAAATAGCAAAAGTGGAACAGCACTATCACATTAAAAAGCGGGTGCAGGCCAGTCCTACCGTCACCAAGGTATGATAGATAGATCAAAAAAATGGACAGCAGCACATCCTTTTCAAACACTTATGTGGATTTATTCCTGGACTGCGACGTTTCGGCTATGTCAGCCTTCCTCAAGCAGTACAGCCTTAGTGTAGTAGTGCACATATATAGGGCCCACACAGGGGCAATTACAATCAATAGTGGTTACATAATTTAGATATAAAAACTGTTTAAACACAGTAATTAACAGTGAACAGAAGTACCCTTAATATCATAAAGTGCTTATTAAATAGTGTTCAAGTGAAAACATTCTTAAAATCCCTTATTAGAAAGTTAAAATATATCATATCCCCTTAATTGGTACTTATCTATTCATTTCCCACACATGTATGCAAGATTCCGATGATTGCACCTAAATTACAGCCTGTATACAGCTCACCTATACCATTTCGATGTACATACTGGCGCTCCATGTGGAACGCTCGCGCATGCCCAGTTGCGCTAACGTTTGCCTCTCGCGCGTGCGTGCTGCATCGCAGACGGGAATCTCGTGCTCCCAGCTCGCACGAACTCCCGCGCGGTGCGCAATGCACAGAGCGAGAATCTCGGCGGCCATTTTCTCACCATAGTAACGCTGTCAACAATACCATGTTGTACACGCAAGGATACCGGAGCACTTCCTTTATTCCAAATTACATCGAGAAGCGGTCTATCTATTTAGTATACAATAACAGGGGTCCACGGGGCACTTGAATATTAATATTCATGGTAAACGCAGTGTATATTATATTCATATAATCCCCTCATCCAGAACGGAATCTATGGGGCATTACTACAATCAAAGCATGATTGTGATATACACTCTAGTTTAGTACTCCTCACCCTATTAATATAGACCACAAAATATATTTAGTCATTAAATGTGCTCTTTATTTCCAAGAAAAATAATATAATGGTCACTTATCAGTACATATCGATAGGTATGGCAGAGTCTATATCACATAGCCTTAGAAGGATGCAAGCCATCGTCAAATCTGCAAAAATAGGAAATAAAAGAAGAATTAAGTTCAATCAATCATATCAATAATTCAATAAATACAAATTTATATTAAAAAAGAAACCTCTACTTATCAATCAGACTGTATTATACCTCTAAATATAACTATAATTATAACTGGCAAAGAGATGGCGCAGGAAAATGGAAGAATAAAGGTTATACTTATAGTAATAATAACTGTAAATGTACATTGTATTGTGGTATTAAAACTAATGGTTTTGAGTTTAGATCCGAAGAAACCAGAAGAAAAAGGAGAGGAGGAAGGAGACATAACCGGAAACAAAAAGGACAAGAAGGGGAAGGGAAAGAACTCCAAAAAAACTCCGAGAAATTAGAAGGTAATTTGGTGGTGAATCTTTCAAAAAAGGTGCTAAACGAGAGTCATATTACTTTACTAAATAAGGGAATAAGCTTCAGTCCTAATTCATTTGCTGATTTTTTTCAGCTTTCTCTGGATTTACAACAATTTTATAGAATCTTAAAATTAAAGGAGTGGTTCAGTTCCAGAGAAGTAGTACCAAAAAGCATTGAGAATACAGATTTTTTTGCAGTGACAAATAGACTTAAGAGAAAAAGTAACTTTGTTCCACCAATAGTATCTCCAGCAATTGAAGCATATATTGAAGCAGTAAATAAAGATGTGGAAAGCCTGAGAAAAGATAATAAAAATAATAGAATATATACGAGACCAAATTTAAAGCGGAAAGAGGCAGAGGCCTTGAAGGACCTCATGCATGATGACACAATAGTAATTAAGAAGGCGGACAAAGGTGGCGCAGTGGTCATTATGGATAGGTCCAAATATATAGAAGAAATTAGGCGGCAATTAGGAGACCAGGAGGTCTACAAGAGACTTGTGAAGGACCCAAAATTTGATATAGCTAGAAGTATAACTAAGGTCCTGCAAGAAGCTTTAGATAAAAAAATTATAACGCAAGAACTGGCTGAATTTTTGGTAATTGATGCTCCAACTACTCCTGTTTTATACATCTTACCTAAGATTCACAAGTCTCTTGTAGATCCTCCTGGACGTCCGATAGTTTCTGGGTCCAATTCTATTCTCTCGAACATAGGGGTTTTTTTAGATAAAATTCTAAATCCTGTGGCTAAAGAAGCAGAATCTTATATACAGGATACCACTGAGTTCATATGTAAAATACAAGAACTGTCAGTATTTGGTGAAGTGTATTTAGCGTCGTTTGACGTAGTGTCATTATACACGTCCATCAACCATGAGAGAGGGCTGAAAGCTGTAGAGAGAAAATTGGTGGATACAAAGTATACGAAAGATGAGAATCAATTAACATTACAACTATTAGAATTGGTTCTGAAGAATAATTATTTTCTTTTTGGTGATGATTTTTATTTGCAGTGCCGAGGTACGGCAATGGGGGCCAATATGGCGCCCGCTTACGCCAATATTGTAATGAGGGTCCTTGAGGAAGACGTCATCTATAATGCCGAACTGTTTGAACAGGTGGCGGTTTGGTGGAGGTATATAGATGACGTCTTCCTCATATGGACGGGTACGGAAGACTCTTTGTTAAAATTTCATGAGCACCTTAATATGTTGGATGACACCATCAAATTCACCCTTGTCTATTCAAAAAGTGAAATTCAATTTTTAGATGTTTTGGTCAAATACAATGACAACACTTTGAGTACAGAGTTGTTCAGGAAAAAGACAGATAAGAATGACCTACTGATTTATGACAGCCAACATCCGAAAAACACTCGAGATGCTATCCCTTATAGTCAAATGTTGAGGGTAAAGCGGATAGTGAGTGATCCTAAAATACAGGATGAATCTTTGACTGAAATGATGACTAGATTTAACTTGAGGAAATACCCAACGAACCTACTTAAAAAAACAAAGAAAGAGAGTAGATCTGGTAGATAGAGAATGTGCTCTAAGTAGAAGTACAAACAAAAAAGAATCTATACGTATACCCTTTGTGACCTCTTTTTGCAACGAGAGCGGACTGATAGCTAGAATCATTAAAAAACACTGGGGGATGTTGACTAAATGTCTACCACAAGTAGAGGCTTTTAAATTGCCCCCGCTCTTGTCATATAAGAGAAGTCGTAGCTTGGGTGATAAATTAATACATTCAGATCTAGGCTCTCTTAAGAAAGACAAACAAAGATACTTGACGGGTACCAAAAGAAAAGGGTGTTACCCATGTCTTTCTTGCATAAATTGCAGACTTATGATTAAAGGCTCCTCTTTCAAACATCCCAAAACTAGTGAAGTCTTTGATATTAAATATTATTTGACTTGCTCGTCGGAATTTGTGGTATACCTATTAGAGTGCCCATGCCCCTTATGGTACGTGGGAGAAACTACATGGGATTTTAAAACAAGAATTAATCACCATAGGCATACCATAAGAAAAGAACGTAAAGATCTTCCAGTCTCAAAACATTTCTTTGAACGTGGACACAATGAGCATCAATTGAGGTTTAGAATTATAGATTTTATCCCAGTGCAAAGAAGGGGGGGTGATAGGATCCGCCTCCTGAAAAAAACGTGAATTGGAGTGGATCCATCGTTTGGGGACATTAAAACCCCAGGGACTTAATGTTGAATACAGGTTGACGCAGGCAACATAGAAATAAAAAGAAACTGTTGGAGCGTTATGATAGAGTAAAAGTCCAGATATTAGGATGCGTAACCTCTGATATTTAGAGGTATAATACAGTCTGATTGATAAGTAGAGGTTTCTTTTTTAATATAAATTTGTATTTATTGAATTATTGATATGATTGATTGAACTTAATTCTTCTTTTATTTCCTATTTTTGCAGATTTGACGATGGCTTGCATCCTTCTAAGGCTATGTGATATAGACTCTGCCATACCTATCGATATGTACTGATAAGTGACCATTATATTATTTTTCTTGGAAATAAAGAGCACATTTAATGACTAAATATATTTTGTGGTCTATATTAATAGGGTGAGGAGTACTAAACTAGAGTGTATATCACAATCATGCTTTGATTGTAGTAATGCCCCATAGATTCCGTTCTGGATGAGGGGATTATATGAATATAATATACACTGCGTTTACCATGAATATTAATATTCAAGTGCCCCGTGGACCCCTGTTATTGTATACTAAATAGATAGACCGCTTCTCGATGTAATTTGGAATAAAGGAAGTGCTCCGGTATCCTTGCGTGTACAACATGGTATTGTTGACAGCGTTACTATGGTGAGAAAATGGCCGCCGAGATTCTCGCTCTGTGCATTGCGCACGCGCGGGAGTTCGTGCGAGCTGGGAGCACGAGATTCCCGTCTGCGATGCAGCACGCACGCGCGAGAGGCAAACGTTAGCGCAACTGGGCATGCGCGAGCGTTCCACATGGAGCGCCAGTATGTACATCGAAATGGTATAGGTGAGCTGTATACAGGCTGTAATTTAGGTGCAATCATCGGAATCTTGCATACATGTGTGGGAAATGAATAGATAAGTACCAATTAAGGGGATATGATATATTTTAACTTTCTAATAAGGGATTTTAAGAATGTTTTCACTTGAACACTATTTAATAAGCACTTTATGATATTAAGGGTACTTCTGTTCACTGTTAATTACTGTGTTTAAACAGTTTTTATATCTAAATTATGTAACCACTATTGATTGTAATTGCCCCTGTGTGGGCCCTATATATGTGCACTACTACACTAAGGCTGTACTGCTTGAGGAAGGCTGACATAGCCGAAACGTCGCAGTCCAGGAATAAATCCACATAAGTGTTTGAAAAGGATGTGCTGCTGTCCATTTTTTTGATCTATATATATATATATATATATATATACAGTATATATATGAAGAAAAAAAGAGACTTGCGGCACTCACCGGAGTTGATCTTGTCCTTTTATTTACAGTCCCATATAATCACCATGGAACAAGCTTAGCAGGGGAGGGGGTGCATGGAAGGCGGATGACAGCCTGCTGTTTCGCGGTTGATGCCACTTCTACAGGTCCTGACTGGCGTCTGATGTAATTTCCGGTCATTAAATAACCCGGTATTCTAAACGTCATAGCCGTGATATAATAACAACAGTTATATACGAAAAATGTTGCAAAAAAGCCAATAAATGAAAAATTATGTGGTCTAAACACATTGTTACTTAATAGAACATGCATTTTAACCTAAATCTGAGCAACCGGTTAGTTTAGACAATCCATTCCCCAATTAGGAAAATATCTACCTATCATAATGTAGAATTAACAAAACTTTAACAAACATATATATATGCTAGATGGCGGCCTGATTCTAAAGAATCGGGTATTCTAGCCTATGGTTATTAGGGTATACGGGGGCTCAGTGGTTAGCAGACTATACAGCGGCTGAGTGGTTTGCAGAGTATACGGAGGCTCAGTGGCTCATAGTCTGCTTTAGGGCAGAGTGCAGTGGTCAGGGGCAGAGTCTAGTGGTCAGAAGCAGAGTCTAGTGGTCAGGGGTAGAGTCTAGTGGTCAGGGGTAGAGTCTAGTGGTCAGGGCAGAGTCTAGTGGTGAGGGGCAGAGTGCAGTGGTGGGGGTAGAGTGCAGTGGTGGGGGTAGAGGGCAGTGGTGGGGGCTGAGCGCAGTGGTCGGGGTAGAGTGCAGTGGTCGGGGTAGAGTGAAGTGGTCGGGCCAGAGTGCAGTGGTCAGGGGCCCGATGAAATTGCATCGGGAGCGCAGTGAAATGAATTGTGTGTATACAGGCGGGTCAGTGTGTAGCAGAATATACAGGGGGCTCTGAGGGTAGCAGTTTATACAGGCAGCTCTGTGGGTAGCAGGGTATACAGGCGGCTCTGTGAATAGCAGAGTATGATGTGGCGGGAGGCTGGAGGGGTGAGGAGAGGTGGCGCTGGAGGGGTGAAGAGAGGTGAGGCAGGAGAGGTGAGGAGAGATGCGGCTGGAGGGGTGAGGAGAGAGAGGAGGCTGGAGCGGCAACATGACCATTCGGCACACCTCTGCTCCTCCAGGCTGCACACATCACGGCGGTCGTCTCCCGCCCGTGATGTGTGTTTTAGGCAGTGCAGGGGTGGCCGTAAGCGTGGCGGGGCTGCCTGAGTCCCGCTCCGCTTAGGGCCGGCATGTTGGTCCACCCTGGACGGGTGTTAGCGCTGTGGTGACATCACTTTGGCAATGACAAAGTGAGGGAAGTGCTGGCTAAAGTGACGGCTAAATATTAGATATAGCAGCACTATGGTATATGGCGGTACAGTATAGCAGAAATATAGCAACACTATAGTATATAGCAATATATTACAGTATATGTACAGGTGTACTATAGTATATGGGGGTATTTTATAGCACATGTATAGCAGCACTATGGTATATGGCGGTACATTACAGTACATGTATAGCAGCGCTATGGTATATGGTGGTACATTACATTACATGTATAGCAGCGCTATAGTATATGGCGATACATTACAGCACATGTATAACAGCACTATAGTATATGACAGTATATTACAGTATATGTAGAGTTTCACTATAGTATATGGTGGAATTTTAGAGTACATGTATAGCAGCACTATGGTATATGGCCATACTCAGCTCCCCCTCGCTTCTCCCTCCAAAAAATAAAAAAATCCTCAGTGAGGATACTCACCTGTCCGCCGGCTCGCACCACCTTCGTCCTCTAGGTCCTACAGGGGTTTAGGACCCGTCGTTGCCTGGGAAACCGTTCAGCTGATTGGTCACATGACCGCTAACAGGATGGAGCCGACGGGAGAAGGCAGGATGGAGCCGGTGCGGGGGGGGGGCAGGATGGAGCCGGCAGGGGGGTAGGATGGAGTGGGTGGGGGGGGCAGGATGCAGCCGGGGGGGGCAGGATGGAGCCGGCAGGGGGGCAGGATGGAGCTGGTGTGGGGGGGGAAGGATGGAGCCGGAGGGGGGGTAGGATGGATAGGATCGAGCGGGTGGGGGGGCAGGATGGAGCCGGCAGGGGGGGGCAGGATGGAGTTGGGGGCGGGCAGGATGGAGATGGCGGGGCGGCAGGATGGAGCTGGTGTGGGGGGGCATGATGGAGCCAGTGGGGGGTAGGATGGATAGGATGGAGTGGGCGGGGGGGCAGGATGGAGTCGGCAGAGGGGGCAGGATGGAGCTGGTGTGGGGGGGGCAGGATGGAGCCGGCAGGGTGGCAGGATGGAGCTTGTTGGGGGGGCAGGATGGAGGCGGTGGGGGGTAGGATGGAGCGGGCGGGGGGTGCAGGACGGAGCCGGCAGGGGGGCAGGATGGAGCTGGTGTGGGAGGGGGCAGGATGGAGTTGGTGGGGGGGTAGGATGGATAGGATGGAGCGGGCGGGGGGGGCAGGATGGAGCGGGCGGGGGGGCAGGATGGAGCAGGCGGGGGGGCAGGATGGAGACGGTGGGGGGGCAGGATGGAGACGGCAGGGGGGGCAGGATGGAGCTGGTGTGGGGGGGGGGCATTATGGAGCCAGCGGGGGGGTAGGATGGATAGGATGGAGCGGGCGGGGGGGCAGGATGGAGCCGGCGGGGGGGCAGGATGGAGTCGGCGGGGGGGGGCAGGATGGAGTAGGCGGGGGGGCAGGATGGAGCTGGTGTGGGGGGGCAGGATGGAGCCGGCGGGGGGGCAGGATGGAGCTTGTTGGGGGGGCAGGATGGAGGCAGTGGGGGGTAGGATGGAGCGGGCGGGGGGGTGCAGGATGGAGCCGGTGGGGGGGCAGGATGGAGCTGGTGTGGGAGGGGGCAGGATGGAGTCGGCAGGGGGGTAGTATGGATAGGATGGAGCGGGTGGGGGGGTACAGGATGGAGCCGGCGGGGGGGGGGCAGGATGGAGTGGGCGGGGGGCGGGGGGTAGGATGGAGCCGGGGGGCAGGATGGAGTCGGCAGGGGCGGGGGTAGGATGGAACTGTTGTGGGGGGGCAGGATGGAGGCGGCGGGGGGGGCAGGATGGAGCCGGCGGGGGGCAGGATGGAGCCAGGGGGGGACAGGATGCAGCGGGCGGGGGGGGCGGGCAGGATGGAGGGGAGGGGGGGCAGGATGGAGCGGAGGGGGGGCAGGATGGAGTTGGGAGGGGGGTGTGCTATGGAGCGGAGGGGGGGGCAGGTTGGAGCTGGTGGGAAGTAGAGGCAGGATGGTGGTGGCAGGGGGAGGGGCAGGATGGATGGGAGGATACTCACCCATGTGGCAGCTCACAGGACCTGTGGTTGCTTGAGAAACTGATCAGCTGAGGGTAGGAGCAGCCGCGGGGGGGGCCGCAGGAGCCGCGGGGGGGCAGGAGGACCCGCAGGGGGGCCGCAGGATCGGGGGAGCCGCATGTGTGGCGGGCGGGGGACAACCGGCTGATGCCGGTCGTCTGCGGGCGGCGCCGGGAGAACCGCCAGAACTTCCGAGAGCGGAACGTTCCTCCGGCGGTCCCTGTAGCTGGGCGCCGCCCGGCTAGCCCGCACTGGTGACGTCACCACCATGGTCCGGAGGCCATCACGGAAGTAACCTTCGGGTTTTCCGGAAGTGGCCTTCGGGTTTTATGTTATAGATAGTTTACTCACGTTGACTGAACAAGTTCTGTCAGTCACAGTATGTCAACTACATACATATTCTAGAATACCCGATGCGTTATAATCAGGCCCACATCTCTAGTGCTAAATAAATATTGAACCCATAGCAAGCTTTAGAATTTGGTAATTTGCTTGAAGAACTGCCACTTATTTATAAGTAACAGCAGGGGCTGTATGTATTGTTTGGCGAGGCCATGGGGGCTTATACATCTGATTGGAAATTGGTTCTAGATTGTGTTATATTACAGAAGACCAGACCATATCAGACCACAGACATATAGGGTGGGCCATTTATATAGATGCACCTAAATAAAATGAAAATGGTTGGTGATATCAACTTCCTGTCTGTGTCACATTAGTATATGGGAGGGGGTTCTTCCAAAACTATTGTAACACAAAAATTGATGGTATGGTGTTGTATATGGGGTACAAAGATAGTGGGGCCATTATTCATCAATGGAAACCTCAATTCCATTTAATATCATGTAGCAATTTCAGATATCCAGTGGCATTGAGGTTTCCATTGATGAATAATGGTCCCACTATCCTTGTACCACCATATACTGCACCATACAATCAATTTTTGTCTTCCAACAGTCTTGGAGGGATCTATCCACTGTGGGTTAGTGTCAGACCAATAGCGGTGGTTTTGTTTGTTAACTTCACCATTCACAAAAAAGTTTGCCTCATCACTGAACATAATTTTCTGTGTACACTGAGGGTCCTGTTCCAATTTTTTGTTTTGCCCATTCTGCAAATTCCACTAGATATCTGAAATGGCTACATGATATCCAGTGGCATTGAGATTTCCAATTATGATTAATGGCCCGACTATCTTTGTACCCCATGTACAACACCATACCATGAATTTTTGTGTTCCAACAGTCTTGGAGGGATCTATCCACTGTGGGTTAGTGTCAAACCAATAGCGGTGGTTTTGTTTGTTAACTTCACCATTCACAAAAAGTTTGTCTCATCACTCATCTGAAGGCAATTTTCTATGCTGTGAAGATACGAGATGTGCAGCATCTGAAACACTGAATACTGGAAGCCTGTGCTAGCATTTCTTCTGCGGTGTTGCTATCAGTGTATCAAGAGTGGGAGAAGAGGGTTTGAATTGACAATCCAACACAATGGGCAGCACTTTAAACACATTTTATAAGTGGTTATAAACTTGTATATAACTCATGAAAGAATAAAGTTACATTAAAACCAAGCCCATCATTGTTTTTCTTATGAAATTCTCAATATGTTTGATGTGTCACATGACCCGCTTCCCATTGAAGGAAATAAAGTTGGATCCAAAATGGCCAACTTCAAAATGGCCGCCATGGTCACCATCCATCTGCAGAAGTTTTCCCCCTCCTATATACTAATGTTCTACAAACAGGAAGTTGATATCACCAACCATTCCCATTTTATTTAGGTGCATCCATATAAATGGCCCACCCTGTAGTTACTAGTATTGGTTCTTCTGTCTTTTTCACTTATACATGCCACACTGGATACTATAAATCCAAAAGGTTGGTGCTTGTATGATCCGCGCTATGCTGTAAACAGACAAGGACCACAATGGATCTGTAGACAATGGTGCTTTATTTCCTACACGTTTCGGAGCAGACCTTGCTTCTTCCTCAGGAATACAACTATCAATTGGTTGTATCCCTGAGGAAGGAGCAAGGTCTGCTCCAAAACGCGTACTACTCCGAAACGCATAGGAAATAAAGCATCATTGTCTACAGATCCATTGTGGTCCTTGTCCATTTACTGCATAGCACGGATCATAGAAGCACCGTCCTTTTGGATTTATGTTTATCTATCACTGTGCACGTGGACTGTGGATCCAGCAGCAGCTGTATTAAGCGTATGAACTGGTTGTGGGTTTCACAATTGGCTCAGGTGAGCACTAACAAATATTACCACCAATATTAATAATAGCGATAAGACCCTATTGCGCCTTTTTGTCTCTCGATTTTTAGATATTTCCCGCTGGATACTATGGCAGTAATAGTTACATATCTTAGCATTTTATAAAACATATTTTATTACCTAGTGCATAGTATAAGGTGTATAGTGGTATTATTAGGGCCATCAAATATAGCATTAGTCACAACAACAAAAAGATTCAAAACATAATACTCTTCTATCAGAAGGATCTGAACAGCTACAGAGTAACATCATTGTACAGAGCATGCAGCGATCACATGAACTTTAAAACCATAATTGTCAGGGGTACATGGGTTGTTTATTCAACCTAATAACTCGTTAAATCAGCCTCACTGTACACTACAAAATACAAAAATGTGTGACAAAAATTACCACTAAAATTCATTTATACAATTTATTTTAGAATAAAATTAGATTATTGCATTTCACATTCCTCTTCTATCTAGAATGTTTAATCTTTGAGTCTGACTGCTCTGACCTATTATCACCATTTAAAGGTCAAGGCAAATGTTTCACAGCATTGTGGAGAATTCTACAGACGTAAAAAAATGCAAGAAATATCTAGAATGTGAATACGAAAACAATGAAGTCCATTGTATAATTAGTATGTCTGGAGCAGACAAAAGTGAAAGAACGAAATTATGATGCCATTGTGAAAGCTTGTGAAGAATGTACACTCTTCTAAAATCAATATCACATTGTCTAATCTCAGTGGTTGAAAATGCTCCTCCAGTAGAGATGAGTGAACCTTTCAAGGCCTTAAGGGGGTGTCACACGCGTCAATATCGCCTGCACGATATCGACTGCACGTGACGTTGCAGCGATATTGACGCGTGTGACATACTGCATCAACCAGCGATAAATCGCTGGTTGATGATCGCCAGGTTTCAGAACCAGCTCTGAAACCTGGCGATTGTCGCCCGGTGGACACGCAGCATCGCTGCGTGTGACACCGGGAGGCGAGCGATATTCCAGCTCCCAGCGCCTGTCACAAGCGCTGGGAGCTGGTCTCCAAGGTACACTGCGGGTAACTAGGCAGCGCGCGCTGCCTAGATACCCGACGTGTACCTTAGTTACCAGCCTCCTCCGCTCACCGTGTGAGCGGAGGAGGCTGGTAACTAAGGTACACGTCGGGTATCTAGGCAGCGCGCGCTGCCTAGATACCCGACTGTGTACCTTAGTTACCAGCCTCCTCCGCTCACCGGGTGAGCAGAGGAGGCTGGTAACTAAGGTACACGTCGGGTATCTAGGCAGCGCGCGCTGCCTAGTTACCCGCAGTGTACCTTGGAGACCAGGCTGCTCCCGCTTCCAGCAGGCTGGCAGCGGGAGCAGGACATCGTGGAAACGATATTTAAATCGTTTCCATGATGTCACTGGTCAATTGATCGCTGGTGAGTCTGTCTGTGTGACAGCTCACCAGCAATCAGCCGTCAATGTCGTCAGCGATCAGATCGCTGACGACATTGACGCGTGTGACACCCCCTTTAGTTTGGTTTGATTCCCATTTTTTGACAAACATATCCAAACTCCATTGAATTCAATCGGATATGGACAACACCTTTGGGGGGGATTAATAGCTGCTAAACAGCTTAAATAGTTTTACAGTGGAGTCCCATTGTTGTGGCATACCCATTAGTTTCCTAGACTATTAACATAAAAAATATTGAGGTGGATGAGGAACTGGTGTAGGTCTGGTGGGCTGGGAGCCCTCATACCTCATGCAACAGCTCAAACTGCTTTTCTGCTTAGCCACTCTCATTTGGCCCCAATATTAGCTTCATAGACTTTTATTGCTAGACACAGAGACAGGGGCACAGGCACAGAATCATGGGGCACAGGGGGACAGGCAGAGGTGCAGGGGACAGGCAGAGAGGTGCAGGGGGACAGGCAGAGAGGCAGGGGGCGCAGGAGACAGGCACAGAGACAGGTATGTGCAGGGTGATAGGCACAGAGGCAGGGGGACAGCCACAGAGGCAGGGGGGCGCAGGGACAGCCACAGAGGCAGGGGGGCAAAAGGGGAACGGCTCAGTGGCAGGGGGCACTGGCACAGAGGCAGGGGTGCACAAGGGGACAGACACAGAGGAAGGGATGCACAGGGGGGCAGCCACAGAGGCAGGGGGTAGCACTGAGAGAGGCAGGGGGACAGGCACAGAGACAGAGGGGGCAAGGAGACAGTCTGAGAGGCAGGAGGCACAGGGAGAAAGGCACCAAGGCAGGGGGAAAGGGATGGGAGTGCAAGGGGACAGGCAGAGAGGCACAGAGGACAGGCACAGAGACAGGGATGTGCAGGGGGACAGGCACAGAGGCGGGGGGTGCAGGGGGACAGCCTCAGAGGCAGGGGAGCACAAGGGGACATGCTGAGTGGCAGGGAGACAGGCAAGGGGGCACATGCACAGAGGCAAGGGGGTCACAGGGGGACAGGCACAGAGGCAGGGGGACAAGCAAAGGTGCAGGGGGACAGGCAGAGAGGCAGGGGGACAGGCACAGAGGCATGAGATGCTGGGGGACAGGCACAGCGGCAGCGGGACAGGCACAGAAGCAGGGTTCACAGGGAGACAGGCAGAGAGGCACAAGAAGATAGGCAGAGAGGCACAGGGGGACAGGTATAGAGGCAGGGGGACAGGCAGAGAGGCAGGGGGACAGGCACAGAGGCAGGAGGCATAGGGAGACAGGCACAGAGGTGCAAGGGGATAGCCAGAGAGGCGCAGGGGGACAGGCATAGAGGCATGGAAACAAGCATAAAGCCAGGGGCGCTGGGGACAGGCATAGAGACAGTTGGGCACAGGGACACAGGCATAGGGGCAGGGGGTGCAGACAAGGGAGACCATGCAGATGGGGGAGACAGGCACAGAGACAAGAGACAGCGCAAACACATGACCCTCCCGATGCGATAGCAGGAGAAACAGGAGGAGAAACAGGAGTGAGGACAAGAGGAGAGGCATAGGAGTGGGAACAGCAATAGCGGTGGCAGGAGAAGAGATGGAGGAGCGGGGACACGAGAAGCGGTGACAGGAAAAGCGATGACAGGAGGAGACACGGAGGAGCAGTGACAGGAGGAGAGATGGAGGAGCGGGGACAGGAGAGCGGTGACAGGAGAAGAGATGGAGGATCGGGGACAGGAGGAGAGATGGCAGGAGGAGAGATAACAGGAGGAGCAATGACAGGAAGAGTGGTGACAGGAGGAGAGATGGAGGAGCGGGGACAGGAGGACCGGTGACAGGAGGAGAGATCGAGGAGCGGGGACAGGAGAAGCGGTGACAGGAGGAGAGACAGAGGAGCGGTGACAGGAGGAGAGACGCCAGGAGGAGAGATGACAGGAGGAGCAATGACAGGAAGAGCGGTGACAGGAGGAGAGATGGAGGAGCGGTGGCAGGTGGAGCGGTGACAGCAGGAGTGGTGAAAGGACGAGCAGTGACAGGACAAGTGGTGACAGGACCAATGGTGACAGGATGAGCGGTGACAGGAAGAGAGATGGAGGAGCGGGAACAGGAGAAGCAGGGACAGGAGGAGAGATGGAGGAGCGGGGACACGAGGAGCGGTGACAGGAGGAGAAACTGAGGAGTGGTGACAGAAGGAGAGAAGACAGGAGGAGCGGTGACAGGAGGAGCGGTGACAGCAGGAGTGGTGACAGCAGGAGCGGTGACAGGAGGAGCGGTGACAGGAAGAGAGACGGAGGAGCGGGAACAGGAGAAGCAGGGACAGGAGGAAAGATGGAGGAGCGGGGACACGAGGAGAGACAAAGGACCGGAGACAGGAGGAGAGATGGAGGAACGGGGACAGGAGGAGCGGTGACAGGAGGAGAGGCAGAGGAGCGGTGACAGGAAGAGCAGTGACAGAAGGACAGATGGAGGAGCGGGGACAGGAGGAGAGACAGAGGAGCGGTGACAGGAGGAGAGACAGAGGAGCAGTGAAAGGAGGAGTGGGGACAGGAGGAGAGACGGAGGAGTGGTGACAGGAGGAGAGGTGTAGTTCACTCAAGTTAACTGAACAAGTTCTGTCAGTCACAGTATGTCAACTACATACATATTCTAGAATACCCAATGCGTTAGAATCGGGCCACCATCTAGTAGGTACATAAACATTGGTGGATCAATGGCAGTATATAGGTATATAATCATTCCTTTATCAGTGGCAGTATACAGGTATATAATCATTGATGGATCAGTGGCAGTATATAGGTAAATAATCATTGAGGGTACAGTGTGATTATCTGTAATGGCAGGTTTTTGTTGTAACCTTCAGCAGAGGTGTAACTAGGTTTTCTGGCACCCTTCCAATCACACCCGCCACCGCAAATTTTTATTTGATGTGTAGCTCTATATATATGTATACATCAGGCAGGCACACTATGAGGTATATATATGTATACATCAGGCAGGCACACACACTATGAGGGGTGTATATAAATATGTATACATCAGGCAGGCACACTATGAGATGTATATATGTATACATCAGGCAGGCACACACTATGAGGTATAATACCTCATAGTGTGTGCCTGCCTGATGTATACATATATACTTCTCATAGTGTGTGCCTGCCTGATGTATACATATTTATATACACCCCTCATAGTGTGTGTGCCTGCCTGATGTATACATATATATACCTCATAGTGTGCCTGCCTGATGTATACATATATATACCTCAGGTGTATATATATGTATACATCATCAGGCAGGCACACTATGAGGTGTATATATGTATACATCAGGCAGGCACACACACTATGAGGTGTATATATGATATATACACCTCATAGTGTGCCTGCCTGATGTATACATATATACACCTCATAGTGTGTGTGCCTGCCTGTCCCCTCTCCCCTGCACAGTTTCCCTCACCTCTCCGGGTGCATGGGGGGCCGGCTGGGTGGAGGAGCCGCCTCCACCGCACCAGCACTTGGAGCCATCACGGGACAGGAAGCAGCAGAGCTTCCAGCGGCTTCCTGTCAGCGTGATCGCTCTCAGTGCTGAGGGGCTGGGAGCTGGGCAGTACATGCGGGCGCCGGGCGGCAATGCACTGCCAGCGGCGGCACCCTCCCCCACAAAGACTCTAGTTTTCATATGGAGTCTGGGGGAGGGAGGCAAAGAAAAAAAACAAAAAAACGCTTGCGCTCCCCTGCCGTGTAAATACAGCCCTACTGCCGCCCCCACACACCTGCCGCCCAGGGCGGACCGACACCCCCCCCACGCTACGTCACTGAGTGCAGGAAATGTAACATCCGGCCGGGACAGCGGGGCAGAAGCTCAAAATCGGGACTGCCCCGCTGGATCCCGGACGGTTGGGAGGTATGGGTACAGGATAATGACACTCGGGGCACAGGACAATGACACTCGGGGCACAGGACAATGACACTCGGGGCACAGGACAATGACACTCGGGGCACAGGACAATGACACTCGGGGCACAGGACAATGACACTGACACTGGGGGTACAGGATAATGACACTGACACTGGGGGTACAGGATAATGACACTGACACTTTGTGATAAGGGATAATTATGTTGACACTTGTTCTGATATCATGGGTCAGCTGGGTGCTGAGGGAAATCAGAACATGGGAAAGCTGAGTGCAGAGGAAAATGTGTATAGCACAGCAGGGGATGGGAAAGAGCTTGTTTCCCTCAGCACCCCATCCCCTGCTCTGCTATACACCTTTTCCTCAACACCCAACTTTCCCAGACTCTTCTATCCTTTTTCCCTCAGCACCCAGCTTTCTCACGCTCTTCTATCCTCTTTCCTCAGCACCCAGCTTTGCCATGCTCTTCTATCCTCTTTCCTCAGCACCCAGCTTTGCCATGATATCAGAAGATGGGAAAGATGGGTGCTTAGGGAAATCAGAACATGAGAAAGCTGGGTTCTGAGGAAAGAGGATAGAAGAGTCTGGGAAAGGTGGGTGCTGAGGAAAAGAGGATAGAAAAGCCTGGGAAAGCTGAGTGCTGAGTGAAAGAGGGTAGGAAGATCATGAGAAAGCTGGGTGCTGAGGAAAGAGGGATAGAAGAGCCTGGGAAAGCTGGGTGCTGAGGAAAGAGGGATAGAGAAGCCTAGGAAAGCTGAGTGCTCAGGAAAGAGGGATAAAGGAACCTGGGAAAGCTGGTTTCTGAGGAAAGAGGGGTAGAGGAGCCTGGGAAAGCTGGGAGCTGAGGAAAGAGGGATAGAGGAGCCTGGGAAAGCTGAGTGCTGAGGAAATAGGGATAGAGGAGCCTGGGAAAGCTGGGTCTCATCTGCTTCTCATTCTCTGCTCAGTATCCTGACATCTGATCCTCATTGTGTGAGCTATTGTTTTCAGTCATTCACTCCATGTGTCTGTGATGTCAGCCTGTCACCACACTTGTGTGTGTTATCAGCTCTGTGTTCCTTCCTTATCACCCCCTTGTGTCTGCTATGTGTTATCAGCCTTCCATGTCTTGTGGTGTGTCCCTCTGCTTGTGATACCTGTCCTCCTGGATGCTGTGCTCCTGGATGCTGTGCTCCTGGGTCCTGTCAGTTCCCCCAGTCAGAGGCAGACAGACCTGGCTCCAGGGTAAAGCAGAGCCCCTGTGTCCCGGGGAGGCATCCATCCATCGCTGCTGCTGGAGAGAAGTTCAAAGAGGCCGCGCTCAGCCTGGATTGGGGGAGTGAGCTCCTCCCCTTCACACGGTGTAGGAGAGAGGTCACATGACTCACTCTCTGCACTGTGATTGGAGCTCTGTCCTCAGTGCTTGCAGGAGACATCCGGGGAGATATTCAGGGCTGCAGCCCCGGATGTTTGATGCCTGTGACGCCCCTGACGACAGGGGACGGAGCGTCCAGCAGCCATGGTAACACACAGCACTGTGAGGGGGCGTGGCCTGCAGATACTCACTACAGTGCGGGACCACGCCCCCAAATCGGGGGGGGCAACCAGCGCCCCCCACTGAGTGGCGCCCGGAGCAAAAGGTTCGGCTGCACCCCCCTAGATACGCCCCTGACCTTCAGTGCTGTGATGACAGTAGCGGGATCTGTCCCGGTCTCATCAGTCTCTTCTGTGATTGGATGCAGTCTCTCCTCTCCTGGATCTTTGCGCAGTCTGAGAAACAACAGATCATGGATGCACAGACTGGAGGGGCTGTAGTCTTCTCCTGGTTGTGACCATGTGGTCACAAGCCGGCGAAACAGGTGAAGGAACAGCGGAAGCTCGAGCACACAGGACATCTGGCATAATGCTATAATCATGTGCGGTCAGGCAGCCTATGCCTGGTAAATAATGATGGGGAGGTAGAGCAAGAGGAAGGGAGAGGGGGAGGGTTTGGCTAAAGGCCACGTCACACGCTTCAATTTCTTGAACGATATCGCTTAAGCGATCTGTTTTTTTGATCGCTTAAGCGATATCGTTTGTCCGTCGCTGCGTGTAATCAAGCGATTTTACAATGTAACATCGCTTGATTGTTTGATCGCAGATTTGTGAGCCGGAGCTCAAATCAAGCGATAAACGCTTGATCAATCTGCATCATCGTGGTGTGTGACACCACGATGATCCATCTCCCAGCGGCAGAGCCTATGCTGGGAGATGGCATCTATGGTAAACGTCGGGTTACTAAGCGCCTACCATAGTTACCAGCGATCTCGCTGGTCCACATCGCTGGTGAGTCTGCCTGTGTGACAGCTCACCAGCGATGTGAGCGATATTGTTAGCGATCGCGCGTGCACGTGATCGCTAACAATATCGCTCACAAGATTGATGCGTGTGACGTGGCCTTTAGAGCCGACAGGCTTGCCCACCGGGGAATAATGAAAATAACCAAACCTCACATAGTGACGTCTTGCTCTATACTTGGTTTGTCTCCTCCCCTCTTTTCCATAACTTTTATAACACTTTTCTCTTGAATCATTCAACTAAAGGAATGCACTCAGCATCCCAGTGCCTGGTAATTCATGTCAAGCACCTGAAGGATTAATAAACTTATTGAATGTGGGTTTGAGTAGTTTGTGAGGGGTGCAATTTTTCAAATGGTGTCACTTTTGTGTATTTTCTGTCACATAGGTCACATCTGTGTTACTTCAAATGTAATTTGTTCCTTGAAAAAATGGTTTTGTAAATTTGTTGAAAAAATAAATTGCTTATAAAGTTTTAATTCTTCTAACTTTCTAAGGGCCCTTTCACATCTGCGTTTTTTGAAATTTGCGGCTGATGCGGTGAAAAAACCTGCCGCAAGTGCAAAACCGCACTTGCCGCACCTGCCGCAAGTACGCCTATACTTTGCATGGCGTTTACCGCAACCGCACCGCAAGTGCAGCCGGTATGCGGTAATTGCGGCAGATGCGGTTTTTTCACCGCATCTGCTGCAAATTTCAAAAAACGCTGATGTGAAAGGGCCCTAACAAAAAAATGTATGTTTCAAAAATCGTGCTGATTTAAAAAAGGCTTGTGGTAAATGTTATGTATCAACTATTTTGTGTGCCATAAGTTTCTGGTTTCAAGGCATAAAAATTCAACGTTTGAAAATTTTGAAATTTTTGCCTAATTTATGAAATTTTCACAAATAAACGCAAATCATATTGACCAACATTTACCACTAACATGAAGTACAATGTGTTACAAAAAACATTTTGAGACTCACTGTGATTTGTTGAAGCATTCAAGAGTTATTATTACTAATTTATACTAGGGATGGGCAAACTCGAACTGTAAAGTTCTGGACCTGTACCGAACACATAGTGTTCATGCACAAGGTCCCGAACACAGGTTTCCATGGGAAGCCCGTGTTACAGCTCAGGTCCAGTTTGGGTCCAGGGCCTGTAAAATAAAGAATAAAATTAATAATAAACATTATAATTAATGACCTTTTCAGCGATGCATCCTCCCGTCTCGCTGTCATGGCCACTTCTGCTTCTGGGGCCGCTCATTAACTTCAGGCGGTATTCACTGTACTCAGCAGTCTTTGGCTTTTTCCGACAGTGTTCGTGCGGTGACGTCCGGGTTCACCCACGTTCATGGCCCGAGATATGCACTTGGGTGAACTCTGAATGTCACTGTCAGTATCAGCCTGCTTCTCCCTCTGCATAGATAGTCTATGCAGAGCAATGTAGTAGAGCTGACATTGCTTTGCTATCCACGTGGATTACTTCGGACGGAGGACTTTTTTTTTATAATAAAGATGGAGTATCTAAATATTTGTTTCTGTTTTTCTAATAAAAAACATTTCTCTGTGTTGTTTTTTTATCTTTTTATCTAGAAATTCATGGTGGTCATGTCTAATATTGGCATGACCCCATGAATTTCGGCCTTAGGGCCAGCTGATAATACAAAGCTGACCCTAACCTCATTATTACCCAGCGAGTCACACGGCACCAGGGCCGCAGGAAGAGTTGCATACAGCACCAGAAGATGCAGCTTTTATCAGTGAGCCATTTTCTGGGGCCGCTGCGGACTTCAATTGACAGAGGGGGGGCCCAGAAAGCTTGGGCCACCCATATAAACTTCGGGGCCCTGGGGCAAAACTTCATAGTTTGGCCCCTCAACATTTCAATTACTAGAGGGTGTGCGGAACATGGTGAAGCCTGCAACACATTGTTGTAAACAACACACAGGCTTCACCACGTTCCGCAAGACCTTTAATAGATTTTGTTAATGATGCAAGTTTTAGAAGTTAAATATTCTGTGAATGTAGTGGTATATATACTGAGGGGATCAGCACAGGTGGGCGGGTATCTTGAGAAAGTTGTCCGTGAGCAACGAAACATGTTGATAGCTCTGCCCAGACTGTGCTAAGACTGCCTGACTGTTAGACAGACAAGTTGTCCCATCACAAGAAGCCAGAGACTGTGCTGAGCTCACTGTGACCAGTTCCTGCAACATCATATCAGCAAGCCAGGTGCACACTGTCGGCCGCAGTAGTGCCTGCCTGTGCTCTGGTGCAGACGAGCCAACACAACAGACCAGACAGCTTGGGAAACCGCCCCATGACAGATGCGAGCACCCTTTACCATCTACAAATAGTAAGTACACACATCAGAACAAGGGAGATTTTTTATGTGTATATAGGACTAGCAATCTAAACAAAATCTGCAATCATTACCCCTTTGGCACACTGATTATACGCATGGGCAGCCTATACACATATCATTCTCTAGCAGGAAAAACATGCAACGTACTTTAAGAAGACCTACCCACATACCGAGTTATTGGGTGAGCATCTTCATTTTTAAGCAAGATTAATATTAAATGGGAAATTATTGATAATTTTGTTTTTGTGACCCCCTCAGTATATATACTACCGTTTTATAGAGGGAACCACATCTCCAGGGGAGAAGGGAATCAGGAAGGAGGAACGAACAAGCTGGAAATACATATATCATACAGCACAGCAACCGGTGAGAACAATACTGTAAATAGTACTAGTTTTAGTGAGGTGGACCGGTTTAGTCCATTAACACAGTTCCTCTATTTTTCACAGCAAATGAGGAGGTCGTGCAGATTGCAGTGGAACTAGCGACAATCATCTATCGCACCACTATTCAGAAGCACTAGTAGAAGGCACCTTATACTGCCAGGACGCTACACGGCATATCTGAACACAAACTGCTAGCACAGTTTTATTTTATTTTCAGAATCTAATATATTTTTATGTACTCTTTTTAAATCATGTTTTTGATCTTTGTAATAAACAGTTTTAAGATATCATACATTTAGTTTAAAGTCTTCCCTACCTTAAGTAAGTGTGAAGGCAAGCGCTAGGTCTGTAACCATATTCAGCTAGTTACCCTGTACCATAGAGATTGGAAGCACAGCAATCTCAGAGACCTTTCAGCTGCTGCCTAATTAAGCCCCGCTTATGTTAATGCAAGCTCCAGTGACCCCACTACACTGATTCTGTGAATGTGTTTGGAAAATTAAGAAGGTGAATAATTCCAAATATTGCACAATTTTCAAATAACTGTATATGTTTATTAAATATTATCAAACAGATTTCCAAGCTTTTATTCTCCTTCCTCCAACGCGTTTTGGCGCCCTGCCTGGCACCTAGTTATCCCTGAGGAAGGTGCCAGGCAGGGCGCCGAAACGTGTTGGAGGAAGGAGAATAAAAGCTTGGAAATCTGTTTGATGAAATTCTGACTCATTGGTGAGTTTTCTGAGCTTGGAGCAGCGCAGACCGTGACACACCTATACTCCCATCATCATTCTGGATATCATCACTGGTCAGTGGTTGGTGGAGGTTCTGCAGCAGCTCTTGAGTATTTTACGCCTTCAAACCAGTTGTGGGGATCACAACTGTACCAGGTGAGTGGCTTCATAGCACCACCCTGATTTCATACAGTGTCACTAGTGATAGGGCACTATTGCGCCTCTTGTCCCCCACCCCTTTATATTTTTGCAGTATTAAATATTAAGTAGTTTTAAACAGTATATATTTAAACTTTGTTCACTTAAACATAACATTACTTACACATTAACAATTTGTTCAGTTTTAAACAGCTACTTAAACATTTGTTTCCTAACTTTCAGAGAAGCGAATTCATCAATTACTTTGTCAAAGTTGATCTGTTGAGTTCGATCATTCTCAATTGAAAGTAAAGCTAAGCTGCTGAGTCTTTCTTGAGCCATAGTACTTCTCAAGTAGTTTTTTATGAGTTTAAGCTTAGAGAAGGATCGTTCAGCCTTAGACCCCGTCACAGGAACAGTCAAATACATGATGCACGCTGTGCAAACGTCTGGATAGCTTGATGAAAGTGAAGAATGCTCGACTATAAGGAAATCAACAAATTTCTTAACACTTTTCATTTTTTCCAGTTGCTTTTGAAACAAATTTTTTACTGAACATAACTGTGAAGGAAAGGCTGGAGTTACATCATTTGCAAACTTGTTAACAAAATAAACAGCTTTTTTTGTGAATATCTCTTTCACTTGCACTGGCCAAAAAATGAGGTTGTATTACTTCATAAGAGTCAAGAACAGCTTTCATCCCTTCAAAGCAGCGATGAAGTTGAGTACAAAGTGTGTCTACCATTGGATAGAACACAGTTACTCGGAAACAAGTTTTTGGGTCTGCTAATCTCTCATCTTCACACAACTCATCAAAGTTTTTCTTCACTTTCCTTACTCTGTTCTGGTGAAATTAATTTTTTATTCCCCATCGACTACACACATCTGATGCTTCAGAAACAAGTGCTTCGAACCTTTCATGCATTTCGGTTATCTTTAACAATGCATTACCCAATAACTCATATGCAGAGAAGAGGTCCATGGTTTCAGATTGTAAGGATTTCGATACGAGGTTGAGAGTCTCTAAGACTTCAAATTGCACAACCAAAAGTAATACAAAATCAAAACTTTCAAGTTTGTTCTTTAGCTGATTTAGTCTGGGGCCCCTTGGGTGGTTGGGGCCCCGGGGCAGTGTCCTGGCTGCCTGGCTTGTAGTTACGGCCCTGGCCACCCTGTGCTGTGGATTCCAGACCCCAGCTGCCTAGTTGTACCTGGCTGCACCCAAAAATAGGGCGAAGCCCACGTCATTTTTTAAAATTTAATTATTTCATGAAATTCATGAAATAATTTTAAAAATAGGGCTTCCCAGGTGGCATGACCTGAGCTGTCCTCGGGTGACCTGAGTTACCCCCCCTTACGGTGCTGCAGGTTGAGTCCTGGAGTGATGCTGACAGGGACTCTGCTGCTAAAGTGTTTGATAAGCTAAAAACTGTCTTTGAAAAATGCACACAGTCTGAATTGAGGATGCTGTTCTACCAGTGTAAGCAGAGACCGCAGGATACTATCAGAGACTATGCCCTCCGTTTACAAGGGGCACTCCGGTCCTTAAAACAGGTAGACCCGGCAAGTGTACTGGAAGAGGATAAAATGCTTCCAGAACAGTTTACAGAAAGATTGAGGTCATCCTACCACCGCCAGCAGGTACATATGTGGCTATTGGATCATCCAACTGTGAACTTTAATGACTTAAAAGATCGTGCTATAACAGTGTTAAGAGATCCAGTGCCTGCAGAGCCTGCAATACAATCCTGGCAGGTTAACACCTCTCCCATAGACTTTAAACCCGTTTCTACAGACCCTAAAAAAGTAGAAAGACAAGCTGTAGCAGATAAATCAGATGATGACTTGCGTAACCAGGTGCTGCAGTTAAACAAAAACATGGACTATGTACTCACACTCTTGCAAACCATGCCTGGAGCACCACCATCAAGCAAAATCCAACTAGCTGATAGCCCTAAGGATGTCCCATGGATGTGGAGGAAGAACAAGTCGCCCGTGCAGGGGACCAATGCACCATTCCAACGTAGACCCATGTCGCCCGTGGAGGGGACCAACAAGTCGCCCGTTCAGGGGACCGACGCACCATTCCAACGCAGAGCCAGGGACTACACGGATTCTTCAGGACAACCCATCTGCCTGCGATGCAACAAACCGGGCCACTTTGCAAGAGGATGTCTTTTAAACACGAGTTTTCTGGGCCTGAGTGCCAGCCCCCAGGAGTAGAGCAGCTGGCCCAAATGACTGGTGTAACCGATACGTAGGAGGCTGTCCGTACCTCAACATTAAGCTAGAAGGAATCCCCATGTCGGCCCTACTGGACACCGGGTCGCAGTTCACTACGATCCCACATATCCTTTACAAACAATTTTGGTCTGATAACGATCTTGAACCCCCAAACCCCAATTTTTATATTATTGCAATCAATGGACAACCACAAAAACAGGTGGGGTACAGAGAAGCTACAATAAAGTTGGGGAGGGAGGAATTAAAAGGCCAAGGGTTATTTGTGCTAGAAGATAATCCTAATGAAAAATACCCTTACATGGTAATTGGTACTAATGTTATTGAAAACTGCATTGGAGAAGTGTTGTTTTTACTCCAACAGATTGCTGAGACTGCTGGTTATGGGCGGATGAGAGTCATCCAAAGAGAGATCCGAGCCCTCATCTACAAGCAACAGGTAAATCTGTCTGGGGGAAGAAATTGGCAGTGTGTGGGTAACAGACCCGGTTCCCATTGTGTTACCACCAAAAAGTGAGATGATGATATGGTGTCGAGCAGCGATAGGTCTCAGAGGAAAAGAATACCAGGCAGTTGTAGAGCCGGTATATTCAGAGCATAGACCTACACTACTGACAGCCAGAGGGATGGTGGATGTACGCAAGGGACAAGTACCAATCCATGTATTAAATTGTGGGGAAGAGGAAGCCAAACTACCCCGGTATGCTACTGAAGCAAAGCTGTATACTGTTTGTAACAACATATAGGCAGTGGGACCTGTTTCCTCGTCTAGCCAGGCGGAGGATAAGAACTCCAAAGGACAGCTAGAGGAGTGGTGTCAGCAGTTGCACATAGGAACTGATGCCACCCTTCTCACCAGAAGAGCGGAGTTTACCGGGTAGCACAGGAATTCAAGCAAATATTTAGTAAGCATCCATTAGATTTTGGAGGATTAAACGGATACACCATTGCATGCCCACAGGAGATCATCCCCCAATTAAGTTGAGACACCGACTGATTCCACCAGGTCATTACCAATATGCCAAAGAGATACTGGGGGACATGAAGGAAGCCGGGGTTATAAGAGATAGCTGTAGTCCCTGGGCTGCCCCTTTAGTCCTAGTCAGGAAGAAGGATGGCACGATGAGGATGTGTGTGGATTATAGGGAGGTCAACAAGAGCACTCACAAAGATGCTTACCCATTACCCCGAATAGAGGAGTCTCTTGCTGCATTAAAGACTGCTAATTATTTCTCCATATTAGATCTCACTAGTGGGTATTGGCAGGTCTCCGTTGCAGAAGAAGACCAAGAGAAGACTGCATTCACAACACCAATGGGACTATGCAAATTCAACAGCATGCCATTCAGGTTATGCAATGCACCAGGAACGTTTCAAAGAATCATGGAATGTTGCCTGGGACACCGGAACTTCGAGATGGTACTCTTATACCTGGACGACGTCATCGTGTTTTCCAAAGCCTACCAAGAACACCTGGAACATCTGGCAGAGGTATTTGAGGCTTTAGCAAAGTACGGGATCAAGCTCAAACCATCTAAATGTCACCTGCTAAAACCTAAAGTTCAATACCTGGAACACGTGGTCAGCGCAGATGGAGTAGCACCAGACCCGGAAAAGGTAACAGCAATCCAGGATTGGCAGAGACCAACCACCGTCACCGAGGTAAGTCAGTTCTTAGGTTTGCTTGGGTACTATAGAAGATTCATTAAGGGCCACACAAAGATGGCAGCACCCCTACAAGATCTTCTGGTAGGCCAATCTAAAAAGAGAAGATCTTCAGAGTCACCATTGGACTGGGGAGAGGAACAAGAAAATTCCTTCCAACAGATGAAGCAGGCTCTGTCTGACCGGTGAAGAAATCCTGGCTTACCCCGATTATAACCTACAATTCATGCTTTACACCGACGCAAGAAATATAGGCCTGGGAGCAGTGCTTTTCCAGATTCCAGATAGTAGAGAGAGAGTAATCGCTTATGCCAGCAGAAAACTTCGACCCACCGAGAGGAACCCGGAAAATTACAGTTCCTTTAAGTTGGAGATCCTGGCCTTGGTCTGGGCTATAACGGCAAGGTTCAAGCATTAACTCGCAGCTTTGAAATTTACCATCTACACGGATAATAACCCGTTAACACATTCGGACACCGCGAAGCCTGGTGCACTGGAGCAACGTTGGATGGCCCGACTATCGAACTATGACTTTACTATCAAAAACCGGGCAGGCGGCAACAACATACCCTAGAGGGAGCTCAGTCAAAAACGGATATATAATTAATAGTATGGATGACTGGCATCTAACCTCTAAGTGCAGGTGCAAGCAGATAAAAAACATACTAATGAGAACTAGGAGATATCTGCGGAGTGCCCGGTGACCAACGCCAAGATGCTAAGTCTTCTATTTGCATACATACTATTAATTATATGTCCCTTTTTGACTGAGCTCATTCTTCCCCTCCCCTTTCCTCGCCCGGAAGCCAGCTGAGGTCTTCATCTTGTTGGAGTCCAGCACATACTTTTCCTTCTTCAATTAGAAATAAGGGGATATAAACCCATTCACATGTCACAACTCTGTTAGTCATAGTGTTAGGACCCGTGAGATGGAAGCACCTTGGCGTCGGTCACCGGGCACTCCGCAGTGGCCACTGCTGAAGCTAAGTCTTCCTATTTGCATTATATTCCAGGGCAGTGATTGCTATAATACATTTTATCATTTTACTTGTATTAGCTGTGCAGCTCGGCCACTCATTGCACTCATGAATTGTGCACATTTAGTGTCAGTGTTGCAGCAGATATCTCCTATTTCTCATTAGTATGTTTTTGTGCTTGCACCTGCACTTAGAGGTTAGATGCCAGTCATCCATATCATTAAGAAGAAGAGACCGTAACAGCCAGAAAGCACCACTCAAGCCTATCATCACCAAACAGCCATTAGAACTGGTAGCCTAAGATCATGTCAAACTCGCAACCAGCAAATCAGGCTACACCTATGCTCTTACCATGGTAGACCACTATTCCAGATTCCTTGTGGTAGCTCCAGTAAAGGACTTAACAGCTCAGACAGCAACAAGAACATTTTAGGCTTATTTCTGCAGACCCCAAGGTTATCTGGACCGGGTATTGACAGACCAAGGACCTATCTTTGAAGCTAAAATATTTAAAGAGTTTTGTCGCTTATACGGATGTAGGAAAGTCTGCACCACGTCTTACCATCCTCAAACTAATGGAATGTGCGAAAAGATGAATCACGTGGTAATTGAATTGCTGAAAACTCTGCCTTTAGAAGAACGAAATCAATGGCCAGAGAAGTTACCAGATCTAGTTGACATCTACAACAACATCCCAGTAAGCTCAACAAATTGTACTCCTGCATACATCATGAGAGCAAGACCAGGAAAATTGGCAGTAGACTTTGAAATAGGCATAGTAGTTCCTTAAGCAGATACTACAGATGCAGATTGGGATACTTATAGGAAAGAACAATACCAGAAAATCCAAGAATGCTTTGAGAGAAGTCTGGAAAAATCTAGAAGAAGGCAAGAAACCAACCTTAACAAAAGTGCGCAAGGAACGCCCTTAACACCAGGTGAATTGGTTTTGAAAAGAAAAAGAAGACTACACAATCTAGATGATCAATGGGAAAAAGAACCACACACTGTGTTACAATCCAGCTTTGATAACTAGAAAACCTGTTAATCAAATCATGGTGAACAACAACAGTGTCAGAGATCATTGAAGAATGCTCAACAGCTAACAAAGAATGTACTGTCAAGACAAAGACAAAACAAGACATACAGATTGAATCCCAGCAGAATGCCTCAATAAAGTGGCATACTATCCAATTATGTTCACAGCAGTAGAAGTGCCAAGAGTACAACCTGTACGAACCAGAGATCTCAATCTTGTACTGCATCCACTTGAACAGAGAATCAGGCATATGTGTACGCAGATCAACACATGATCATAATAGTGTTCACCTACACCAGCATACGTACTGGCATACGTTTTGTAGGTCAATGTCAACAGACACCACTCAGGTAAGAGATAACTGTAAACGGAAAGTATATGTGCAGAAGTAATATGTTATTAATGTAGTGTAGAGTGGAACTGATTACCCATGCAACAAGTTGGTAAAGAAGTGTCTGGGTGATAAGGACCAGCCTCCTAGCGGACCTATGTAGTGGTGTATGACTTAGCCGAGAGACTTACCTGTGACTTGAACTTTCCTTTTATTTCAATGACCTAGCAGGACGTCATGCAACACCGTTAAACACTAAACATGCGCGATTGCTAGCCTTATGGACGTTACCGTTTTATTATACTGGTTTTGTACATTTTATTTTTTTAAGCTTGTGTATAAGTAAAGTTGATTTGTACAAGCATGTCGCCACTACTCGTCTCGCACGAGTTCACTGACGGCTACTCGCGGCACCGAGTAATTCGATCTCGGCTGTCTCGTGGTCTCATCTCTGCAGTTGGCTCTTATGAGAGCCACATGCAGGATGCGCAGACTGCATGCCACAGCTGTTTTGCATTGCAGTGATTGGCGCCTGCACAGCGTGACGAGCCTTTATAAGACCCGCCGCGTCTCTGCACACACATCGACAGTCGTTAGGGACAGTAGATCTGCATGGCTAGACAGATATGAGGCAGGGTGATACAGATCGGGATCCAAAGCTTTTCTGTACCATAACAGTCCCCAGATGTGAACTTACTACCTTGATCCAGGTTAGGGATAAAGATCCAATCTCCTGTGACCATTACAGTCACCAGACTGTGTACTTACTACCTTAATACAGGTTAGGGACTAAAATCCTCTCTCCTGTGACCATTACAGTCACCAGACTGGTGTACTTACTACCTTGAATACAGGTTAGGGACTAAAATCCTACTCTCCTGTGACCATTACAGTCACCAGACTGGTGTACTTACTACCTTGATACAGGTTAGGGACTAAAATCCTAATCTCCTGTGACCATTACAGTCACCAGACTGGTATACTTACTACCTTAATACAGGTTAGGGACTAAAATCCTACTCTCCTGTGACCATTACAGTCACCAGACTGGTGTACTTACTACCTTGATACAGGTTAGGGACTAAAATCCTACTCTCCTGTGACCATTACAGTCACCAGACTGGTGTACTTACTACCTTAATACAGGTTAGGGACTAAAATCCTAACTCTCCTGTGACCATTACATTCACCAGACTGGTTTTTGTAGGTACATTACTTGACCATATTGATACACAGGTTAGGGACTAAAATCATACTCTCCTGTGACCATTACAGTCACCAGACTGGTGTACTACTACTGAACAGTTAGGATAAAATCCAATCTGTGACATTACAGTACGAGGTACTTACTACTAATCAGTTAGACTAATCCTACTCTGTGACCATTACAGTCACCAGACTGGTGTACTTACTACCTTGATACAGGTTAGGGACTAAAATCCTACTCTCCTGTGACCATTACAGTCACCAGACTGGTGTACTTACTACCTTAATACAGGTTAGGGACTAAAATCCTAATCTCCTGTGACCATTACATTCACCAGACTGGTGTACTTACTACCTTGATACAGGTTAGGGACTAAAATCCTACTCTCCTGTGACCATTACAGTCACCAGACTGTTGTCGCTGTATACAAGCAAAATGCGAAAGGGCGTTGGCAAGGAACAAGGAAGTGAACGTGATGGTGGTGCAGGCAGAGGCCGAGGTCGTGTGCAAGCACTAATTTCGTAACAAGAAAGGGGCACATCTACTCGCTCACACGTCCTGTCCCAAATTCTTGGGGCCCGCTGCAGTACACCGCTCTTGAACCAACACCAGTGTCAACAGGTTGTTACTTGGATAGCGGATAATGCTTCAAGTCAGATTGGCACCTCACAAACACCCTGTCTTCCACACGGTCAAGTGTCAGTAGCCGTGATACTGCACCGCACATTTCCCAACTTGATCCTCCTTCCTACCACCAGGACGAGTACACGTCCACGGACATTACTGATCCCACACTTGGACACTCGGAAGTCCAGAAGTGTGTACCCATGGGTGAGTGGAGGTACATGGCAAATTCCCATAACAAAATTTTAATTCAGTTGTCATTTGTTGGTGGTGTGGTGAAGTCTGGCCCAATCCAACCCTTGTTCATCTTGATCAGAGTCTAGCCTGTCAGCATTTTCAGTTGACAGGCGGGTGCATTTATCAGTAATGATTCCACCTGCGGCTCTGAAAACACGCTCTGACAAAATGCAAGCGGCAGGGCAGGCCAGGACTTCCAAGGCGTAGAGAGCCAATTCATGCCACGTGTCCAGCTTGGAGACACAATAATTGTAAGGCACAGAGGAATCTAGCAGTACAGTTGTTTGATCTGCAAGGCATTCCTTCAGCATCTGGCCAAACTTAGCATTTCTTGTGGCACCACCCCGCACCTCAGGGGCTGTGGTACGTGAGGGGCTGAGAAAACTGTCCCACATCGTAAAGACTGTTCCCTTACCTCTGGCGGATTGGACTTGTGCCCCTCTCGGCCGTACGCCTTTTTTTGTCCACCGATTCCTGACCTATGCCGCTAGCGTTTTGTGAGGGGAATGATTTGCCTACTTCCGTGACTATGGCCTTCTGGAAATGCTGCATTTTGTCTGACCTCTCCGCCTCAGGAATGAGAGACATAAAGTTCTCCTTGTAGCGTGGATGTTGTGAACGTGAGGGTCACGAGCCAGGCAGCTTACAATAAAGTCAGCCATGTGCGCCAGACTCTTAACAGCCATCACTTCAGTATCCAGACCAACACGATGACTGAACATGCTGTCCTCCTCCTCCTCCCTCATCTTCACTGTCCTCTGGCCAGCCACGCAGAATCGAGGGTATGACTGGTGTGCATGTCATATCCTCAATTTGGCCAGAGAGTTGCTCCATGTCTTCATCCTCCTCGTCATAGTCCTCCACTGCACGTTGTGATGAGATGAGGCTGGGCTGTGTGTTTTCACCCACACCCACTACTGTTTCTTGCTCCAAGTCATCGCGCTCGGCCTGCAATGCATCCTCTTTGTTTTTCAGCAGAGACCGTTTTAGAAGGCAGAGTAGTGGTATGGTGACGCTAATAATGGCGTCATCGCCGCTCACCATCTTGGTGGAGTCCTCAAAGTTTTGGAGGACGGTACATAGGTCGGACATCCATCTCCACTCCTCAGGTGTTATGTGTGGAGTATGACCCATTTCCCGACGGCTTAGGTGATGCAGGTAGTCCACAACTGCCCTCTTCTGCTCACATATCCTGACCAACATGTGCAGAGTTGAATTCCAACGCGTGGGGACATCACACACCAGTCTGTGGGCCGGAAGACGCAAACGGCGCTGAAAGCCAGCAAGGCCAGCTGAAGCAGCAGGTGACTTGCGAAAATGTGCAGACAGACGGCGAACTTTTACCAGCTGTTCAGACAGCTCTGGGTATGACTTTAGAAACCTCTGAACCACCAGGTTGAGCACACGGCCCACGCATAGAACATGCGTCAGCTGGCCTCGCCTCAAAGCTGCCACCAGGTTCCGGACATTGTCACACACAACCTTTCCTGGCTTTAGGTTCAGAGGTGTGAGCCAGTGATCTGCCTGCTGTTTCAGAGCTGTCCACACCTCTTCTGCATTGTGGGGTTTGTCACCTATGCAGACTAGCTTCAGCACAGCCTGTTGCCGCTCGCAGAGGCAGTGCTGCAGTGCTTCCAGCTTGGGACTGGTGTGGAGGGTACAGTGGATGAGGATGCGCAGGAGGAGGAGGCTGAAGAGCATGACATTCCGGAGCTGTAGGGTGTCGGTGAAACCCTGACAGAGGTAGGGCCTGCTATCCTTGCTGTGGGAAGGACGTGTTCCGTCCCTCGCTCAGACTGTGTCCCAGCCTCCACAATATTAACCCAGTGTGCCGTCAAGGAGATGTAGCGGCCTTGCCCACAAGCACTTGTCCACGTGTCTGTGGTTAGGTGGACTTTGGCTAAAACAGCGTTGTTCAGGGCACGTGTGATGCTGTTGGACACGTGGTTATGCAATGCGGGGACGGCACATCTGGAGAAATAGTGGCGGCTGGGGACCGAGTAACGTGGGACAGCAGCCGCCATCAGGTCGCGGAATGCTTCCATCTCCACCAGCCGGAAAGGCAACATTTCTAGCGCTATGAGTCGCGAAATGTGATAATTCAGGACTGTGGCATGTGGGGCGTTGGCAGCGTATTTGCGCTTGCGTTCAAAGGTTTGCTGAATGGATAATTGAATGCTGCGCTGGGACAAGGACGTGCTTTATGGTGGGGTTATTTGTGCGTGGGCAACTTCAGGTGCAGGGCCGGAGGCTTGTTCGCAGCCAGCATGTACAGGAGATTGGCTCGCACGCACAACACGCGAAGACGTAGCAGTGACATCAGCAAGCACCGCTCCTCGACTCTGTTGTACTTCCCCCAAAGTCGGGTGCTTGGCTGACATGTGCCTGATCATGCTGGTGGTGGTCAGGCTGCTAGTTTTCGTACCCCTGCTGCTGGCATGGCAGGTGTTGCAAATGGCCTTTTTAGAGTCATCTGGAGCCAACTTAAAAAACTCAGAGACTCGGGAAGACCTAACATTTGCACAGGCACTTTGTGTCGTGTTGTTGTTCCGGGGAACGGTTGCCTGCCTTCTGCCTGCGGACCCGACCCTGCTTCGTACTGCCTGTTGGGATGCTACGCCTCCCTCTCCCTGTGCACTGCTGTCCTCGCTCTGCATATCCTCCTGCCAGGTTGGGTCAGCTACTGGATCATCCACCACGTCATCTTCCTCTTCCTTGGCTAATCGCTGGACTGCTCCTCCTTCTCCTCATGTGCCACCATGATGACCGTTACAATAGTTAGGCTGTTGTTTCAGGTATACCCCCAGTGGTAAATTTTTACGCCCATTCTTTTTGAATGGGCATTACAACGACAGGATACCCGCTCCTTTTCAATGGGAAAAATGTTTTGAGGCCCTCATGCATGTCTCTATCCAGGGACATGTGGAGCCTCCCAATTTTTGGCAGCCCTGGCCAAAGGGCTATATTACAATACACCCACTTCAGGTTTACAGGCCCTCCTGCATGTCTCTATCCAGGGACAATGTGGAGCCTCCCAATTTTTGGCTGCCCTGGCCAAAGGGCTATACTATAATACACCCACTTCAGGTTTACAGGCCCTCCTGCACGTCTCTATTCAGGGACAATGTGGAGCCTCCCAATTTTTGGCTGCCCTGCCAAAGGGCTATACTACAATACACCCACTTCAGGTTTACAGGCCCTCCTGCACGTCTCTATCCAGGGACAATGTGGAACCTCCCAATTTTTGGCTGCCCTGGCCAAAGGGCTATACTACAATACACCCACTTCAGGTTTACAGGCCCTTATGCATGTCTCTATCCAGGGACAATATGGAGCCTCCCCAATTTTTGGCTGCCCTGTCAAAGGGCTATACTACAATACACCCACTTCCTTACAATGGGCACTTCAGGTTTACAGGCCCTCATGCACGTGTCTATCCAGGGGCATTGGTGAATCTCCCAATTTTGGACTGCCCTGGCAAAGGAAAATACTACAATAGACCCAGTTCCTCAAAATGGGCACATTATGTCAAGAGGCCTTCATGTACGTCTCTTCTCAGGGACATGGGAGTGCCGCACAATGTTTTCACGTAAAATCTTTCATGTAATCACAAAAAGTAACATACACCAGCTGTACCTCACTATTGAGTATGTGCCCTTAACATTTCCACCCTGAATATTCATTTTGGTGCCATTTTGGAAGGTTTTCTGGTGACTCCGTAAAATTGGCGTGAAACTCGGACAAGATTGTTCACAGCTGTGACTTTTGAGTGAGAAATGCTTCCAGGGGTCTTCCCCATGGTGTTGCCATGTCATTTGAGCACTCTTCTGAGACTTTTGTGACATTTTTAGGGTTTCTACATGCTGCCGGCAGTCATTTCATAAAAATACTCGGGTCTCCCATAGGATAACATTGGGCTCGGTACTCGGGCCGAGTACACGAGTATCTCGGGATGCTCGGCCCGAGCTTCGAGCACCCGAGCATTTTAGTACTCGCTCATCACTAGTTATGATATTTTATGGTTATGGAAAAATGTTTCAGTCCTGGAGGACTGTATTTAACTAGGGGGAAATGTGGCACCCCTGCGGGGGATTGCCACAGGATCCACCGGTACAAGGAGGGAATTACACCTTGGTTTGGACAGCACACCACACCTTCCACTCCACACCTGAAGGGGGAGCTCTACTGGCTGCCTTAAGCCAGTTCCCCTTTAAAACATCGAGGCCTGAGGAGAGGGGTTAGTCACTCCCAAGAGTCAGTCTGCAGTGAGCAGAGGAGAGAGGAGGAATGAGGAGCTGGTCGCTGGGAAGGATCCAGGACCAGGGACCACTGACCGCTGTGTTGCACCCTAGGGAAAGAGTCGGAGGCAAGTGGAGGAAGCATGGAATCAAGAAAGGGAACCAATTAATATAGCCCTTTAGTACACCCGGACACTGGAGTCCGACGCTGCCAGCATTTAGTGCAACAACAAAAGATCGGAAGATTCAGGCCCTGAAGCAATTTAAGTAAGAGACGCTAAAACTGACCAACTACAGGACCAGGGGCCATAGGAGAAACACGGACCCCGCAGAAGGACCTCATAGTCAGTTTGGAGCAAAGCCCTGAGAGGAAGAAGGAGCGGTGGGTTCAAGCACAGGCAGGACTCATCCCAAACCACAGAGCACAGAGACAGAGGAGGCCTCACAACTTTCTAAGGTGGAAGTCCCAAGTTGCACCGGGGACCTGGTTATTTCTCTGGACTGTACCTGTTACCCTGTCACCAGTAAAAGGTACCGAAACAACAATTCCTGTGTGTCTGTGTGCCTGTCTAACCGCTGCAATTCACCGCCTTGTCTGCAAAGATGCAACTACTACTCCCCTCATCCATCCCCGCTGCCCTGAGGTAAAGCTCCACCTGTGGGGAGCTATACCACACTCTGCTGCACCCACCATCAACTCAGTGGCCAGCTGCAGCGCTGGTATACCCGTTACCAGGTACCATAGGTGGTGTCACGTTAACAATCCCCTTATCTCCCACCATTCCCCGCCATTGAGGGTCCAGGGCACAGGACCAGGGATCGACCAGCCTTGATTCCCCATCAAAGCCGCCTTCAGCCCTGGTACCCGAGTAACCCCTACTCTGTCGACCGCCTCACAGACATGAGGGTTGAGGGGTTAACAAAGATGCAGTCCCTAATTTATTTGTGGAGTTTTTTTATGTTTTAATGAAGTATTAAAAAAAATTCGATGTGGGCTTCGCCATATTTTTGTATGCCAGTCAGGTGCAGTAGGCAGATATGGGCTGCCCCTAACCCCCAGCTGCCTATTTGTACCTGGTTGGAAACAAATATATAGGAAGCCCTTTTTTTTTTAATATTTCATGAATTTCACTGCAAAGCGCATCAGCAAAAAGAATGAACATGACAATTCTTTGCACCTTTTTTGGCGTGCTTTTCCCATAGGCCACATGATAAATGGGCTTTGGAAAAGCGCTCTGGGAAAAGCGCAGCATCTGAATGCAGTCGTGCTTTTTTGTGCAAAACGCGTGCAAAAAAGTGCCACTGCAAAATTACATTTTAACTATGCCTTGTCTGAACGTAGCCTAAAGGTTTCCTAACTACAATTTCAGCAAGTTCCCCATTGATTTCGATTAGATATTAGTTCTTATTGATCACAGTTCGAATAGCTTGATCCAATGGATCGAATTTAAAATAAAGAAAATAACTTTTCTTTTATAATTTTATTTTTCTAATTAGATCACTACGTGCGATTAAATTTACTCTAACGTGAGCCTCTTTTAATAAAATCTCAGGATAGCCTCTAGGGGATAGGTGTATTTTAATGCCTCAGAATTTTGTTGAAAACATTTATCGTTGTTGTTAATTCTTTTTAATCATAACAGTTGGTTGAATGGTAGAGATTTTCAAGAACAGGTAGCCAGAGTAGTTTATTCAAAAACTCCTAATAAACTTACTAGTAGTGCCCTATGTTGTGGTAAACTTACATACATGCCTTGCATGGCTCATGTTCCTCAACATGGTTGTACAGAAATTCCTATGCCACTTTCCTGGCCTGGATGAGCTGCTGCAGAAGGCACGGTCACTGTGTGCTCTCTATCGCCATTCACACCATGCAGCTCATTGACTAGCATCTCTATAGAGGTCTTTTGGAAAATCGGTTAATCAGTTAACGTGATGTGCCGACACAGTGGTATTCAACTTTGCACATATCTCAGCAACTTTAGTAGCAGCGATGAGCCCTGGCACAGTATGGCTAGCTTCACACTGCAGTTTTTTCACTGATCAGTGTTCATCAGTTTGTGTGCCAAAACCAGGAGTGTCTCCAAAACTCAGAACAGGAGTCAATCTTTCAATTATAGTTTTTCTCTGCAAGTTCCTCTTCTGGTTCCTCTCCTGGTTTTGACACCCAAACACTGATGGACACTGATCAGTGAAAAACTGCAGTGTGAAGCCAGCCTATGTCATCACATGTAGAATGAGTCAAAGTGAGCCGAAGGTGGAGCAGATAATGCTTGCACAGTGCTCACAGATCAATGATCTCTTAACCCTCCTGTACAGTTTTGAAATGGCTATTAAGATATTTAGTGTTGACAATGCCATAATCAGCATCAGTTTTCCAGTAATCTACATGCTGGGGCAAACTTTGAAAAGTCTGCTGGATTAGGAGCTGGTACCAAAGAAAGAGGATGTTGAAACAGAGGATGTGGAAGGGATATCAATATCTCTAAGGTCTGGGCTCTCGTTGCAGGTGCAGGAGCCAAAGAAGAAATGGAAAACGAGGATGAAGAGGTGATGGGTACACAACAGTCAGGGGAGAATGAATAAATGATTCCCCTTTCTGAATCAAAAGGTGTGTAGGCTCAGCGCAATTCTTTTTTATCAATGGCTTATGTCTACTGTATATCGATATAACTCACAATATGTATGCTAAAAAAAACTTAAATAAAATCACAAACATGTATTTTTTAACCGTGTACCAGATATTTATTAAAATTATTTTTATCAACATTTTTTTGATATAAAATGCTTTAAAACATTAAGATCCTAATGTATATATATATATATATATATATATATACCGTATATACTCGCGTATAAGCCGAGTTCTTCAGCCCAAAAATTGGGCTGAAAAGTCCCCCCCTCGGCTTATACGCGAGTCATATACAGGCGCCCCCCCCCCATCGGTATACAGGCCCCCCCATCGGTATACAGGGGTTCCCCCTTGCTGCCGCAAACCTGTAAAGGAATACATCATTATACTTATCCCTGTCGCTGTCCCGCCGCCATCGCGCTCCTCCGGCTTTTTCCGGCTTCCTCCTCCGGTGGGCGCAGGCAATGACGTCATTGTCTGTGCGCCGGAGGAGGAAGCTGGGAGAAGCCGGAGGAGTGCGATGGCAGCGGGACAGCGACAGGGATAAGTATAATGATGTATTCCTTTACAGGTTTGCGGCAGCCTGTATACTACCACTGGGGCTGCTGCTGTATACTACCACTGGGGTTGCTGTTGTATACTACCACTGGGGCTGCTGCTGTATACTACCACTGGGGCTGCTGTATATACCTCTGGGGCAGCTGTATACTACCACTGGGGCTGCTGTATACTACCACTGGGGCTGCTGCTGTATATACCTCTGGGGCTGCTGCTGTATACTACCACTGGGGCTGCTGCTGTATACTACCACTGGGGCTGCTGTATATACCTCTGAGGCAGCTTTATACTACCACTGGGGCTGCTGCTGTATATACCACTGGGGCTGCTGCTGTATACTACTACTGGGGCTGCTGCTGTATACTACCACTGGGGCTGCTGGATATACCTCTGGGGCTGTTGTATACTACCACTGGGGCTGCTGTATATACCTCTGTGGCTGCTGTATACTACCACTGGGGCTGCTGCTGTATACTACCACTGGGCTTATACACGAGTCAATAGGTTTTCCCAGGTTTTGGGGGCAAAAGTAGGGGGGTCGGCTTATACACGGTTCGGCTTATACACGAGTATATACGGTATATAGATTCAAGATTCAAGATTCAGTATACAGTATATATATACAGTTATTTCTATAAATTCAATAAGTTTCTCATTACTCTTCTGGACAGGGTTCTGTTCAATTAGTGGGGGTTATGTCTCTCAGAATCCATATGGGGTGCCCTAAAAAATATTTTAGTATATCAGTATATATATATATAAGATCAAAAAAACCAGTCAGTACTCCTTCATTTAGTGAAGTGGACGTTTATTTCACCACCCCATGTGATGCATCACATGGGGTGGTGAAATAAACGTCCACTTCGCTAAATGAAGCAGTGCTGCCTGGTTTTTTGGATCTTCTGTTTGGACGGCTGAGCACCGTATACAGGACTTTGCACTGATAAGTACTTATAAGATTGTTCTGATTCTATTTTTCTACTTTTTATATATATATATATATATATATATATATAGAAATATATATATATATATATATATATATATATATACAGTTAGGGCCAGAAATATTTGGACAGTGACACAATTTTCGCGAGTTGGGCTCTGCATGCCACCACATTGGATTTGAAATGAAGCCTCTACAACAGAATTCAAGTGCAGATTGTAACGTTTAATTTGAAGGGTTGAACAAAAATATCTGACAGAAAATGTAGGAATTGTACAGATTTCTTTACAAACACTCCACATTTTAGGAGGTCAAAAGTAATTGGACAAATAAACATAACCCAAACAAAATATTTTTATTTTCAATATTTTGTTGCGAATCCTTTGGAGGCAATCACTGCCTTAAGTCTGGAACCCATGGACATCACCAAACGCTGGGTTTCCTCCTTCTTAATGCTTTGCCAGGCCTTTACAGCCGCAGCCTTCAGGTCTTGCTTGTTTGTGGGTCTTTCCGTCTTAAGTCTGGATTTGAGCAAGTGAAATGCATGCTCAATTGGGTTAAGATCTGGTGATTGACTTGGCCATTGCAGAATGTTCCACTTTTTTGCACTCATGAACTCCTGGGTAGCTTTGGCTGTATGCTTGGGGTCATTGTCCATCTGTACTATGAAGCGCCGTCCAATCAACTTTGCAGCATTTGGCTGAATCTGGGCTGAAAGTATATCCCGGTACACTTCAGAATTCATCCGGCTACTCTTGTCTGCTGTTATGTCATCAATAAACACAAGTGACCCAGTGCCATTGAAAGCCATGCATGCCCATGCCATCACGTTGCCTCCACCATGTTTTACAGAGGATGTGGTGTGCCTTGGATCATGTGCCGTTCCCTTTCTTCTCCAAACTTTTTTCTTCCCATCATTCTGGTACAGGTTGATCTTTGTCTCATCTGTCCATAGAATACTTTTCCAGAACTGAGCTGGCTTCTTGAGGTGTTTTTCAGCAAATTTAACTCTGGCCTGTCTATTTTTGGAATTGATGAATGGTTTGCATCTAGATGTGAACCCTTTGTATTTACTGTCATGGAGTCTTCTCTTTACTGTTGACTTAGAGACAGATACACCTACTTCACTGAGAGTGTTCTGGACTTCAGTTGATGTTGTGAACGGGTTCTTCTTCACCAAATAAAGTATGCGGCGATCATCCACCACTGTTGTCATCCGTGGACGCCCAGGCCTTTTAGAGTTCCCAAGCTCACCAGTCAATTCCTTTTTTCTCAGAATGTACCCAACTGTTGATTTTGCTACTCCAAGCATGTCTGCTATCTCTCTGATGGATTTTTTCTTTTTTTTCAGCCTCAGGATGTTCTGCTTCACCTCAACTGAGAGTTCCTTTGACCGCATGTTGTCTGGTCACAGCAACAGCTTCCAAATGCAAAACCACACACCTGGAATCCACCCCTGACATTTTAACTACTTCATTGATTACAGGTTAACGAGGGAGACGCCTTCAGAGTTAATTGCAGCCCTTAGAGTCCATTGTCCAATTACTTTTGGTCCCTTGAAAAAGAGGAGGCTATGCATTACAGAGCTATGATTCCTAAACCCTTTCTCCGATTTGGATGTGGAAACTCTCATATTGCAGCTGGGAGTGTGCACTTTCAGCCCATATTATATATATAATTGTATTTCTGAACATGTTTTTGTAAACAGCTAAAATAACAAAACGTGTGTCACTGTCCAAATATTTCTGGCCCTAACTGTATATATATATATATATATCTTTCTGTTGGCTATTATTGTATATTAAAGGGAATCTGTCACCTGGATCTAAGCCCCTACACTATCACTACCTGTCCCTGCACCTTCCTAGCTGCTCACTATCTATCCCTCTATGAGCTAAATCCGCCCTATTAAACTGCAGAAAGATAACTTATAGCTTACAGAAGTCCCTGAGGCTGGGGACTGAAAAGGCGGCCCGAGGCTCTATTCTGCCCCTCCTCGATACAGCAGCACACGCCTCGCTGGGCGACGTTATTCTTTCTTCATCGCCGCCTCCTCCATTTGGAATCTCCTGCCTGCTTTACACCTATCATGTTGTGGTGATGCAACCTCAATGTGTCCCCTGACTGGGACACAGCATATGGGAGATTGTATCTTCTGCTCGGTATCAGCACATACAGGGTTAGCTTCTGCTGGAGCTGAGTGCTGAAAGCACTGATGCCCAGGTGTGCGGGTGAATAGGAGATGATATGAGCTGCCCTGGGCTGTGGGGAGGGGGTGGAGTGTGTCAGGACAGCAGGAGCTGCTGTGTAGAGAGCTGTGTGAAGATTTAACACAGCCTGTGAGCTCTCTCAGAGTGTACGTTCATGAGGCTAATGAGCGGATGGTGAGGAGAGAAAGGTTGTGTGCTGACCTAACACAGCCTATCTGGGGGAAGGTACAGAGCTTCTATATCAGCTGTTGGGATTGTATGAGGTTTTATTCGGCTGTGCCCCGGAACCTGGAGGTCTGTGAATACCTGTCCTGTGCCATTAAACTGTGCTGTGTGAGCAATTACCTGAGTCACTGCCTTCTGTCGTGACGATCCTAACCGCTACCTTACAGTGTAAAGCTGGTGGGAGATTCCAAATAGAGGAGGTGGCGATGAAGAAAGAATAACGCCGCCGAGAGGGGCGTGTGCTGCTGCATCGAGGAGGGGCAGAATGGAGCCTGGGCCCGCCTTTTCAGTCCCCAGCCTCAGGGACTGCTGTAAGTTATGTTATTTTTCTGCAGTTTAATAGGGCGGATTTAGCTGAGAGAGGGATAGATAGGGAGCAGCTAGGAAGGTGCAGGGACAGGTAGTGATAGTGTAGGGGCTTGGATCCAGGTGACAGGTTCCCTTTAAGCTTGGATAGTTTCTTCTACCTCTATATATTGCTCTATATGTTATCTTCTTGCCGGGCTATGTATTGCTTGATGTGAATTTCCTCCAAGCACCTTAAGGAAGCACCGCAAAAAGGGAGGAAATCCACATGAAGCAAAACATAGCCTGTCAAGAAGATAACATATAGAGCAATATATAGTGGTAAGAGAAACCACCTGAGCTTAATATACAATAATACCCAACAGAAAGATATATATATATATATATATATATATATATATATATATATATATATACTGATACACTAAAATATTTTTTAGTGCACCCCATATGGATTCTGAGAGACATAACCCTCACTAATGGAACAGAACAAGGTCCAGAAGAGTAATGAGAGAAACTTATTGAATTTATAGGAATAACTGTATATATATATATATATATATATATATATATATATATAATACATTAGGATCTTAATGTTTGAAAGCATTTTCTATAAAAAAAATTTTTATAAAAATAATTTTAATAAATATCTGGTACACGGTTAAAAAATACATATTTGTGATTTTATTTAAGATTTTTTTAGCATACATATTGTGAGTTATATTGATATACAGTAGACATAAGCCATTGATAAAAAATAATTGCGCTGAGCCTACACACCTTTTCATTCATTGCCTATTGTACAGGGGGATATTTGCACGGAAGATCCCCCGCAGGCTTTCAAGCAGCATACCCACAATTAATACAGTTTGCTCCAGTGTATACCCAACAAGCCTGATTCCCCTTTCTGCCTTTCTGTTGTCCAAGGTTTGTGGAAGAGGTCGGAGGAAGGAAGCTCCATTTCTACCCCTCCACCAACACAACAAGAACTTGGGCCTCATGGATGCATCAGACACATGAGCGCCTTTTTTGCACTATTTGCAACATGATGCCATATTGTTAGGATTCAAATTAGTGCTGACTACTGGGTTGCCACATTTTTAGATCCACAGTACAAGAGTTAATTTAGCCAGATACTTCCCACCCTGGACAGAGACACGTGCATGTTGGAATATCAAAAAACGCTTGTAGATGATCTTTGGACTGGTGTTCCCCAAGGCAGCAGGGAGGGACACAGTACGCATCGCAGATCTTTACTTCCAACCCAGTTAACGTTGAGTCATCAACGCAGAAATATTAGAAGCTGCAGTTTAACTATCAGAAGCAATTTCTGGGAGTCATTTGACCAATTTTTTAAAACAGCCTGTCCACCAGCAGAACTGAACACAAATCTGATACATAGTGAATGACTTGAGAGGATGGTGCTTGAGTATCTAAGGCTGTGGTCACAGTTGCCATGCGTTTTTTTTAGTGATTTAACAAAACTCATGCGTTTTTTCATGTCAGTATGAGTTTTGTAAGGTGTGTGATGGCTCCCTGCGTTTTTGGCAGCGTTTTTGAATCTGCACATAAAAATAGTGCTTGTAGTATTTTTTGAGCGTTTTGAAAAACGCATGCGTTTTTGTAGAAAACGCATGCGTTTTTATAACATGGGTTCCTATGGGAAACGCATGCAAAAACGCATGTACAATTAGTACCTTTTAGTGCCATTCAAAAACGCATGCGTTTCCCATAGGAGCCCATGTTATAAAAACGCATGCGTTTTCTACAAAAACGCATGCGTTTTCTACAAAAACGCATGCGTTTTTGTATATGCTCCAAAAACGCATGGGACAGTCACACATGCTTTTTGGCTATTAGGGCATGCGTTTTTTAACATGGGGGCCTATGGGTGCGTTTTTTACATGCGTTTTTGAAAACGCAGGTCTCCAAAAATGCATGTGAAAAATGGTACTGTGACCCCAGCCTAAAGCTCAATATCCATGCAATCAAGGGAGGTTGGAACCTTTTGCCTTTTGGGCTTCAAAAATTGTTCAGTTGCCTGAGCTCGCCAGTCTCATCTTGGAGGATTTGTCAAGCCCAGCAGCCAGCGTTCTCTAAGAATGTGTCTTCAGTGATGCTGGTGGTGTCCTGACGGATAAGCATATTCAGCTGTCCTCTGAAAGTGTAGACCACCTAACTTTCATCATGGTGAACAGGTCATAGATCTCCAAAGACTTCTCCACCCCAGTCGCAGACTGGGCAGACTAGACAGAGTTGTACTTTTCATTGTGCTGCATTGAATTCAGCATTTTACAGTTTTTGTTCTAAGTGAATTGATGCCACTTTCATGGTGACTGGCCTAATTTTTTTAAATTTGGAGACTCTTTTTAGGGTGTCTTTGAGTGTATCATGAAGTCAGCAGGGCTCTTTGAGCACCATGCCTTCACCTATCACTGAATCACCAATAAGGCTGATATTTCTGCCACCTGAGTGTGGCGGAGCATAACATTATTAGAATTGTTGCATGAGGTATGAGGGCCCCCAGCCCACTAGGCCTACACATGTCCCTGACCCACCTGAATAACTCTTTTTGAAATTTTCAATGAAACTGATATATGTGCCACCTGAGTGTGGTGGAGCATAACATCTATTGGAGCTGTTGCATAGAATATGAGGGCCTCTATCCCATGAGGCCTACACCTGTCACTAAACCACTTATGAAGCTGATATTTGTGCCACCTGAGTATGACGCAGCATAAAATTTATTAGAGTTGTTCATGAGGTATAAGTGACCCACTTGATTAATTCTTTCTGTTATGCTCCATGAAACTCATGTTTGTTTCACCTGAGTGTGGTGAGGCATAAAATTAATTGGAGCAGTTGCATGAGGTATGAGGTCCCCCAGCCTACTAGGCCTACACCTGTCACTGACCCACCTGAATAATTATTCTGGTAGTAATCATTGAAACTTATATTTGTGACATATGAATGTGGCACAGCATAAAATATATTGGAGATGTTGCATGATGTTTGAGAGTCCCCAGCCCACTAGGCCTACACATGGCACTGACCCACCTTATTAATTCTTTCTGTTATACTCCATGAAACACATATTTGTGGCAACTAAGTGTGGCAGAGCATAACATTTATTGGAGCTGTTGTATAAGGTATGAGGTCCCCCAGCCAACTAGGCCTACACGTGTCACTGACCCACCAGAATAATTCTTCCTGTAATAGTCAATTTAACTCATACTTGTGTCACCTTAGTGTGGAGGAGTATAACATTTATTGGAGCTGCTAAATGAGGTATGAGGTACCCCGCCCATTAGGCCTACACATGCCACTCACCTACCTGAATAATTCTTTCGTTAGGAGTCATTGAAGCTTATATTTGTGGCATCTGAGTGTGGTGCAGCATAAAATATATTGGAGCTGCTGCATGAGGTATGAGGGGCTCTAGTCCACTACATCTACACATATCAATTGACCCACCTCAATATTTCATACCTTAGTATTCTATGAAGCTGATATTTGTGCCACCTGAGTGTGGCACGGTATAAAATTTATTGGAGCTGTTGCATGATGTATAAGGGCCCCAATCCCAACAGTTGTACACCTGTCACTTATCTCCGTTTTCCTGATCAATGTCTAACCTTGAAATACTAGGACAGGCCTTGTTCCAGACCCTGTGCCATGCATGCAGGCAGAGCTATTATACAATTTTTATTCTGGGTTAATTGATGCCAATTTTGCGGTGTTTGGCCCTATTTTTTTGAAATGTGGAAACTGTTCTTGGAGTCTCCTTGTTGTGTTTCCTGACTTTAGCATGGCTCTCTGAGCACCATGCCTACACCTGTCACTCATCTCCCTGTTCCTGATCAATGTTGAAGCTTGAAATGCTGGGCCAGGTCTTGTCCCATGCATCCATAATGAACCATGATAACAATTTTAACTCTGGGGAATACATGGAACGTTTCCTGGTGTATGCCCCTAATTTGATCTGTTTTGGCAGCTTTTGGGACCCCCTGAAGGTGTTTTCTATGCCTTTTGTTTTGCATCCTATTAAATACAATGGAGTTCGGGAGGTTCGTCAAACTGGCCAGCAAACGTCTTGCTGTTTAGCGAAACGAACTGAACCTGAACGTCAAAAGGTTTGCTCATCTCTAGATTGAACTCCAATAATCAGGTATAAAATCTTAGTAGTGATGTGATTAGCTGCTATGATAAACACTAACATTTAGGAGACAAAAGATTTGGAGAAGCACCTTTTGAGAAGCACCTGGTGGTCTAGTGGGGGTCAAGTTTAGAGGTGTGGAGGGTCGCCTCTCATGTTGAGAGGTTGTGCACCCTTGCTCACCCTTGGTCTGCGGCACGGCTGTGTTGGATTGCCCGATTCGGGCAACGGTGGCTCCTCCGCTGTCTCTCCCGGTCACGTGGGATGCCGGCTGGTCAAGTGACTTGCGCCTCAGAAGATCCACGTCATGGCAGGTCCTTTAGCCCTCATGCAGTGTGCAGCAGCCAGCAGCTCACTCTACAACCTGGAAGGTTGTTTAACAGATGCAAGAGATTTATGTTAACAGAGTTTGGGAGCGCTGGAGCAGCAAGCTATTCAGAAAGGAGTTTGAAGGTTACAAACCTCTTTTTAAAATTATATACACCACAACACGTTTCCACAGCAATCTTCATCAGATGGATTTGTGGCACCCCAAGGGTTAATGTGCCACAGAAACATCAACACAGGTTCACTCCCCACACAACACTACACTAGAAAGTGGGAGGAGTTTAGGTGGCACCTACACTAGTGGGAGGAGCTAAGTTGTTTACCACAGAGCAGGAGTGACAGTTAGTTTGAGTTTGAGTCAGGAGCAGAGCCAAGTAGAAGTGGAGGTCCTGAGAGGTCTGAGAAGAGGAGACAGAGGAACAGAGGAACATCCCCGGGATAAAGAGTTACCCCAAAAACTTGACCTCGGGGAGGCGCTTAAGACGGATACCGGATCTGAGGCTGTGCCTGAGACAGACAGGACAGTAAACACCGGCATAGTGAAGGTCCACCATCTTCACAGCACCATAGCAAAGCAACACGGATGGGTTAGTGACACAGAGGACTCAAGTTGCCCAGCATATTGGTACCCGTGAGCAGAGACAGGGCCAGCAGTACAGCTACAAGCAGCAGCAGGGCCACACACAGCGCTTAAGTAGGAAGCCAAGGACCCGGTCAGGGTGGGAGCAACCCAGTACAGACTCCGTGGACAATATTGTGATATACCATCTGCAAGTAAAGACTTGGAAAACAACAGAAACCGTGAGTGTGTGTGATCCTTATGCTGAAGCCCCACTTGCCCTCATATACTGCAATTACCTCTACTCTCATCATCTCTACTGCTACCCCTACTCTCCTGCAGCATCAATAACTATCCTCACAGACTTTAACTACTACTACCACTGCCCCGGGGAACCCAGTTCTGCCCACAGGAACTATTCTATCCAAGCTGCTATCCCATCATCCCCGGAGGTTCTGCAGCAGCGGCGGCCCCATTACTAGCCGCATATAGTGGGTGGGGTCACGAGTGACAAATCCCCTGTAAGTAACCCCCCATTTTATTGTGCGAGCCCGGGACACGGTCCGGACCAGTGACTCACCGCAGGCCCGTGGTCTCCGGTTTAGACAGGCTGTAGCTCCTTTCTCCTTGTCACGGGTGGGCCGCGCCTGCCGGTAGTCAGGCCTGGTTGAGTGCAGGTCAAAAGTTGAAGACGTCTTGTAGGAACAGATTAAAGGGGTTAATTTATTCGTGACGCCACCTATGAGTAGTTTGGTAAGTCCTACCGACGCTGCGGAACCTCCGGGGGATGGATAGCAGCAAGATGGAACGCTCCCCACAGGCTGAGCAGTGATCCCCGGAGGCTGGAGCTGCTCAAGATGTTGTGCGGCAGCTGCGGTTACCTTGTGTGCGGACGGATGCAATTATAAGGAAGCACGGACACTGTAAGTCTCTGTAACGGGTCTTTACTGTAACCAGCAGGCAGTACATGGCATACAGTTAACGGGTAGTGGACCGGGCGGACTCAGCAGTGATAGGTGTCCCTCAGAGATCCGTAGTTTTCCTCCATTCTAGCTAAGTATTTGCCATTGTCGCCCAGGAATACCAGGTCGGGTACGAGGAGGCTGCTTCAATCCCTATCCAAGATGTACATTATGGATGTTCTGGGGAGTCTTGGGTCCCTCGGTGGGTACACCGCTGGTTAGACGACTGGAATTTGGCGGGTGGTGGGGTGCTCCTGTGAAGCTGCTCCTCCACGCTTCTGGATCGCGTAGCAGAGGTGAACTGCTGCCAGCTTCGGTACCAGTGAACCGGCTGTGAGTTGGGCACGGGGGTCTTTTGGAACCTGTGGTTGGTGATGCCCGATCCCGGTTGTTGAGGCCTCAGGTGCTAACACCCGACCGGTGACGGCCCGGGGGCTGCACGAGGTGCAGAGCCCCCGCTCCTGCTCCAAGTTCAAGTCTGTGTCTCTCTTGTCTAGACTCTCCCAGACTACTTCTGCTCTAGACTAACTGTACTTCTCCTACACACTAACCTTGCACTCCGCCCACCAGGACCTTGGATTGGCCCTCTATGTTAAGTGATGCATGCAGGGTTGGGATCTCTAAGTTAACCCAATGACTGCTGGGTCGGAGAATATTGCGGCTGCATTTATGGCTGCACTACCCTCCTGTGACGCACTCGTTGCGGGGCGCCACACTCCCCCTTGGTTTAATATGCTTGTCCCCAAGCGTCACACTACCCACATTACAGAGGTTTTTATATTTTATAACAGGTAATACACTTTTATTAATGACAGGTCATTATTTTGCATAAAAGTGAGGCAGATAAAATAAACAGGTGGCACTTTTGCGAGACTGGCGGACGGTCGGCTGTCCTTGGTAAAAGTTCAGGCTGTAGCCGCCAGATCACACAGTCAGTGATTAACAGGAACAGAGTCAGTTATTGAGTGAGTCCAAGCTTTTAAGTCACTGGCACGGAGAACGATGGCGCACCCGGATAGCGAACCACCCATCTGGACAAGCATAACGCTCATAAGTGATTATATCGCCCCGGTATAGGTCGCGATCAGGATGTCCTCTGAGCAAGTGTGACTCAACTTCCCGAAGCCCCACAAACACCTCCTTATTCAAACCCACCTCCCAAGCGAACCCCCACCCGGTAGATAAATTAAAGGTGGAAATTCTACCTTCGCGGCGGAGTTCATCAGGCAGCGGCAGCTGGCGGCGAGCCTCGGCATGGGCCTGCATGTTGGCGTGTTCACGGGCTTGCCACTCCTCTCGTAGGCGCTGGCGTACATCTCCGTCGGTATGACTCGGGGTGTGAAGATGAACGGTGGAGCTGGTGGTTTGGTAGGAAGCTTGGGCTTGGCGGGCAGTCTGGACCGGCACCCGGTGGAACGGCACAGGGGAAGGCGTTGCACCTGACCAGTGTACCCGAGCTGGCTGCTCGGACGGAAGGTCCTCGCTGTCTCCCCAAGCAAAACCGGTGTCGAGATCCTCAGGGATGCTGCGGGTCTCTTCGTCGTCATCTACCTCTTCTCCCTTAACGACCACATCGGGCTGCTCGATGGTTGCAGATGCTGGAGCTGGTTCCTCTGTACAGCGGGGCGGTAGTGATGCGGATCCTTCCTCGGGGACATCCTGCAGGGCTTCCAGGCTGCCTGCCTCTTCTTCTGTTTCTGCAGGTAGAGGTGTCTCAATCCCGGTTACCAGGTAGGCCTCGGCAGTTGCAAAGGAGGTCTCCGATACGGGGACGAAACAGGCAACAGTCTCTTGAGTAGTACAACTGTTGGCAGGTTCCTCAGGGGAAACTTGGTAAAGGTCAAGCTCTTCGGTGGAGCGTGTTGTAAGCTCCGGCTCAAAAACGGGGTCGGTTGCGGTTTCAATCGCTGGAACGGGCTGAGCTGGGGCCTCCACTGGAATGAGGCAGTCTATCGGCTCCAGTGACGAAGCAGGACAGGTGGTGGGCGATGGTGAGGCGGTTGAGAAGCTGGTGACGTCGTCCGGTCCTGGAGTAGCTGTACCCGGTCGGCTCTGCTGCATCGCATGGTGTAGTTGGCGGCCCAGGCTCGCGCTCCAGCTGCGGATCGTCCATTCTACAGTCTCTATTAGCCTCACACGGAGGTCTTGCAGAGCCTCCTGCCAGAAGTCGGGGCTGCCATCAATGGTAAGGACGGGACCCGGACCCGGATGGCCTATGGCTGCTCTGGCCTCCGCCTCGACCTCCCGCATTAGGTCTTGGAGTTTTGTGCTGGCCATTCTCTTCTTTGGAGGGAACCACACCCGTTCAACCGGGAACCGTTCTGGTAGAGAGCTGGTGAAGAAGTGTCTCTGACACTCCCATTTCCTTTGGGCTTCTGTAGTCCAATTGTGGGAAAAAGTCTTTGGGGTCCGCCCCCATGGTTGATTCGAGCAATCAGGGCGGACAAAGAGTTTGGCGCCTTTGCCTTTAGCCCTCCCACGATGAGGGGCGGTGGCTCACCCCTGGGCTTGCACATGGTGGACCCTTATGGCGGGAACGCCATCTTGGGCGCCATCTTGGCCCACGGTGAAAAGGCGGGAAAGTTATTTTAGGGACGAACAAAGTCCAAATTGTAGACATTAAAGTAGTTTTTAAGCACATTATACCGTTAGGGAACGGGCCTGCTCGTATCCTGTTCGTGACGCCATTTTCTGACTCACCGCAGGCCCGTGGACTCCGGTTTAAACAGGCTGTAGCTCCTTCCTCCTTGTCACGGGTGGGCCGCGCCTGCCAGTAGTCAGGCCCAGTTGAGTGCAGATCAAAAGTTGAAGACGTCTTGTAGGAACAGATTAAAGGGGTTAATTTATTCGTGACGCCACCTATGAGTAGTTCGGTAAGTCATACAGACGCTGCGGAACCTCCGGGGGATGGATAGCAGCAAGATGGAACGCTCCCCATAGGCTGAGCGGTGATCCCCGGAGGCTGGAGCTGCTCAAGATGTTGTGCAGCAGCTGCGGTTACCTTGTGTGCGGACGGATGCAATCATAAGGAAGCACGGACACTGTAAGTCTCTGTAACGGGTCTTTACTGTAACCAGCAGGCAGTACATGGCATATACTAACGGGTAGTGGACCGGGCGGACTCAGCAGTGATAGGTGTCCCTCAGAGATCCGTAGTGTTCCTCCACTCTAGCTAAGTATTTGCCATTGTCGCCCAGGAATACCAGGTCGGGTACGGGGAGGCTGCTTCAATCCCTATCCAAGATGTATGTTATGGATGTTCTGGGGAGCCTTGGGTCCCTCGGTGGGTACACCGCTGGTTAGACGACTGGAATTTGGCGGGTGGTGGGGTGCTCCTGTGAAGCTGCTCCTCCACGCTTCTGGTTCGCGTAGCAGAGGTGAACTGCTGCCAGCTTCGGTACCAGTGAATCGGCTGTGAGTTGGGCACGGGGGTCTTTTGGAACCCGTGGTTGGTGATGCCCGATCCCGGTTGTTGAGGCCTCAGGTGCTAACACTCGACTGGTGACGGCCCGGGTGCTGCACGAGGTGCAGAGCCCCCGCTCCTGCTCCAAGTTCAAGTCTGTGTCTCTCTCTTGTCTAGACTCTCCCAGACTACTTCTGCTCTAGACAAACTGTACTTCTCCTACACACTAACCTTGCACTCCGCCCACCAAGACCTTGGATTGGCCCTCTATGTTAAGTGATGCATGCAGGGTTTGGATCTCTAAGTTAACCCAATGACTGCTGGGTCGGAGAATATTGCGGCTGCATTTATGGCTGCAATACCCTCCTGTGACGCACTCGTTGCGGGGCGCCACACCAGGACCGCCGTGACATCCCCCAGCAGTACCCCGGTCCGGCACCGAGTACCCCATCTACAGATTTACATTATGCTCTTTAGGTGGACATTAAATACATTTCATATCCAATCAGTGTTTAACAATTTAGTGACCTCATTTAACCTTGAACCTACAGAACAATTGTAAAAAAACAATTAAGCTGAGGCAGCGTTTAACCCTAATGCCTTCTAATATATTATTGGGAAAAAAGTTCAGTGGGGATAATATAAAACAAAGATGTAAATATAGTCTCTAAAGACATATGAATAATATAAAATATGAAAAATAATTTCAAATATACCTCATAATTCTTGCACTATTCTCAGAGAGTGATATTCAAGGGGTACATAAAATACATAAAAAATGCATAAAATTTCATGGATGAAAGTATGATATAGGTGGGGTCTGAGCAGGCTAAACCGCTCTCCAGGCGAGGCTCAGGGAAATTCCTGCAGACCACACATGCTCAGCAGAGTCCTTGTTCAAGGCTTAATGTAACGAGGATGGGCTCAGCTTGCTTATGCTCCCACGCTGCCAGACCACAGCGACGTAGGGCATGCATCCCATATGGTGATAGAATGTGGAGCCACTGGACCACAGGGGGTACCCAGGCCTGCCTGGACTAGGGAAGGGAAGTGACCGTAGTCTGTGGAAGCTGGACATGTGGGCAAGGTGGTAACATGCAGGACTAGATGACACTGCTCAACTACATGTATTAAGAATCATAAAGTTTACTGACATAATCATATTACAGAATATAAGACATTATAATGCCAGGCTCACAATCCTGCACATCAAGCATGGGAACATCTCAGGTAGGCAGACGTCAGACGATGGCATGCCAGGAGGTCATTATGGGTTGATTTAGTCCAGGGTCATCTGGCATGAACATGATAACCTCTCTACCAGGCCTCAGGTACGGCACTGGCTCAGCAGGAGAACATCAGACACCAACCTCGTAAAGATGTCATCACAGGTTAGACACTAGGGAAAAGGACAGATATCGGGACACTGACAAACACGGACAGCATAGGTGCAGGAACACCAACATGGAAGCTTAGGATATTAACTGGTCAGATCCAGGATACACAGGCAGAGCCGTCACCAGGATACAAGGCTGGATACTCCCCAGAAACACGGAGGAGCCCATCCAGGAATGCAAGTGGGATCGACTCTGGAACATGGTCTGGACCACCAGGGCCTCGGACAGGACATCTGGACACAGGCTGGACATCTAGGACAAAAGCAGGACATCTGGACACTTGACAGAAACGAGCTCCAGGCAGTGGTGATCCACATTCAAGAGAAAGGACTGTGGTACCAACACATAGGCAGGACGGGTCCTGAGTCAAAGACAGGCAGACATCAGCTATCCCAGGACTGGAGCTGAAAAAATGGGACAGCAGGAAAAGCATGCTATACAAAACACACATGGCGAAGCCCAACAGGGAAGGGGAACTTTAAATAGGAGCTGCCCCTTAGCAATAGGCTGCGGACAGCAATTCAAGGGGCACACACTGCCCCTAACAAAACTGGGGAAGGTGTGGGAGCACAAACCCTAGGCACAGATAGGAACCAGTATAAATACAGTGTTTCCCCGAAAGTAGGGCGCCCCCGAAAGTAAGGCATGCTTTGGGGGGCGCCCTACTTGCTAATATAAGGCAACCCCCCCTGAATGTAAGGTGTACCTTTTGCGGATCACATCACCGGATCTGTGGCACTGCGGCACCGCTCCCCGTGCCCCCGCTGTCCCCACTGTCAGTCCCCGCCAGTTTGCTGTGTTCTCCGTGCCCTGGAGCTCCGGCGCTCTTTCCTGCTCTCCACCCGCCCACGAGCCCTGCGCCAATCACAGCGCAGGAAGCATGGGCCAGCTGACGTCAGTCCTGGGCTGTGATTGGCCCAGGGCTCCTGCGCTGTGATTGGCCCTGGGCTCCGGCGCTGTGATTGGCCCTGGGCTCCGGCGCTGTGATTGGCCCAGGGCAGGAGCCAATCACAGCCCAGGACTGACGTCAGCTGACCCGTGTGCACCACCAAAGTAGCACCGCAGACGAAAGAAAAGAAAGAAGGTAAGAAAGTGAAAGTGTGTGTGTGTGTGTGAGATGTGTGTGTGTGTATGTGTGTGTGTGACATGTGTGTGTATGTGTGTGTGTGTGTGTGAGATGTGTGTGTATGTGTGTGTGTGATGTGTGTGTATGTGAGATGTGTGTGTGAGATGTGTGTGTATGTGTGTGTGTGATGTGTGTGTATGTGAGATGTGTGTGTGAGATGTGTGTGTATGTGTGTGTGATGTGTGTGTATGTGAGATGTGTGTGTGAGATGTGTGTGTGTGTGTGTGTGTGTGATGTGTGTGTATGTGAGATGTGTGTGTGTGAGATGTGTGTGTATGTGTGTGTGTGTGTGTGAGATGTGGTAGGCTGTAGTGGGTACCGTACTGGGAGGCTGCTGCAATGGGATACGGTACCGTACTGGGAGGCTGCTGCAATGGGATTTTTTTTTTGGCTAATATAAGACACCCCCTGAAAGTAAGACATGGTGGTCTTTTTGGACCCAAAAAAAATATAAGACGGTGTCTTACTTTCGGGGAAACACGGTAGTCTAAGAACTGAGGCTTAGGGCACCTGGCACCTGGCAATCGTTGCAAGCTTGGACACACGTGGAAAGTCATGCACCTGCAGCAGAGGACCTCACAACCCACGGATAGCTTCCACAATGGCAGCCAGGGACCGCACACATGGATGGTCATGCAGCATAGCAAGGAACATACCACACGTGTACAGCTACGTAGCGGAGCAGGAAACCAAGCAGCATCCATACAGATAACAGACAATAGTATACCAGCTGGTTAGGGGGGAAAGAGCATTGGGCAAAAGCACTGACATGCACAGTAACGCCAGGCAAACAAGGTACAGACCAGAGTTACAGCTGCTTGTTACAATGTACTTGGCATAGGTAGAAGCTTTCAGTGTAGAAGTCTACAAGATGAGTGACATTTGTTGTCTGTTGTGTCTAATTTATTGTGAATTGACTATACAGATACATATGTGACCTCATCTGTTTCCAGCCTATGTAGTGCGGCTGCTGCATGAATTTATAAAGCATGTCCTGCTGGGGCGTATGAGCCAGGGGCGGAACTACAGTGGTGCAGCTGGTGCAGCTGCACCAGGGCCCCGACCGGCTAGGAGGCCCCTTCAAGACTGGAGGGGGCCCACAGCCGACCCCGCAAGCCGCCATCAAAGGAGAGGAGGATCAGGCAAGGGAAGCAGAGAGCTTCCTGCTTCCCTTGCCTGATCCCGCCCCTCCCCTCCCCTCCGGCTCCTACAAGCATCCGGAGCGGCTCTCCCAGCAGCACCAAGTAGGAGAGCGCGGCTCTCCCAGCAGCAGCGCGGCCCTCCCAGCAGCAGCGCGGATCTCTCAGCAGCAGCGCGGCCCTCCCAGCAGCAGCGCGGCTCTCCCAGCAGCAGCGCGGCCCTCTCAGCAGCAGCGCGGCTCTCTCAGCAGCAGCGCGGCTCTCCCAGCAGCACGAGGTAGGAGAGTGCGGCGCTCCCAGCAGAAACACCCCCCCCTCCGCGCTGACGGCAGGTAGTAAGCCCCGTCCCCCCGGGTCCTCACCTGCACCAGGGCCCCGTGGGGTGACGGTCCGCCCCTGGTATGAGCACACAGTAACAATGAGGCTTGTGGGTTTTCAGCCACTCAATACAAATGTCTGGCCAACCCATATTACTAAACAGCAATTTTTGTATCTTAATTCTTCTTATAAATGTATATAGTTAAACCAAAGCTTAAACCTATGGTTGTGCTGCATGTTGTTTTTTTGCTTTTATGTTACCAAATACACCACATCCTATTCTTATGGTTGGTGGAATCATTAATCATGTGGCTTCCCTGTCCAGACTGAATTATATGACATTTAAATATGCTAAATGGCATTTACCACAATTACCATAAACATCCATCATTTCCTATCCACCTCTCTTTCATAAAGGCTTGAGGAGAACTGGCAGTTGAAGCAATTTACAAAATAAAAGCACACACAATTCTGAATCAATGCAAATGCAAATTATTTAAGGAATGATGTATTGCTGCTAAGGGACGTGCTGGGATGTGGCAGAATCAACTCTAAATGTTTCTGCCTTCAAGTTCTTAAACAAATAATGAGACCACTACCATTTATATGAAACCAAAGACCCTTGGTGGAATTCCAAACAAGCAAAAAATGAGTCGCCCAGATTGACGTAACTCAATATCCACTTATCCAATAGCAGGTACTGACCGCAATTGAAATTCATCATAGTCTGTCATGGTTGTTAAATCATTAGGAAGTGATGCATTATTAAAGAGGTTTTAAGACAGAAAGGCACAGTAATTGCTATTGATAAGAAAATGTTGCTGATATTTGCTGGCTAGATAGCAGAAACTGCAAGAAATCACTGGAAAACTTCAGAGTGATTTATAGGGCAGCAAAAAGCAACTTAACCAGGTAAAACCACATATTTGGTTTGTATTTAAGCATTATCCAGTGACAAGTATATTGATCACAGAGTAGTGATAGAAAAACATACTGTTAAAACGTACAACCAAGCCAAATTCTTCTTCCCTTTTCTCCCCTTATTACGATGCCTGATATCCTAAAGACTGAAGGAGTTTAGCACCTCTGTGATCAACACAACTTTGTATGGTAAATAAAATGTAATGTCTTTGCGTCTTTCAATGAGAGTGTGCAGTGAACTTCTCTATTGATTCTTCTCAGGATAGGTCATGGATGTCTTACCAATGGCAGCACAACACCCAGCACCCCTGCCAATTAGCTGTTACAAGTTCAGAACTACTCAGTAGTGAAGATGCACAGCACAGCTAGGTTAAACGTATAGTGGACATAGAATGAAAACAATAGGGAGAGGATGTGCAGCACTTAGTTGTGGCTACTATACATTTGTCCACATCTGTTCTGTGCAATTCCGCAACTCTTAGGGCAACTGGCGGAAATAGGAAGAGCTGATTGGTGGGGGTGCTGGATGTTGCACTCCCACTGATCAGACAGTCATGACCTATCCTGAGGAAAGGCCATCAATGTTAAAGTACCAGACAACCCTTTAAGGAATAAAAAATATATGTTTTTTCATTAATGGCGAGAGATATTTTTTTGTTAAAGACAGAACTTTTACAAATGTATTTCCACCATGTCAATCATTTCTAATGCAGCTCTGTAAAGATCTATGAAACACAAAATTCAATTGAAACCAGATTTCATTATAAATGTCTAAAACTAGTATTATATTTAATAATGATTATTTGCAGCTTCCTCTACAACACACAACAGCACATGGTTTAAGTCCTAGACAGGAAATCAATTGGTAGATCTCTAACAGGTCCTGTGTCAATCAAATTATGTGGAGCTTAGTGTTGCCACATGGGGTTTTTTTTGCCTTCCTCTGGATCAACATGTTAGGCTATGGGTTGAACTAGATGGACTTAAAGTCTTCCTTCAACCTTAAAAACTATGTTACTATGTATGTTACCTTAAAGATGACCTTTTCCCAAATTTTTCATATTAAACTGGGCACACCATGTAATAATGGCTGAAGGGCATAATATACAGGATAATTTATTTTTTTTTGCCTCTCCATTCTGAAGCTATTAACAATCAAAGTATTTGGCTTCTAATGAGTTTTGTTAAATAAAAGTGGATGTTATCAGACATTTTTCATTGGAGACATTTACATTTCCCTCCTGTATGAGGCTGTCCAATCATAAGCAGGCAGCAACAGTCAGGGGAAAGAAGAGCTCTCCCTGAAAATAGCTTAGGGCATATCTCTCAGTGTGTGAAGTGTAATGATACAGCTCTCATTTCCTTGTCTAAACTCCTACATGAATCATTGTGAGGGGAGCAGTACCACTGACTTTAGCTTTTTCCCATTACAAACCCAACTCTTCTCCTTTCACAGCATTGTCAGCTCTGCTGCACTGCCTTTCTATCTCCACTGCTTGTCTGGTATTGTGTCAGTATCACACTCATATATGTTGTGTTCTGCAGTGAAATCAGGACTGTCTCACACTAAAGTAATTTGCCTGTTTTGTACTACTCACACATTATGAAGGCCCCAATGTCACTGCAGAGCTACGAACAGTTGCTGTGAGCATAATAGATGTAAGGGTGATTACTGACAACTTTGTGTTCATCACTTGGCAGACAGTGTAGGAGGAATGGCAGTACAACGGAGATGACAAGTGCTTGGGACGTCTTCTTCATTCCATTGGGTTGTGCCTGCTTAAGACTAGATAACTCATAAAGGATAAAAAAGTGCGTGCCCCCAGTCAAATCTATCTGATAATACTCACTTGGAATTAATGAAAATTAACTAATTAGGGGCCAAATACTTTAATAGCTAAGATCTTCACAACACAGAGGCTACATAAAAAAAAATCATGGCATTTCACATCCCCTATCACATTGTGTTCAACAAGAAAAAAAAGGTGAAAGGTCCACTTTAAGATGGTTTTAAACAAGACATTTCAGTCTTTATTTGAGAAGCTCATTCTTTTCGATGACATTATCATAAATTAAAACAACAACAATTTCTAGTATTCTCCATAACTACATCTGACAATGAATGAAAAAAATCCAACACAAAAGATCCGATTTTTCATAGTCTTGTGGTCAACGTGTAACACATTCATTTGTATGAAGATAAAAGTAACTGACAGCAATAATTGGCTGCAATTATTATGGGTGATAAAAATCAGTACTGAAAAGACATTATACATATTGCCGTCGCTCGGCAAGGCCCACGCCACCTGCTTGGGACAATTTGCAGAAAGATGCAGGGCAGCAGAGGAGAGTAGCCAGTGTGGAAAGACAACCTGGAGAAGCTTATAGAAGGGTGTCTCGGAGGAGTGGAACCAAGTTGCCTATGAGGTGACTGGACTGCAGACCCGAAGGACATGATGGCCCTGCTGGGCTGGAGCCGTTGATCTGTGAGTAAAAGTTCAAGAACTGCAACCCTGTTGTCCTCATGTTATTCTGCGCGCCCTCCCTGCCGCCTACTGCACCCTGACCATCACCGTCCCCATAGGCTAATACACCATCCCTGGGGCCCAGCTCCACCTGTGAGGAGTGATACCATCCCAGCTGCCACCCAACCTTCCCCAGAGGCCCAAATCAGCAGCGTTGGCCATCCCTGGCTGAATAGCACAGGTGGTGTCACTATCAATATCCCCTGTATATAACCCCCATCATTGCACTGCCAGGGCCATGGAACTTGGCCACAGCCGCTGTGACCTCCCAAAGAATCAGCCTGCCCGGCTACCAAGTAACCCCCAGTCCTTGCAGCCGAAGCATCTATAATCTCTCTGCTCCCCCGTACTGCAAAAGAAACACTTATGTACTTAAAGGGAACCTGTCACCTAATCTATGGCCCCTAAACTATCACTACCTGCCCCTACAGACCCTAACTAGCTCCCTAACCATCCCTGCCTGACCTAATATGGCTTTATATAAGGTGAATAAAACACTTTATAAACTTACATGATTTGTGTCTGTGGGGCGTTCTTGTCTGCAGGGCGGTGTCCCCAGAGCCGCGCTCCCCCGCCTCGCTCCCTTCCTAATGCCCTAATGGGCGGCATTATCGATTTGAAGAGCGGGGGAGCCCATTGGAATCTTCCCGCCCCACTCTTCATGACGCGAGGCCGGCGACCGCGTCATTTCCGGTCCGCGCATGCGTAGTGCGGCAGGAGAAGCCGAAGCCGAGTCCTGGCGTCGCTAGGCAACGATCGGGAGCGTCTTCGGAAGGTGAGTATCGGCGGCCCCCTCCCAAACCAGCACATATATATGTGTGTGTAATCCACATGTATATATGGATTACACACACATATATACATTCACTTTGATTAGGCATATTTCATATGTGCATCTATATATATATAGATGCACATATATATAGTTAGATTATATATATGTGTGTGTGCATGTATATATAATATATATATATATATATGTGTGTGTGTGTGCATGTATATATAATATATATATATATATATGTGTGTGTGTGTGTGCATGTGTATATATATATATATATATATGTGTGTGTGTGCGTGTGTATATATATATATATATATATGTGTGTGTGTGTGCATGTGTGTATATATATATATATATGTGTGTGTGTGCATGTGTATATATATATATATATATATATATATATATATATATATATGTGTGTGTGTGTGCATGTGTGTATATATATATGTGTGTGTGTGCATGTGTATATATATATATATATATATATATATGTGTGTGTGTGTGCACATATATATACCGTATATACTCGTGTATAAGCCGACCCGTGTATAAGCCGACCCCCCTACTTTTGCCCCCAAAACCTGGGAAAATCTATTGACTCGCGTATAAGCCGAGGGTGGACCCCAGCACAGGCATACAGCCCCCAGCAGTGGTATACAGGCCCCAGCAGTATGATATACAGCAGCCCCCAGTGGTATATACAGCAGCTCCCAGTGGTATATACAGCAGCCACAGTGGTATATACAGCATCCCCAGTGGTATTGCAGCCCCTATATACAGCAGCCCCAGTGGTATTGCAGCCCCAGTGGTGTATACAGCAGCCCCTATATACAGCAGCCCCAGTAGTATTGCAGCCCCAGTGGTATTGCAGCCCCTATATACAGCAGCCCCAGTGGTATTGCAGCCCCACTGGTGTATACAGCAGCCCCTATATACAGCAGCCCCAGTGGTAGTATACAGGCAGCCCCAGTAATGCAGGGCCCCCCAGCCTGACTCCGGTCACCTGTAAAGCAAATTATACTTATCATTGTCCCGCTGCTGTCCGCGCCCGCATCTGCCGACATCGCGATCCTCCATCTTCATGCGTCTTCTTCCTGTTTCCTGTGTTCGGCGCAGCCAATGACGTCATTACCGGCGCCGAACACAGGAAACAGGAAGAAGACGCATGAAGATGGAGGATCGCGATGTCGGCAGATGCGGGCGCGGACGGCAGCGGGACAATGATAAGTATAATTTGCTTTACAGGTGACCAGAGTCAGGCTGGGGGGGCCCTGCATTACTGGGGATGCGGGGGCTGCTGTATACCGCTGTATACAGCAGCCCCCGCACTGACTCGCGTATAAGCCGAGGGGGGTACTTTTCAGCCCAATTTTTGGGCTGAAAAACTCGGCTTATACGCGAGTATATACGGTATATATATATATGTGTGTGTGTGCATGTGTATATATATATATATATATATATATATGTGTGTGTGCACATATATATATATATAATATATATATGCACACACACACAAATATATATATATATTTATTTATTTATATTTGCATGTATATGTGCACACATATATATAATCTAACTATCTATTATATAATTGCCGTAGCGACTTCCGTCGGAGCGGCGCGACTTCCGGTGGCTTTGTTAGCGAGTCCTGGGTGCTCCTCCTGGACTCTGTCCGGGCAAAGCGGGCATTGCGAGTCGTTGCCACGCACGCGAAGCAATGCCCGCAAAGCGGGCATTGCGAGTCGTTGGCACCGCTAACAAAGCCACAGCCAGCAGGGACTCGCATAGGGCTGTAGTGTACACCGCTATGGTATACTACAGTCCCATGCCCATACGCCTGTCGCTTCAGGCCTGACAGGCGTATGGCCATGGGACTGTAGTATACCATAGCGCTGTACACTACAGCCCCATGCTATAAGCCACCCCCTCAGTGCGCCGCACCTAAGCCACTACCCCCTAAGCCCCGCCGCACCTAAGCCCCTACCCCCTAAGCCACTACCACCTAAGCTCCGCTGCACCTAAGCCCCTACCCCCTAAGCCCCGCCGCCCACACTAAAGCCCCTACCCCCTAAAACCGCCGCACCTAAGCCCCTACCCCCTAAGCCCCTCCGCACCTAAGCCCCGCCGCACCTAAGCCCCGCCGCACCTAAGCCCCGCCGCACCTAAGCCCTACCCCGCCGCACCTAAGCCCCTACCCCCTAAGCCCCGCCGCATACCCCCTAAGCCCCGGCGCACCTAAGCCCCTACCTCCTAAGCCCCGCCGCACCTAAGCCCCTACCCCCTAAGCCCCGCCGCACCTAAGCCCCTACCGCCTAAGCCCCGCCGCACCTAAGCCCCTACCTCTTAAGCCCCGCCGCACCTAAGCCCCTACCCCCTAAGCCCCGCCGCACCTAAGCCCCTACCCCCTAAGCCCCGCCGCATACCCCCTAAGACCCGCCGCACCTAAGCCCCTACTTCCTAAGCCCCGCCGCACCTAAGCCCCTACCCCCTAAGCCCCGCCGCACCTAAGCCCCGCCGCACCTAAGCCCCGCCGCACCTAAGCCCTACCCCGCCGCACCTAAGCCCCTACCCCCTAAGCCCCGCCGCATACCCCCTAAGCCCCGCCGCACCTAAGCCCCTACCTCCTAAGCCCCGCCGCACCTAATCCCCTACCCTCTAAGCCCCGCCGCACCTAAGCCCCTACCCCATAAGCCCGCCGCACCTAAGCCCCTACCTCCTAAGCCACGCCGCACCTAAGCCCCTACCCCCTAAGCCCCGCCGTACCTAAGCCCCTACCCCCTGAGCCCCGCCGCATACCCCCTAAGCCCCGCCGCCACCTAAGCCCCGCCGCACCTAACCCCCTACCCCCTAAGCCCCGCCGCACCTAAGCCCTACCCCGCCGCACCTAAGCCCCTACCCCCTAAGCCCCGCCGCATACCACCTAAGCCCCGCCGCACCTAAGCCCCTACCTCCTAAGCCCCGCCGCACCTAAGCCCCTACCCCCTAAGCCCCGCCGCACCTAAGCCCTACCCCGCCGCACCTAAGCCCTACCCCCTAAGCCCCGCCGCATACCCCTAAGCCCCGCCGCACCTAAGCCCCTACCTCCTAAGCCCCGCCGCACCTAAGCCCCTACCCCCTAAGCCCCGCCGCACCTAAGCCCTACCCCGCCGCACCTAAGCCCCTACCCCCTAAGCCCCGCCGCATACCCCCTAAGCCCCGCCGCACCTAAGCCCCTACCTCCTAAGCCCCGCCACACCTAAGCCCTACCCCGCCGCACCTAAGCCCTACCCCCTAAGCCCCGCCGCATACCCCCTAAGCCCCGGCGCACCTAAGCCCCTACCTCCTAAGCCCCGCCGCACCTAAGCCCTTACCCCTAAGCCCCGCCGCCCCTAAGCCCCTACCCGCTAAGCCCCGCCGCACCTAAGCCCCTACCTCCTAAGCCCCGCCGCACCTAAGCCCCTACCCCCTAAGCCCCGCCGCACCTAAGCCCCTACCCCCTAAGCCCCGCCGCATACCCCCTAAGCCCCGCCGCACCTAAGCCCCTACCTCCTAAGCCCCGCCACACCTAAGCCCCTACCCCCTAAGCCCCGCCGCACCTAAGCCCTACCCCGCCGCACCTAAGCCCCTACCCCCTAAGCCCCACCGCATACCCCCTAAGCCCCGCCACACCTAAGCCGCTACCTCCTAAGCCCCGCCGCACCTAAGCCCCTACCCCCTAAGCCCCGCCGCACCTAAGCCCCGCCGCACCTAAGCCCCTACCCCTAAGCCCCGCCGCACCTAAGCCCCTACCACCTAAGCCCCGCCGCACCTAAGCCCCTACCCCTTAAGTCCGCCGCACCTAAGCCCCTACCACCTAAGCCCCGCCGCACCTAATCCCCTACCCCCTAAGCCCCGCCGCACCTAAGCCCCTACCCCCTACCCGCCGCACCTAAGCCCTACCCCCTAAGCCCCGCCGCACCTAAGCCCCTACCCCCTAAGCCCCGCCGCAACTAAGCCCCTACCCCCTAAGAGTACCGCACCTAAGCCCCTACCCCCTAAGCCCCGCCGCACCTAAGCCCCTACCCCCTAAGCCCCGCCGCACCTAAGCCCCTACCCCCTAAGCCCCGCCGCACCTAAGCCCTTACCCCTAAGCCCCGCCGCAACCCTTCTCTAACGACGCCGTCGATCACTTACATGTCTTCTTATTCATCTGATCGTCCGTCCGATCCACAACTCCTCCGTCCGGCCAGGCGTCTTCTTCGTCCGGCCCCGGGGTTTTCTCTCTTCTTTCCGCCATCTCCGGCTCTTCCTCCGGCCCCGGGGGTCTTCTGTCTTCTTTCCGCCATCTTCCGGCTCCGACGTCCTCTTCACCTCTCATTGCGAGAGAATGGATGAAAAATCCTCCATTCTATCTGTATGAGATGTGAGGCGCTCTTCTGATTGGTCGATGTCTACTGCCGTCAGCTAATCAGAACACCGCCTCACTTCCCATTGACATACATTAGCGGTGTGTCGGCGATTTTAAGGCCGGGCCCCTGGTTCTATTTCCCGGACCTAAAATCGCGGAGACGCCGCTAATGTATGTCTATGGCAAGCGAGGGCGAAATCTGATTGGTCGGCGTTAGCAGACAGCGACCAATCAGAATCGCGGCGCCATGTTTAAAAATGCCATAGAGATACATTAGCGGTGTCTCGGCCATTTTAAGGCCGGGCCCATGGTTCTATTTTCCGGACATAAAATCGCCGACACACCGCTAATGTATCTCTATGGCATTTTTAAACATGGCGCCGCCATTCTGATTGGACGGCGCCTTCCCATAGAGATACATTGAGAAATGAGGCGCTATTGTGATTGGTCGGCGTCAGCACACAGCGACCAATCAGAACAGCTCCTCGCTTCCCATAGACATAGATTAGCGGTGTATCCGCGATTTTATGGCCGGAAAATAGAACCAGGGGCCCGGCCTTAAAATCGCCGACACACCCCTAATGTATGTCTATGCGATTTTTAAAAATGGCGCCGCGATTCTGATTGGTCGCTGTCTGCTAACGCCGACCAATCAGATTTCGCCCTCACTTCCCATAGACATACATTAGCGGCGTCTCCGCGATTTTAGGTCCGGGAAATAGAACCAGGGGCCCGGCCTTAAAATCGCCGACACACCGCTAATGTATGTCTATGGGATTTTTAAACATGGCGCCGCGATTCTGATTGGTCGCTGTCTGCTAACGCCGACCAATCAGATTTCGCCCTCACTTCCCATAGACATACATTAGCGGCGTCTCCGCGATTTTAGGTCCGGGAAATAGAACCAGGGGCCCGGCCTTAAAATCGCCGACACACCGCTAATGTATGTCTATGGGATTTTTAAACATGGCGCCGCGATTCTGATTGGTCGCTGTCTGCTAACGCCGACCAATCAGATTTCGCCCTCACTTCCCATAGACATACATTAGCGGCGTCTCCGCGATTTTAGGTCCGTAAAATAGTACCAGGGGCCCGGCCTTAAAATCGCCGACACACCGCTAATGTATGTCTATGGGATTTTTAAAAATGGCGCCGCGATTCTGATTGGTCGCTGTCTGCTAACGCCGACCAATCAGATTTCGCCCTCACTTCCCATAGACATACATTAGCGGCGTGTCCGCGATTTTAGGTCCGGAAAATAGAACCAGGGGCCCGGCCTTAAAATCGCCGACACACCGCTCATGTATGTCTATGCGATTTTATAAAATGGCGCCGCGATTCTGATTGGTCGCTGTCTGCTAACGCCGACCAATCAGATTTCGCCCTCACTTCCCATAGACATACATTAGCGGCGTGTCCGCGATTTTAGGTCCGGAAAATAGAACCAGGGGCCCGGCCTTAAAATCGCCGACACACCGCTAATGTATGTCTATGCGATTTTTAAAATGGCGCCGCGATTCTGATTGGTCGCTGTCTGCTAACGCAGACCAATCAGATTTCGCCCTCACTTCCCATAGACATACATTAGCGGCGTGTCCGCGATTTTAGGTCCGGAAAATAGAACCAGGGGCCCGGCCTTAAAATCGCAGACACACCGCTAATGTATGTCTATGGGATTTTTTAAAAATGGCGCCGCGATTCTGATTGGTCGCTGTCTGTTAACGCCGACCAATCAGATTGCGCCCTCACTTCCCATAGACCTACATTAGCGCTATCTCCCGAAATTTACCACGGGGCTCGGCTGTGGTCGGTCTTTGGACGGTGCTCCCAATCTATCTTTATCCATCTATCTTTATCTATCTATCTATCTCTATTTATCTGTCTATCTATCTATCTATCTATCTCTATCTATCTATCTATCTATCTATCTATCTATCTATCTATCTGTTTATCTATCTATCTATGTATCTATTTATCTATCTATCTATGTATCTATTTATCTATCTATCTATATCTATCTATTTATCTATTTATCTATATCTATTTATCTATTTATCTATCTATCTTTATCTATCTATCTATATCTATCTATTTATCTATTTATCGATATCTATTTATCTATCTATTTATCTATCTATCTATATCTATCTATATCTCTCTATCTATCTATATCTATCTATATCTATCTATTTATCTATATCTATCTATCTATCTATCTATATCTATCTATCTATATCTATCTATCTATGTATATCTATCTGTTTATCTATCTATCTATGTATCTATTTATCTATATATCTATCTATCTATGTATATCTATCTATTTGTTTATCTATCTATCTATATCTATCTACCTATCTATTTATCTATGTATCTTTATCTATCTATCTATCTATCTATCTATCTATCTCTCTATGTATATCTATCTATCTATCTATCTATATCTATCTATATATCTATCTATCTATATGTATCTATCTATTTATCTATCTATCTATCTATCTCTTTATATCTATCTATCTATTTATCTATCTATTTATCTATATATTTATCTATCTATCTATTTATCTATCTATTTATCTATCTATTTATCTATCTATCTTTATCTATCTATCTATCTATCTATCTATCTATCTTTATCTACCTATCTATCTATCTATCTCTATTTATCTGTCTATTTATCTATCTATCTATATCTATCTATTTATGTATATCTATCTATCTATATCTATCTATCTATCTATATCTATCTATCTATTTATCTATCTATTTATCTATCTATCTATCTTTATCTATCTATCTATCTATCTTTATCTACCTATCTATCTATCTATCTATCTATCTCTATTTATCTGTCTATTTATCTATCTATCTATATCTATCTATTTATGTTATATCTATCTATCTATCTATACCCATCTATCTTATCTATCATTATATCTATGTATCTATTTATCTATCTATCTATCTCTATCTATTTATTTATCTATCTATATCTATTTATCTATTTATCTATCTATCTATATCTATTTATCTATTTATCTATCTATCTATCTATCTATATTATCTATGTATCTTTTTCTATCTTTCTATCTATCTATCTATCTATCTATCTGTCTATCTATTTATCATTCTATCTATCTATCTATTATTATCTATTTATATCTATCTATCTATATCTATCTATTTATCTATTTCTATCTATCTATCTATCTATCTATCTATATATCGATGTATCTTTTTCTATCTATCTATCTATCTTTTTCTATCTATCTATCTATCTATCTATCTATCTATGTATCTTATATATCGATTTCATGTTTTTCTATATCTATCTATCTATCTATCTATCTATCTACTTCTATCTATTATCTATCTATCTATCTATCTATTTTCTATATATCTATCTATATTCTATCTATCTATCTATCTATTTCTCTCTATTTCTACAAATCTATCTATATCTATCTATCTATTTATATCTATCTATCTATATATATATCTATTTATCTTTTTCTATCTATCTATCTATCTATCTATCTATCTATGTATCTATTTCTATATATCTATCTATTATCTATCTATATATCTATGTATCTTTTTCTATCTCTCTATATATCTATTATCTATGTATATATCTATCTATCTATTTTCTATCTATCTATCTATATATCTATGTATCTTTTTTCTATCTTCTATCTATCTATATCTATCTATCTATATCATTCAATCTATCTATCTATCTCTCTATCTATTATCTATCTATCTATTTCTATCTATCTATCTATCTATATCTATCTATCTATTTGTTTTGATCTATCTATCTATCTATATATCTATCTATCTATATATCTATGTATCTTTTTCTATCTATCTATCTATCTATCTATCTATCTATCTATATATCGATGTACCTTTTTCTATCTATCTATCTATCTATATATCTATCTATCTATATATCTATGTATCTTTTTCTATCTATCTATCTAGCTATAATAGAAAAAATTCCTTGCAGCACACAGCTATTACCAATGTTGTATAATGCTATAAGCCATGTGTTTGAGAAAAAAGTTTAAAAACTTACGTCTTTCTGAAAAAACTCAAAATCTTATCTTTTAATTCTGAAGTTCTTAGTACAAACATTGGCCAAGGTCTGTTTGCTCGTCGACTGCGACAAAGTGACTTCAGGCACGACGAGTCCTATGCTGACACCCAAGTCCTCCTTTTCCGCTCCCCACTTCTCAGTGGGCAGACTCCATCTATACCCTCCATCACCTGTCGGCGATGAGGGTGCAATTGCAGCAGAGTATCTGCAACTCTATAGAATATATAATGAAAAAAAGCTGCACAGCACTCATAGACCAGTGTGAACTGGTGCATGCAGAGACACAGAAACATATATAATAGAAAAAATTCCTTGCAGCACACAGCTATTACCAATGTTGTATAATGCTATAAGCCATGTGTTTGAGAAAAAAGTTTAAAAACTTACGTCTTTCTGAAAAAACTCAAAATCTTATCTTTTAATTCTGAAGTTCTTAGTACAAACATTGGCCAAGGTCTGTTTGCTCGTCGACTGCGACAAAGTGACTTCAGGCACGACGAGTCCTATGCTGACACCCAAGTCCTCCTTTTCCGCTCCCCCACTTCTCAGTGGGCAGACTCCATCTATACCCTCCATCACCTGTCGGCGATGAGGGTGCAATTGCAGCAGAGTATCTGCAACTCTATAGAATATATAATGAAAAAAAGCTGCACAGCACTCATAAGACCAGTGTGAACTGGTGCATGCAGAGACACAGAAACATATATAATAGAAAAAATTCCTTGCAGCACACAGCTATTACCAATGTTGTATAATGCTATAAGCCATGTGTTTGAGAAAAAAGTTTAAAAACTTACGTCTTTCTGAAAAAACTCAAAATCTTATCTTTTAATTCTGAAGTTCTTAGTACAAACATTGGCCAAGGTCTGTTTGCTCGTCGACTGCGACAAAGTGACTTCAGGCACGACGAGTCCTATGCTGACACCCAAGTCCTCCTTTTCCGCTCCCCCACTTCTCAGTGGGCAGACTCCATCTATACCCTCCATCACCTGTCGGCGATGAGGGTGCAATTGCAGCAGAGTATCTGCAACTCTATAGAATATATAATGAAAAAAAGCTGCACAGCACTCATAGACCAGTGTGAACTGGTGCATGCAGAGACACAGAAACATATATAATAGAAAAAATTCCTTGCAGCACACAGCTATTACCAATGTTGTATAATGCTATAAGCCATGTGTTTGAGAAAAAAGTTTAAAAACTTACGTCTTTCTGAAAAACTCAAAATCTTATCTTTTAATTCTGAAGTTCTTAGTACAAACATTGGCCAAGGTCTGTTTGCTCGTCGACTGCGACAAAGTGACTTCAGGCACGACGAGTCCTATGCTGACACCCAAGTCCTCCTTTTCCGCTCCCCACTTCTCAGTGGGCAGACTCCATCTATACCCTCCATCACCTGTCGGCGATGAGGGTGCAATTGCAGCAGAGTATCTGCAACTCTATAGAATATATAATGAAAAAAAGCTGCACAGCACTCATAGACCAGTGTGAACTGGTGCATGCAGAGACACAGAAACATATATAATAGAAAAAATTCCTTGCAGCACACAGCTATTACCAATGTTGTATAATGCTATAAGCCATGTGTTTGAGAAAAAAGTTTAAAAACTTACGTCTTTCTGAAAAAACTCAAAATCTTATCTTTTAATTCTGAAGTTCTTAGTACAAACATTGGCCAAGGTCTGTTTGCTCGTCGACTGCGACAAAGTGACTTCAGGCACGACGAGTCCTATGCTGACACCCAAGTCCTCCTTTTCCGCTCCCCCACTTCTCAGTGGGCAGACTCCATCTATACCCTCCATCACCTGTCGGCGATGAGGGTGCAATTGCAGCAGAGTATCTGCAACTCTATAGAATATATAATGAAAAAAAGCTGCACAGCACTCATAGACCAGTGTGAACTGGTGCATGCAGAGACACAGAAACATATATAATAGAAAAAATTCCTTGCAGCACACAGCTATTACCAATGTTGTATAATGCTATAAGCCATGTGTTTGAGAAAAAAGTTTAAAAACTTACGTCTTTCTGAAAAAACTCAAAATCTTATCTTTTAATTCTGAAGTTCTTAGTACAAACATTGGCCAAGGTCTGTTTGCTCGTCGACTGCGACAAAGTGACTTCAGGCACGACGAGTCCTATGCTGACACCCAAGTCCTCTTTTTCCGCTCCCCCACTTCTCAGTGGGCAGACTCCATCTATACCCTCCATCACCTGTCGGCGATGAGGGTGCAATTGCAGCAGAGTATCTGCAACTCTATAGAATATATAATGAAAAAAAGCTGCACAGCACTCATAGACCAGTGTGAACTGGTGCATGCAGAGACACAGAAACATATATAATAGAAAAAATTCCTTGCAGCACACAGCTATTACCAATGTTGTATAATGCTATAAGCCATGTGTTTGAGAAAAAAGTTTAAAAACTTACGTCTTTCTGAAAAAACTCAAAATCTTATCTTTTAATTCTGAAGTTCTTAGTACAAACATTGGCCAAGGTCTGTTTGCTCGTCGACTGCGACAAAGTGACTTCAGGCACGACGAGTCCTATGCTGACACCCAAGTCCTCCTTTTCCGCTCCCCCACTTCTCAGTGGGCAGACTCCATCTATACCCTCCATCACCTGTCGGCGATGAGGGTGCAATTGCAGCAGAGTATCTGCAACTCTATAGAATATATAATCTCTGACCTCATGTGAAACTTCCCACTTCACAGCGTGACCCACATAGAGTGAGTTTTCTGTTACCGATGTGAACAGGGTGACATCAGTGTAGAACACCTGAGGTCAGATAGAGTGACGAGGATTAACTCTGACCTCAGGTGAAGTTTACTGCGTCACCCAGGTCCCAGCGTTACACAAAACTCACAGACCCTCTCACCCTCAGTCTCTCTGTCTACAAAATACATTATATATATATATATATATATATATTATATACACACAAGTATATATATTACACATGCACATATATACATAATGTGTGTATATTGATATGTATGTCTGTATATACAGCTATGTATTTAAACATATATATATATATATATAGAGAAAAAGTTATTTGAGCAGCGTTTCTTTGTAACACTATGTTAGGTGCTAATCAATCCTTGAGGTGGTATCCAGCCACCTGTTCCAGACATATGTGTGTAAATAAGGTTGCAGCACTCCAATTCCAGTTATAAATCCTGCCTTTATTGGCCTTCAGGTATAAGGATGGCGACGTTTCGGTCAGTAATGACCTTCTTCCAGCAATCACTTACTGCAATGCTGGGATTATATAGGTCTCCCAATGTCCAATCTCATTATACAATTAAATGTTAAAAGAATTATTTTACAGTGAATTTACAACATATATTCATAAATTACATATACCAAGTGCTTCATGTGACTATTCTTGCATTTACTGGTTATACTTCCCAAATATGGATACACCCATTACTTGCATATTCCATAAAATACATGCTGTGGTCTAATTATGCCTCAGGTGCCTTTCTAATTAATTCAAACCTGTATTATTCTTCCTGCCGTGATTATGGCCATGTGCAGCGTTTCTCTAGCTGCGCGCCGCCATTCCGGCGTTGTTTACTTCGCTATGCGCATGCGTCAGCAGCGCTCGCGATTCAACTCTAGCGCTTCCATTCACGCGATATTACGGGACATTCATTTAGTTCTATGTCTGGGTCCCCGCGCATGCGCTATCTTAGTGCAGCGTCCAAATGAGCGATTTCTATGGCACATTATTCCTCTTAGTGTATTGGTATTAAAAAATGCTCGTTTTTACAAAAAATAATACCAGTTAATCTTAAAAAGTGTTTCCTTGCTTAAATATAATTAATATGATCATCCTTTAGATGAAATGTAATGGCTAAAACATTATTAATAGTTTTAAAGTGATAGTGTTTCTATTTACAAAGTGCAAGTGTCCATATTGCTTGTATATTTTCTATATGGGAAAATACCATTATAGACTAATTTAGGGATTTCCCACTTAATGGTTTTACACATAATTACGCTTTATGACTTTCTGCAATGCATTGGGTTCCCAATTCAAAGTGCATCCCAATACTGGGTTATAGCGCTCCCCTGTCAGTACGGTGCTTAAGGGGTATTTCTCCCTTTTACTCCACCTGTTCAGGGTTTACCAAGGACTCCCTCCATGCTTTTCCATTATAGTCATTTGTGCGCAATAATTTCCGTATACTCTGTTTATCTCATATATACAAAGCAATACATGCGTTACTTTTTTTAAAAATGTTTATTTTTGTTTGATATAAATTTTGTGATGTAAGATTCGTGATATAAATTACGTGCATTAAATAGAAAAAAAATTTTTTCAAATAGAGGAATACGTGCATATATTTTTAAAGGAGGCTGTACGTGTTGTACGTTTTTCATCCATAGGTATGGTGTGAACTGCAGGCACCTGGTGCATCAATTTCCCACTCCATATATATTTATCTGCACAAAAGATACAAGATGAGAATTACAGTAAAAATTTTTTTACATTATGGTGTTCAAATCAATGACAATACATCAAAGTGATTAAAATACACAGATACATGGATGAGGGCTATTCCTTAAAGTGCTGTATGCAATTTGAAGTCTACGTTGAGACCCTCTGGTTTCAAAGTTTGTAACCTATGTATCCATTCTAGTTCCTTGACTTTTAATAGTCCAACCCTGTCACCACCCCTTCTGGGCATTGGCACCATATCTATGAGCCTAAACTTTAAGTCCTTCTCCTTATGGCCAGCTTCCGTGAAATGTTTGGATACGGGTAGGTTCATGATTTTTTTGCGTATTGTATAACGATGGTGACTGATTCTAATTTTGAAATCGAGAGTAGTTTCTCCTATATACCACATACGACAGGGACACTCTAGGAGATATATGACGTGATCCGAATTGCATGTCAAGAAGTGGTTTATTTTGTATTCTGTTCCCGTCTTGGGATGGCAAAATCTGTTCCCTTTAATCATAAATGAACAGTTAATGCAACTGACACAAGGGTAACAACCTGTTCTTCTTTCTCCTGTTAGTGTTAATTGTTTACTAGCCTTCATTGTACCAATGTCAGACCTGACTAATAGATCCTTCATGTTTCTCCCTTTCCTGTATGAGACCAATGGGGAGTATTTGAACTCTTCAATCCTCGGTAGGCATTTCCCTAGCATAGTCCAATGTTTCTGGACTATTTTCACTATGCTGTTCGTTTCTTCCCCATAAGTTAAGGTTAAGGGAATTCTTTTTTTATTCTTGTTAACCTGGCTTTTCCCATCCAATAATTTTTTCTTTTGTTGTTTAAGGATCTTATTGGGGTATCCCCTTTGTCTGAATCTCTCCATTAATTTTTCAATTTCTAGATGTTTTTCATCTTCCTTACTTACTATTCGATTAATTCTAATCATTTGTCCATAAGGGATTGCTTTTTTTAGGGTGTCAGGATGTCCACTGGTGTAGTGAAGTAGTTTATTTTTATCGGTGGCCTTTATATGCAATGTTGTGTCAATCTGGCCTTCCCTCAAGAGTATTTTAACATCTAAGAATTGCATCTCTGTTAATGAGTGTACTTCCGTAAACTTGATTGTGTCGTCTATGGTGTTCATGTATTTGAAAAAGGACATCAATTCCTCCTCACTCCCCTTCCATATAATGAAAATATCGTCCACATATCTCCACCACCTCTCCACCAGGGAGAAGTGGTGGGACGTGTAGACATGGTTCTCCTCTAGATAGACCATAACCGCTCCCGCATATGAGCATGCCATACGGGCACCCATAGCGGTGCCCATCAATTGTAGAAAAAAATCATCTCCAAACATAAAGTAATTTTGTTTAAGAACTATCTCTAGTAGGTCTATGATTAGTTGTTTACAAGGATCAGTGTAGTCTGTAGTTCTTAAAAAATCTGCAATTATTTTGATTCCCATTTCGTGCTTTATCGACGTATATAATGATGTCACATCAAACGACGCTAAAATGTACTCATTATTGTTATGCCCCATAGATTTGGTTTGCTCCTTAAACCCTGCCAGGTTATCAAGGAAGTGTCCCGTGTCTTTTATATATGATTTTCCCTCATTAGCAAACGGGCTCATGACTTTCTCAAGAAAAATTCCAATATTATAGAATATTGAATTAATTCCTGCCACTATGGGCCTTCCCGGTGGATCGTTTAATGCTTTATGTATTTTGGGAACCAGATATAATACTGGTGTCACTGGATTTTTTTCAAACAGAAAGTCATGCAAATTTTGATCTATTGTCCCTCCTACTAGGGCAATATTGAGTATTTGTTGTATATTTTTCTGTATTTCAAACTTGGGATCTTTTTGCAGTTTCTTATAGACTTGATTATCATCCAATTGTCTGTAGACTTCTTTTAAATAGGTATCCTTGTCCATGAGGACGGTTGCTCCCCCTTTATCAGCTGGTTTCACAATTAAACCGCCATCATGGACAAGTTCCTGTACCGCCTGAAATTGTTCTCTTGTTATGTTTGGTTTTCCTAGATCTTTTTTGGTGGCTTCCCTTAAGATTTTTATATCTTGTTTGACTGCCAGTTCAAAGGCCTCTATTATTGGGATGTCATCATTTGGCATAAAGTCACTTTTACACTGAATTCTTAATTTTTTCAGATTTAACTCACTAGTGGGTTGCACTTTGGTTATGCTCTTATCATGAAAGTAATGTTTAAGACGGACATTTCTAAAAAATTGGTACATCTCTTTTTCCACCACAAACCAATTGACATGTGATGACATACAATATGACAATCCCTTCTCTAAAATTTCAGTTTGACTAGGTGAGAGTTCTTTACCAGACAAGTTGACGATCAGCTGTGGTCCTTCTTTCTGCTTCCTTTGAATTGTTGTCCCTTTGGTTTGTCTCTCTTTTTTCTGTTGGCGGTGTTGCTTCCACCCTCCTCTTCGTCCTCTGGATTTTGTCCTTGGTCTGCATGGGTGAAGATTAGACAGTTTATTGGAAAAAACAGTTGTTAGTGTCTTATTATAAAAAGAATGTCTGTAATGACCTCTTCTTTGCCATTTGTTCTGGCCATCTCTTTGCCAGTTGTATACCAATCCTACACGGTAATCTTCCGTATCACGAGCCCATTTTTGTCTCTTTGTTTCTTCAGTGTCCTTTCTTTGCTTATCTAATTTGATTTTAATGGACTCTTTAAACTTTATATAATCCTCCTCCTTAAGTATGCCCAACAGTTCACCTTCCGTTTCCTTTATAGTGTCTTTTAGTTTGGTTATTTCTAATTGTATGTGTTCCATGTTGAGTAACATAATTTCCATCGCATATTTGTTGGATAAGGTCATAAATTTAGTGCAAAATTCCTTATCTTCTAGGAACAAGGTTGGATTAATGTTGGACCTTAAACCCCTAGGGATTTTTTTATTCTTATAATATTGTCCCAGCATTACTAGGTGCATTTCTAAGGATAACATTTTCTTTGAATCATTTTCATACTTGCGTTTCAAGGATGTTATTGAGGGTATACTCAAGAATTCAGTGTTCCCTTCAGCTCCCTTCAGGATGCGGCTCTCATCGTCCTCCGTGTAAAAACTTTTACCTGGATCCATGTTTGAAGAATCGCATTACTGACCGAAACGTCGCCATCCTTATACCTGAAGGCCAATAAAGGCAGGATTTATAACTGGAATTGGAGTGCTGCAACCTTATTTACACACATATATATATATATATATATATATATATACACAAGTGTATAGATGGATCATATATATACTGCATATATACAGTAGATGCATCTATATATAATATATATATATATATATAGTGTATATCTATATATAATATAGATTATGCATCTACTGTATATATACAGTATATATGTTATGCCTCTATACACTTGTATATATATATATTGAGACTTATCATATCTATAGATGCACCATATATATATACTGTATATATACAGTAGATGCATCATATATAATATATATATATATATATACTAGCTGTGAGCCCGATGCAAATGCATCGGGTGTCTAGAATATTTTTTTTTTTTTTTTTTTAGATTTTCAAATAGATTTTCACTTGCCGCACCTGCCGCAAGTCCCCCTATACTTTCTATGGGGATTACCGCAACCGCGCCGCAAGTGTAGCGACTCGCAATGGCCTCGCGGCCATTGCTCGCGCTACACAGCGAGTCGCAATAGATCCCCATTGAAAGTATAGGGGAGTTGCGGCAGGTACGCGGTTGCGGTAATCCTTATGGAAGCGGGCATTGCGAGTCGCTGGCCGAAAATAGAACCAGAGGCTCGGCCACAAAGCTAGCGATTTCCCGCTGAGGCTAGCGACTCGCTACCTGAGCGGGAAATCGCTAGCTTTGTGGCCGAGCCTCTGGTTCTATTTTCGGCCAGCGACTCGCAATGGCCGCTTCGCGGCCATTGCTCGCACTAAAGCTAGCGACTCGCAATGGCCTCGCGGCCATTGCTCGCGCAGCTGACGCCTCGCATTGGCCGCTACGCGGCCAATGCTTCGCCGTGGTGATGTCACAGTGTGACATATCCACGGCACGTTTTTTGGTCCGACACGAAAATGTCTTAGACAATTATATAGTAGATATATATATATATATACTATACATTAGTTGCATCCACTTTATATATACAGTATATATATATGGTGCATCTATAGATATGATAAGTCTCAATATATATATATATACAAGTGTATAGAGGCATCACATATATATTGCCCCGTACCTGGAACCAAGGCCTCATTACACCCATCCACAAGAGTGGGGACAGGTATGACCCAGCCAACTACCGGGGGATATGTGTCAGCAGCAACCTGGGAAAACTGTTCAACAGCATCCTGAACAAGAGGATCCTCACCTTCCTCACCGAGCACAATGTCCTCAGCAAGAGCCAAGCAGGGTTCATGCCGAACCACCGCACCACTGACCACATCTACACCCTGCACAGCCTCATTCAGAGACACGTCCGCAATACAAAGAATGGGAAGATATATGCCTGCTTTGTGGACTTTAAAAAGGCCTTTGATTCGGTGTGGCACCCGGACTTATTCCTGAAACTGCTGGAGAGCGGAATAGGAGGAAAGACCTACGATGTCATCAAAAGCTCCTACACCGAGAACCTCTGCAGTGTGAGTGTAAACGGCAAAAGAACGGATTATTTCCAACAGAGCCGTGGGTCAGACAAGGCTGCAGCCTAAGTCCAACGCTCTTTAATATCTATATCAATGAGCTGGCTACCGCCCTGGAATCCTCCACCGCACCGGGTCTCACCCTCCATGACGCTCAGGTGAAATTCTTGCTGTACGCAGATGACCTGCTGCTGCTGTCACCAACCGAGAAAGGCCTCCAAGACAACCTGAAAATCCTAGAGAAATTCAGCTCCACCTGGGCCCTACCGGTCAATCTAAAGAAAACCAACACCATGGTGTTCCAGAGGAGAAGGAGAAGATCAGACCAGCACCCATCATTTGTCCTCAACAACTGCGACCTCACAGGAACAGACAAATATACCTACCTGGGCCTAGAGATTCACCGGTCAGGGAGCTTCAAACAGGCCATAGAGACCCTGAAAGACAAGGCTTGCAAAACCTTCTATGCCATCCGAAGGAAACTCTACCATCTGAAGCCACCAGTGAGGGTCTGGCTAAAAATTTTCGACTCCATCATCGCCCCAATCCTCCTGTATGGCAGTGAAGTCTGGGGTCCTCACACCTACCCAGACTGGTCAAGGTGGGATTCCAGCCCAACAGAAATATTCCACCTGGAATTCTGTAAGCACCTTCTCCAGGTCCACCGGAGCACCTCCAACAGTGCCTGTCGGGCAGAGCTGGGCAGATTCCCTCTACACCTAACGGTTCTAAAGAGGGCCCTGTCATTCCGGGCTCACCTACATAGGAGCAATCCAAGCTCCCATCACCATAAAGCCCTGATACATATAGGTGAAACAGGAAAACCAGGACCCTCGGAACAGCCCAGCCAAGCCCAACACAACCGGAACACCAATCACAGCCTGACAAAAGCCGGAATCAGGAAGATGGTAGAGGAGGGCCAGGAGAGGTATGTCAGTGACTGGAAGAACGATATCTTCAGCTCACAGAAACTGACCATGTACCGGAGTCTACAGAGAGACTACAAACTGGCCCCATATCTGGAGAAACTCCCGGATCCCAGAGACCGCAAGATCCTGAGCCGATATAGACTCAGTGCCCACAGTCTGGCCATCGAGTCCGGCCGACACAGGCAGAGATACAAGCCCTGGGAGGAAAGACTGTGCCAACACTGTGATCAGGAGGCCCTGGAGGACGAAACCCACTTCCTGCTACACTGTTCCAAATACTCAGCAGTGAGGGACACTCACTTCAGGAGACTCTCGCATCTCTTCCCGGATTTCATCACCATGAAGGAGGAAGAAAAAACATCTATCCTGCTGGGAGAAGAAGAGAGAGCAGTGGAGATAGCAGTGCGGTATGTGAGCGAATGCCATAGACTGCGAGAAAAAGAGCTATGATGCCATGGACTCTATAGCCTCCACATTGGATCTGCCCCCATCCACCTTTCCTATGCCATGGACTATAGCCCCCACCCTGGACTTGCCCCATCCACCCTCCCTATGCCATGGACTATAGCCCTCCCATCCTGGATCCATCCCCTCCACCTTCCCTGCAGCTCCTACCCAACATCCCCACAGTCCCTATCTCTATTCCCTTTATACAATTGCTTTGGCAAAACTGAGATGTATTTGGTCCTGCCAATAAAGCTTCTTTGAATCTTGAATCTTGAATCTATATACTGTATATATACAGTAGATGCATAATCTATGTATATTACGCATCTAGAGATATGATGCATCTATACACTTGGGTATATATGTATATATATATATATATATATATTCACCATATCTATAGATGCACCATGTATATACTCTGTATACATACAATAGATATTATATATATATATTATATATATATATATATATATATATATATATATATATATATAAAATCTATCTAACTATATATATACACATATATACATGTGTATATATATATATATATAGTTAGATTATATATATATGTGTGCACATATACATGCAAATATAAATAAATAAATATATATATATATTTGTGTGTGTGTGCATATATATATTATATATATATATATATATGTGCACACACACATATATATATATATATATATACACATGCACACACACACATATATATATATATATATATACACACATGCACACACACATATATATATATATATATATATACACATGCACACACACACATATATATATATATATACACACATGCACACACACACATATATATATATATATATATATATATATACACATGCACACACACACATATATATATACATATATACACATGCACACACACATATATATATATATTATATATACATGCACACACACATATATATAATCTAACTATATATATATGTGCATCTATCTATTATATAATCGCGAATCGCAAAAGCGCCCCTCTCGGCGCTACTTCCGGTGTCGTCATGTGGATACGCGCAAAGCATTGGCCGCGAAGCGGCCATTGCGAGCAGTTTTAAGCTGACTCGCAATGGCCGCCAATGCCGCCTCTGCTCCCCGCTACCCACAACTCCCACCCCAATGTCCGCACTGCCCCCTCCATGTCTACACAGCCCCCCCCATGTCCGCACAGCCCCCCCATGTCCGCACAGCCCCCCCATGTCCGCACAGCCACCCCATGTCCGCACACCCACCCCGCAAAAAAAACCACACCCACCAATGTCCGCACAGCCCCCATGTCCGCACAGCCCCCCATGTCCACACGGCCCCCCCATGTCCGCACAGCCCCTCCAATATCCGCACACCCACCCCCATGTCCGCACAGCCACCCCGCAACAAAACCACCCCCACCAATGTCCGCACAGCCCCCCCATGTCTGCACAGCCCCCCCATCTCCGCACAGCCCCCCCCCATGTCCGCACAGCCCCCCCATGTCCGCACAGCCACCCCCATGTCCGCACACCCACCCCGCAACAAAACCACCCCCACAGCCGACTCGCAATGGCCACCAATGCCGCCTCTGCTCCCCGCTACCCACAACTCCCACCCCAATGTCCGCACAGCCCCCTCCATGTCTACACAGCCCCCCCATCTCCGCACAGCCCCCCCATGTCCGCACAGCCCCCCCCATCTCCGCACAGCCACCCCCATGTCCGCACACCCACCCCGCAAAAAAACCACACCCACCAATGTCCAAACAGCCCCCCATGTCCGCACAGCCCCCCATGTCCACACGGCCCCCCCATGTCCGCACAGCCCCTCCAATATCCGCACACCCACCCCCATGTCCACACAGCCACCCCGCAACTAAACCACCCCCACCAATGTCCGCACAGCCCCCCCATGTCTGCACAGCCCCCCATCTCCGCACAGCCCCCCCCCATGTCCGCACAGCCCCCCCATGTCCACACAGCCACCCCCATGTCCGCACAGCCACCCCCATGTCTGCACAGCCACCCCCATGTCCGCACACCCACCCGGCAACAAAACCACCCCCACCAATGTCCACACAGCCCCCCCATGTCCGCACAGCCCCCCATGTCCGCACAGCCCCCCCATGTCCACACAGCCCCCCCATTTCCACACAGCCCCCCATGTCCACACAGCCCCCCCCCAATATCCGCACACCCACCCCCATGTCCGCACAGCCACCCCGCAACAAAACCACCCCCACCAATGTCCGCACAGCCCCCCCCCCGCCAATGTCCGCACAGCCCCTCCCCCCCAATGTACGCACAGCCCCTATCCTCTAAGCCCCGCCGCACCTACGACCCTACCCCCCCTACCCCCTAAGCACCGACGCGCCTAAGCCCCGACCCGCCGCACCTAAGCCCCTACCCCCTAAGCCCCGCCGCACCTAATAGCCCCGCCGCACCTGAGCCCCTACCCCCTAAGCCCCGCCGCACCTAAGCCCCTACCCCCTAAGTCCGTCGCACCTAAGCCCCTACACCCTAAGCACCGCCGCACCTAAGCCCCTACCCCCTAAGCTCCGCCGCACCTAAGCCTCTACCCCCTAAGCTCCGCCGCACCTAAGCCTCTACCCCTAAGCCCCGCCGCACCTAAGCCCCGACCCGCCGCACCTAAGCACCTACCCCCTAAGCCCCGCCGCACCTAAAAGCCCCGCAGCACCTAAGCCCCTACCCCCTAAGCCCCGCTGCACCTAACCCACTACCCTCTAAGCCCACCCTCTAAGCCCCGCCGCACCTAAGCCCCTACCCTCTAAGCCCCGCCGCATCTAAGCCCCTACCCCCTAAGTCTAAGTCCGCCGCACCTAAGCCCCTATCCCCTAAGCCCCGCCGCCTCCTAAGCTCCCGCCGCTTTCCCCCGCCGCTGTCGCTAACACCTAAGGCCCTACACCCCAAGCCCCCGCCGTCCCCTAACCTAACGCCCCCGTCGATCACTTACATGCCTTCTTAGTCATCTGATCGTCCGTCCGATCCACAAGTCCTCCGTCCGGCCAGGCGTCCTCTTCCTCCGGCCCCGCCGCTCTTGTCTCTTCTTTCCGCCATCTCCGGCTCTTCGTCCGGCCCCGGGGGTCTTCTGTCTTCTTTCCGCCAACTTCCAGCTCCGACGTCCTCTTCACTTCTCATTGACATAGAATGGACGAAAAATCCGCCATTCTATGTCTATCAGATGTGAGCCGCTCTTCTGATTGGTCGCTGTCTACTGCCCTCAGCCAATCAGAAGAGCTACTCATTTCCCATTCACATACATTACCGGTGTGTCGGCGATTTTATGGCCACCCTCCTGGTTCTATTTGTCGGCCCTAAAATCGCGGACACACCGCTAATGCATGTCTATGGGCAGTCAAGCCGATTTCTGATTGGTCGCTCTCTGCTGACGCCGACCAATCAGAATTCGACCTCACTGCCCATAGACATACATTAGCGGTGTGTCCGCGATTTTGGGGCCGACAAATAGAACCAGGGGCCCGGCCGTTAATTCGCCGACACACCGCTAATGTATGTCAACCAATAAATTTAATAATAAAAAAAATAATAAAAAAATAATTAAAAAATAATAAAAAAATAAATAAAAAATAATAAATAATTAAATAAAAAATAATATAAAAAAAAAAAAATAAACCCTAATAATATGAGCCCTTTCAGCGGACCTGAAGGAGAACTGTGTCTCAGCCTCAGGCTCACTTAAAATAACTAATAAATTTAATAATAAAAAAATAATTAAATAATATTTAAAAAATAATTAAAAAATAATTAAAAAAATAATAAAAAAATAAATAAAAAATAATAATAAAAAAAAAAAAAAAAAGCCAATAATATGAGCCCTTTCAGCGGACCTGAAGGAGAACTGTGTCTCAGCCTCAGGTTCACTTAAAATAAATAATAAATTTAATAATAAAAAAAAAAATTAAATAATATTTAAAAAATAATAAAAAAATAATTAAAAAATAATAAAAAATTTAATAAAAAATAATAATAAAAAAAAAAAAAAATTGTAATAATATGAGCCGTTTGAGCGGACCTGAATGAGAACTGTGTCTCAGGCTCACTTAAAATAACAAATAATAATTTAATTTAATAATAAAGAAAATATTTAAAAAATAATTAAAAAATAATACATAAAAAAAAAAATTAAAATTAAAAAAAAAATAAAAAAATAAATTACAAATATGCTAATATTATGAGCCCTTTCAACGGACCTGAATGAAAACTGTCTCTCAGGCGCAGGCTCACTTAAAATAACAAATAAAAAATTATTTTAATAATAACAAAATTTATACAAAAAAATTTTAAAAAAAATTAAACATTAAATAAAACATAATAAAAAAATAAATAAAAAATAATACAAAAAATAATAAAAAATAATAATAACAAAAAAAACAACAATTATACGCTATGTAAGTCAATTACGCCTTTCAGCGGACCGGAATGGAGACTGTTTGTAAACACAGTCTCCATTCAGCTCCGCTCAAAGGCTTCATTCACTTACATACTGGATAATCCTGGACGCTGATTGCTCGCGTCTTCCCATAGACAAACATGCCCATGTTTCTCTATGGGAAAAAAACAACAATCAGCGTCCAACATTATCCGCGATGTAAGTCAATTACGCCTTTCTGCGGACCTGAATGGAGACTCTTTGTACATCGTTTCCATTCAAAGCCCAATCATCACTTGGTTTACGCCCCCCCCGCCATTTTGTGGTTTCAAATTTCACAGCCCCTTTTATAAGGCGCGAAATTTGAAATCACTCTTCATTTCTCCTACACGCTAACTCGAACACGGACTGCCGGATTCCGAGGCCGCAAGAAGACTCGCTCCTGGATTTACCGAAGCGAGCTTCAAGACGACCCCAACTACCCTGCAGCTAAGATATCCTTTCTGAGCTAAAAACCTTTCTTTACTTTCTTTTCTTTAACCCTTTCTACACTCCCTCTTTTTTCCGACTTCTACTATCTACACTACTTCTCGACCTTTTTTGCTTCTTTACCCTATAATCCCTTCTATACTACTATTGCCTATCCAGACCCCCCATGTCCGCACAGCTCCACCATGTCCGCACAACCCCCCATGTCCGCACAGCCCCCCCCACCGTTGTCCACCCACACCCCGCTACACACCATACACCCTCGCCCAGGGTCCATGGAGCGGAGGCGCCGCACCCGCCTCCGCTCCCTGCAGCTGTGCCTCCCCCCCCAGCAACGATCCACACACCACCACCGCTCCCCAGCCCACACACCACCACCACTCCCCAGCCACCCTCCATTATGTCCGCACACTCCCCCCTCCATTATGTCCGCACAGCCCCCCCCACCGTTGTCCACCCACACCCCGCTACACACCATAGACCCTCGCCCCGGGTCTATGGAGCTGAGGCGCCGCACCCGCCTCCGCTCCCCGCTACCCACAGCTGTGCTCCCCCCCCAGCAACGATCCACACACCACCACCGCTCCCCAGCCCACACACCACCACCGCTCCCCAGCCCCCCTCCATTATGTCCGCACACTCCCCCCTCCATTATGTCCGCACACTCCCCCCTCCATTATGTCCGCACACCTCCCCTCCATTATGTCCGCACACCTCTCCCTCCATTATGTCCGCACACCTCTCCCTCCATTATGTCCGCACACCTCCCCCTCCATTATGTCCGCACACCTCCTCTCCATTATGTCCGCACACCTCCCCCTCCATTATGTCCCCACACCTCCCCTCCATTATGTCCGCACACCTCCCCTCCATTATGTCTGCACACCTCCCCTCCATTATGTCCGCACACCTCCCCTCCATTATGTCCGCACACCTCCCCCTCCATTATGTCCGCACACCTCCCCTCCATTATGTCCGCACACCTCCTCCATTATGTCCGCACCCCTCCCCCTACATATGTCCGCACCCCTCCCCCTCCATTATGTCCGCACACCTCCTCCTCCATTATGTCCGCACCCCTCCCCCTACATATGTCCGCACCCCTCCCCCTCCATTATGTCCGCACCCCCCCCTTCATATGTCCGCACACCTCCCCCTCCATTATGTCCGCACACCTTCCCTCCATTATGTCCGCACACCTCCCCCTCCATTATGTCCGCACACCTCCCCCTCCATTATGTCCGCACACCTCCCCTCCATTATGTCCGCACACCTCCCCCTCCATTATGTCCGCACACCTCCCCCTCCATTATGTCCGCACAGCTCCCCTCCATTATGTCCGCACACCTCCTCCTCCATTATGTCCGCACCCCTCCCCCTACATATGTCCGCACCCCTCCCCCTCCATTATGTCCGCACACCTCCTCCTCCATTATGTCCGCACCCCTCCCCCTACATATGTCCGCACCCCTCCCCCTCCATTATGTCCGCACCCCCCCTTCATATGTCCGCACAACCCCCCCCTTCATATGTCCGCACACCCCCCCCTTCATATGTCCGCACACCCCCCCCTTCATATGTCCGCACAACCTTCCCCTTCCCGACGCCGTAGATCACTTACCTGTCTTCATGACATCTGCTTCCTCAGGTCCACGTACACTCCTCCCTTCGGCCCAGACATCCTCTTCCTTCAGCTCGGCTAACGACTCTTCCATCCGCCGCTCTTCTCTCTTCCTCCACCGAGCTCCGGGTCGCAGTCTCCATTCTGCTCCGCTGAAAATCCTCATTCACTTACACCGCTGATAATCCTGGACGCTGATTGGTCGTTTTTTCCCATAGACAAACATGCCCATGTTTCTCTATGGGAAGACGCGACTAATCAGCGTCCAGGATTATCCGCCATGTATCTCTATGAGGGGTTGGAGCGGACCTGAAAGAGAACTGTGTCTCAGGCTCACTTAAAATAATAAATAAATTTAATAATAAAAAAATAATTAAAAAATAATTTAAAAATAATTAAAAAATAATTAAAAAATAATTAAAAAATAATAAAAAATAATAATAAAAAAATAAATGCTAATAATATGAGTCCTTTAAGCGGACCTGAAGGAGAACTCTGTCTCAGGCTCACTTAAAATAACAAAAAATAAATTAATTTAATAATAAAAAAATAAATAAAAAAAGAATTAAAAAATAATAAAAAAATAAATAAAAAATAATAATAAAAAAATAAAAATATGCTAATATTATGAGCCCTTTGAGCGGACCTGAAGGAGAACTCTGTCTCAGGCTCACTTAAAATAACAAAAAATAAATTAATTTAATAATAAAAAAAATAAATAAAAAAAGAATTAAAAAATAATAAAAAAATAAATAAAAAATAAATAAAAAATAATAATAAAAAAATAAAAATATGCTAATAATATGAGCCCTTTGAGCGGACCTGAAGGAGAACTCGGTCTCAGGCTCACTTAAAATAACAAAAAATAAATTAATTTAATAATAAAAAAATAAATAAAAAAAGAATTAAAAAATAATAAAAAAATAAATAAAAATAAATAAAAAATAATAATAAAAAAATAAAAATATGCTAATAATATGACCCTTTGAGCGGACCTGAAGGAGAACTGTGTCTCAGCTCAGCTCACTAAAATAACAAATAATAAATTAATTTAATAATAATAAAAATAAATTAAAAAAAATATAAAAAAATAAATAAAAAATATAAAAAAATAAATAAAAAATAATAATAAAAAAATAAAAATATGCTAATAATATGAGCCCTTTGAGCGGACCTGAAGGAGAACTCTGTCTCAGGCTCACTTAAAATAACAAAAAATAAATTAATTTAATAATAAAAAATAAATAAAAAAAGAATTAAAAAATAATAAAAAAATAAATAAAAAATAAATAAAAAATATAATAAAAATAATAAAAATATGCTAATAATATGAGCCCTTTGAGCGGACCTGAAGGAGAACTCTGTCTCTCAGGCTCACTTAAAATAACAAAAAATAAATTAATTATAATAAAATAAATAAAAAAAAATTAATAAAAAAAAAAAAAAAAAAATAAATAAAAAATATTAAAAAAATAAATAATAAAATAATAATAAAAAAATAAAAATATGCTAATAATATGAGCCCTTTGAGCGGACCTGAAGGAGAACTGTGTCTCAGGGTCAGGCTCACTTAAAATAACAAAATAAATAAATTAATAATTAATAAAAAAAAATAAAAAAAAGAATTAAAAAAAATAAAAATATTAAAAAAATAAATAAAAAATAATAATAAACAAATAAAAATATGCGAATAATATGAGCCCTTTGAGCGGACCTGAAGGTTCACTTCAAATAACAAATAATAAATTAATTTAATAATAAAAAAAATAATAAACAAATAATTAAAAAAAAATAACAAAATTAATAAAAAATTATAAATAATAACTTAAAAACATAAGAATAAAAAAAAAAACAACCTAATACTAATGATATTACTGCTAATAATAATGCTATTAATGCTAATAATTATGCTATTAATGCTAATAATAATGCTATTAATGCAAATAATATTCTTATTAATTCTATTATTAATGCTATTAATGCTAATAATTATGCTATTAATGCTCATATTTATGCTATTAATGGTAATAATAATGCTATTAATGCAAATAATATTGCTATTAATTCTATTATTAATGCTATTAATGCTAATAATTATTCTATTAATGGTAATCATAATGGTACGAATGCAAATAATATTGCTATTAATACTATTATTAATGCTATTAATGCAAATAATTATGCTATTAATGCTAATAATTATGCTATTAATGCTAATAATAATGCTATTAATGCAAATAATATTGCTATTAATTCTATTATTAATGCTATTAATGCTAATAATTATGCTATTAATGCTCTAATATTAATGCTATTAATGTAATAATATTGCTATTAATGCAAATAATATTGCTATTAATCTATTTTAATGCTATTATATGCTATTAATGCTAATTATTCTATTAATGGTAATCATAATGATACTAATGCAAATAATATTGCTATTAATACTATTATTAATGCTATTAATGCAAATAATTATGCTATTAATGCTAATAATAATGCTATAATGCAAATAATATTGCTATTAATGCTATTATTAATGCTATTAATGCTAATAATTATGCTATTAATGCTAATAATAATGCTATTAATGCAAATAATATTGCTATTAATTCTATTATTAATGCTATTAATGCTAATATTATGCTATTAATGCTCTTATTTATGCTATTAATGGTAATAATAATGCTATTAATGCAAATAATATTGCTATTAATTCTATTATTAATGCTATTAATGCTAATAATTATTCTATTAATGGTAATCATAATGATACTAATGCAAATAATATTGCTATTAATACTATTATTAATGCTATTAATGCAAATAATTATGCTATTAATGCTAATAATTATGCTATTAATGGTAATAACAATGCTATTAATGCAAATAATATTGCTATTAATGCTATTATTAATGCTATTAATGTAATAATTATGCTATTAATGCTAATAATTATGCTATTAATGGTAATAATAATGCTATTCATGCAAATAATATTGCTATTAATGCTATTACTAATGCTATTAATGTTAATAATTATGCTATTAATGCTAATAATTATGCTATTAATGGTAATAATAATGCTATTCATGCAAATAATATTGCTATTAATGCTATTACTAATGCTATTAATGCTAATAATTATGCTATTAATGCTAATAATTATGCTATTAATGGTAATAAGAATGCTATTAATGCAAATAATATTCCTATAAATTCTATTAATAATGCTATTAATGCTAATAATAATGCTGTTAATGCTAATATTTATGCTATTAATAGTAATAATAATGCTATTAATTCTAATAATATTGCTATTAATTCTAATAATATTGCTATTAATGCTATTAATGCTAATACTAATGCTATTAATGCTATTTATAATGCTATTACTCTATTCACACTGCTGTTAATACTATTAATACTGCTATTAATGTTATTAATACTGTTATTAATGATCATAATACTGCTAATAATGCTATTAATACTGCTATTACTGCTAATAATAATGCTATTGGTAATATTATTGCTATTGATGCTATTGATGATGCTATTGATGATGCTATTGATGATGCTATTGATGATGGTATTTATGATGGTATTGGCATTCATGGTATTGGTATTATGTATGCACATTCGATGTCCTTAAGTATTCAGTGACCTCTTACTATTATTGATATTAATGAGAAACATGTCTATATCTTTCACGTGTATAGAAAGGTAGGGGCACCGGGCACCTTCAGGGCTATTGGTCTTTCTTATTTCTCCATAAAGACAGACCGCTGTCTTATCCCCAGCCACCTGGTGGTGCTACGCCTGCATCAGCCAGTCAAGCATTTACAGTCCAAGTATAGAAAACAAATAGGCGGCACTCACCGTGTGTTCATAGGTGCTTTCTTTATTGAAGAGGTGCGGGGAGGGGGTGCATGAAGGTACAGACGACAGGTCCTGTTTCGCGGTTTGCCCGCTTCTGCGGGCAAACCGCGAAACAGGACCTGTCGTCTGTACCATCATGCACCCCCTCCCCGCACCTCTTCAATAAAGAAAGCACCTACGAACACACGGTGAGTGCCGCCTATTTGTTTTCTATACTTGGACTGTAAATGTCTATATCTTTGTAATACGTTGTAGGGTACATTAAAAGGACATACAAAACATGATATTTAAATATGTTCTTTGTCTATCTGGAACTTATTATTTTCCTTAATAATTATTCTATACTTTTCAAGAATTCTTTTCTCCCAAAAAGCTTTTGTAAAAGCTCTTACGTACCTATACGTCTCCAAGCATAGTATTACCTTTGTATGTCCTAACATGACTTCAAAGGATACTAGCAAGGATGTTGGCGGGTACAAAGCCGCATGGATGCGTAAGACACGTGCTAAGGAAACTGAAGAACAGCGACAATGTCGTTTGGATAAGTCTAAAGCTGAGTATAAGCAACGCATTGCAACGGAGTCGCTGGAACAAAAACAACTACGCTTGGCCAAAAATGCTCAGAAGCTACGTCAACGCCGTCAAAAAAAAAAAGTAACACCACCAGTACATCACTCTGATGATCAAACAGTAACCTCATCAGTACAACAGTCTGCTGATCAAACTGCAAGCTCACCTGTACAATATTCTGCTGATCTAACTCAGTGTGCTGATCAGACATTAACCTCATCAGTACTACAGTCTGCTGATCCAACTGTAAGCTCACCAGTACTACAGTTTGCTCTAGCTCTTTCTAGCAGTTCACCGGATGAAAGGAGCACAATTCCTCAAGTTTCATCACCGCGCAAAGCAACAGCAAAGCGTAAACATTGTGGTCAGGAGACTTCACGCACCAAACGTTTTTGCCTTAAACAACAACAAACTCCTTTGGAGGCACAAATTGCTCAGGAGTCTTCACTATCCAAACAGAGCCGCTTACGTAAAGGTGGTGCCCCCGTCGTCAACACCGCAAAAAGACGTCTTCTACTGTTACACAAGTGGATCCTGACTCTTTTTCTGCTTTATTACTTCAACGTCTGATCTATGTCGGTTTGCAGAAAGAACATCGTATGTACCTACCTACACCTCCCTCTTCATATCCACCTGGATTTACAGATAGTGATTTTGGCATTGTGGAACATACCTGTGGCTCTATGATATTCATATGTAACCATTGTGAAGCTCGACATTTCATGGATGAGATGCCATCGGATAAACAGTATACTCTCTGTTGTCACAAGGGGAAGGTCAAGGTTCCGTTACCTCAGTATCCAGAGATGTTGGAATGTATTCTTAAAGGTCAGAGTCCATACAGTCGGAATATGATGGACAACATCAGAAGTATCAATAGTTCCTTTGGTTTTGCTTCTATGGGTGCAAGTATTGCTCCCCCACCTGGACATGGCCCTTATTGCTTCCGGATTCATGGCCAAATTTATCACCGTACTGGAACACTACATCCTGCTCCAGATCAAGCTCCTGCTTATGCCCAACTCTACATTTTAGATACTGCCACTGCTAATGACCAACGTTTACAGTGTGACGAAAATAAAAAATGTCATCCTAAATTGATGCGGCTCATTGCTAACTTATTAGATCGCATCAATCCTTTTGTTTCCGCATACAAAATGTTACGTTTTGTTGAACAAGAGGAACAGGAGAAGGCAATTCAAAATGGTACTGTCATGCCTAATATCACCATGGCTCTTAAACAGGATCGAGAACAAGACCCAAGACGTTATAATAAACCAATTGTTAATGAAGTTGCTGTGGTATTTGAAAATGCTGATGGAGAGCCACCCTTCAATAGAGACATTTTAATTCATCTGAAACCTGACCCAAACAATCCTTTGGCCCCTAAAACACAACAAGTCAGTATTCTCCACAGTAATTTAGATGCTTTACTGTATCCGTTATTTTTTCCACATGGAGAACAAGGCTGGCATGAGGGACTGAAGCATCAAGGTCAAAATCCACGGAGAGTTACACAATTGCAGTATTACTGTTATTTGTTATCTGTACGTCCTGGGTTCAATCCTATTCTAAATGGTGGAAAACTAACGCAACAGTATTTAGTGGATGCGTATATAAAAATTGAGGCTAATCGCTTAAATTTTATACGTCAACATCAAAAAGATTTAAAAGTGGAGGACTATTGCGTACTACAGGAACATCTGCAAAGAAAATCTTTCGAAAAAGGAATTCCCATTGGCAAGACGGTCATTTTACCATCGTCGTTTGAAGGTAGTCCAAGAAATATGCAGCAACGCTATCAAGATGCCATGGCTATTGTTACAAAATTTGGACGGCCAGATCTTTTTATAACGATGACCTGTAATCCCAAATGGAGCGAGATTATCCACAATTTAGAACCATGGCAGAGGGTGGAACACAGACCGGATTTAGTCGCCCGTGTCTTCAAAATAAAATTAGAAGCCCTATTAAAAGATATAAACAATGGATTATTTGGCAAGATTTGTGCAATGGTTCATGTAATAGAATTTCAAAAGCGGGGACTACCACATGCTCACATTTTGATTATTCTGGATAGCAATTCGAAATTACGCACTGAGGTTGATGTCGATCGCACTGTTTGGGCAGAAATTCCTGATCCATCCGAGTATCCTGTGCTCCATCAAATTGTGATGCAACATATGATTCATGGACCCTGTGGACAATTCAACCCCAATTCTCCATGTATGGATATTGGAAAGTGTAAAAAAGGATTCCCAAAAGATTTCCAACCAAAAACTCTAATAGCACACGATGCCTACCCAACTTATCAACGCAATGCAGGACCTTCATTTACACACCGTTCTCACATGGTTGATAATTCTTGGATTGTTCCCTATAACCCTTTCCTACTATTAAAGTATAAGCGTCATATAAATGTGGAAATCTGTGCATCCATTCAAAGTGTCAAGTATCTATTCAAATATGTTTACAAAGGGCATGATAAAGCCAATCTGGAAATTTGTCAAACAAACATACAACATGATGAACCTCACCAATTTATGGATTCAAGATACGTCAGTGCACCGGAGGCAGCTTGGAGAATTTTTGCCTATCCAATGCATAAACAATCACACAGCATTGTTCGCCTTGCCGTACATCTGCCACAGTCACAACCACTTTATTTTCATGAAGATGCTTCTGTAGAGAACATTGCTGCCATGACGCATAGAAAATCAACTCTTATGGCCTACTTTGACCTGAATGAGAATGACCCACATGCTCATGAATACTTCTACCGCCAAATTCCTGAGCACTATGTCTGGAAAGATGGTGCATGGGAAATTAGGCAGAAACGTGGAGCAACAGTCATTGGAAGAATGTATACGGTCAGTATGAAAGATGAAGAACGCTACTATTTAAGGTTGTTGTTACTACATGTAAAAGGAGCAACAAGTTTTGAGCACATTAAGACTGTTAATGAAGTCGAGTACCCAACTTTTAAACAGGCAGCAATAGCCCTTGGATTACTTTTGGATGACAGTGTTTGGCGAAATACCTTACTGGATGGCTGTGTTCTAAACATGCCTGCACAGCTTCGGGATATGTTTGCTTACATATGTATCTTTGGTCCTCCTGCTCATCCATTGGAGTTGTGGCAAGAATTTAAAAAAGATTTTATTGAAGACTACTGCCGTGCATATCACCCTAACAATGAGGACTGTGAGCATTGTGAAGGCTATGCAATGACAGATGTTCAAAATGTGTTAAAATTTCATGGCAAAAGCTTTACGGATTTTAATCTACCACGCCCCAAAAGAAAACAACAACTACAACCACAATACGACAAAGAGGAGGAGTTTAGAAGAGCCCAAGAAATGAAAGAAACTTTAAATCAACAACAACTTTTGGCCTATAATGCCATAAATGAAGCATTACAGGATACAAGTCAGCAAGCTAAGTGCTTTTTCATTGATGGCCCAGGTGGCAGTGGGAAAACATATTTGTATGATTTGTTAATTCGTCAAATAAGAGGAGAAGGAGAAACTGTGTCACCTGCAGCCAGTACAGGGATTGCAGCCAACTTATTGGAAGGAGGAAGAACCATCCATTCACTTTATGGGATACCTATTCCAATCAATGAAACATCTGTTTCAAGAATCAAAAACGATACTGATGCTGCACACCATTTGAAGAATACTAAACTTTTCATTATTGATGAATCCACTATGCTATCTAAATACGCACTGCATGTCATTGACCAACTATTAAAGGATGTTATGACCAAAGATATCTCGAAGAAAAATAAAACACCCTTTGGAGGGAAAGTCATTGTTCTGGGAGGAGACTTTCGTCAGTGTCTTCCTATTATTCCTCATGGAACACGAACTGATATCGTAGAGAGCTGCATTAAATATTCCCGACAATGGCAAATTTTAATTCAATTGCCACTACTTGACAAGATGCGCTCTGTTGATCCAGGATACAGCAATTGGATACTTCAGCTGGGAAATGGACAATTGACCAATTCTTATAACCTTGGAGATGATGTTATAGAAATCCCTGAAGATATGATTTGCACAGGCTCACTAATATTTGACATTTTTGGTGAAAATATTGTAATTGATGTCAATGACAATGAAAGCATTAATACTGCAGCATCACATGCCATTCTTTGGCCCAAAAATGATGATGTGGATCAGGTCAACTCTAAGATCATGGATTGCATTGCTGGAGAGTACACAGAATACATTAGTGATGATTCCATTGATCCGGACGAGACAGAGGACCCAGAGCAATACCCTGTTGAGTTTTTAAATTCACTTACACCCATGGGAATGCCATCTCATCGTCTGAAATTAAAAATCGGCACCATTGTAATGCTTTTGAGGAACTTCAACAGCAGAAAAGGTCTTTGCAATGGGACTCGCTTAATTGTCACCGGATTGTTTGCCAACATGATTCGAGCAAAAGTCATTACTGGGTCTGCTGGAGGAAATGTGGTTTTCATTCCCAGGATTGATTTGTGCCCATCAGAAACCGGCTTACCTTTTAAGTTAAGACGTCGCCAATTTCCTCTGAAGCCAGCTTTTGCCATGACAATCAATAAATCCCAAGGACAAACACTTGAGAAAGTAGGGATTTTTTTGCCAGAACCTGTTTTTGGACATGGACAATTGTATGTGGCTTTTTCAAGAGTGAGAAGACGATCCAATGTAAAAGTGAAAGTGGTGGACACTCCAATCCAAGGCAAATTGCTTCCTAACAGTGACAAAGTATTTACCAAAAATATTGTCTACAAGAATATTTTGCACTGAACTCTTCCCTATGACTATTCTTCCGTTTATTTATCTTTTGAAAAAAAAAAAAAAAAAAAAAATTTACTGTTTCACATTTTATTCTTTTATATACTGATTTCTACTATATTTTTGTGAACACACATTTTAGATAATATGAGAGATGTGTATCATCCACATTTCTACAGTGGGTGATAGAAACCACTATTTAAAGCTCCAGCACTATATGTGCTGAGAGATTTCATTCTCATTCTTTACAGGGAGAGGTTTTTGTGAACAGCTAAGAGACGGGTGGGATGGCTGTTCACACACATCTCATTAGCAAGGTGTGTTACACATGTTTAGATAGATAGGGACAAAACTAAATTATTCATTAGATTCTATCATGCCATTTTTCTTAGATTTTTTTCACATTATTGAGGAATATACTAAATGATAATAATTGATCATGAAGGACTCACCGACAACATACTTGCTGTAATTTTCATGACTGCATGTATGCAATTTGTACTTCACTTGCGGTTTGTGCAGACAACATAGTTGCGGCAGTGTCATCCACATCAACTACAGTCATCTGTGCTTACTTAGTGGATGCATGTTATGCACCTGCCAAAGCCACGTTAACTTCATTTACCGCAGGTTAACTACAAGTTTTTTAGTTATTGCATGGACATTGCTGCAAGTCTGTAGTTGGTAACTCCTTTTCTATCAATTTATAAAATTTATTTATTTACAACATGATCCTTAAAAAATCTAAGACAAATCCAGCCGTAAAACATATTTAAATAATATCAATTCGGAATTAGTTAGATTAGGACTCACCAGGCGTAAGGGCATCTTGACGCGATTGGTGGGCTGACACAAACTGGCTGATACACACATTATTATTATTAATTCATCAATTCTAATGATTGACGCATTAACAAGTATTGCTACTTTGTGTTCTAAGACCCTTACAACATAATTGTTCAATTTTCCTTATATGATATCAACAATACAAATATATGTAGTTGCTGTAAAGATGTCATTGGAATAATTGGATTATTATTTAAAAATCTTTAAAAAACAATAAACATATTCTAGACACCCGATGCATTTGCATCAGGCTAACAGCTATAACTACTATAATCAAATTAACGCACGTTCTAGAATCCCGATGCATTTGCATCGGGCTCACAGCTAGTATATATATAGATGCACATATGAAATATGCCTAATCAAAGTGAATGTATATATGTGTGTGTAATCCATATATACATGTGGATTACACACACATATATATGTGCTGGTTTGGGAGGGAGGGGGCCGCCGATACTCACCTTCCGAAGACGCTCCCGATCGTTGCCTAGCGACGCCGGGACTCGGCTTCAGCTTCTTCTGCCGCACTACGCATGCGCGGACCGGAAATGACGCGGTCGCCGGCCTCGCGTCATGAAGAGCGGGGCGGGAAGATTCCAATGGGCTCCCCGCTCTTCAAATCGATAATGCCGCCCATTAGTGCGTTAGGAAGGGAGCGAGGCGGGGGGAGCGCGGCTCTGGGGACACCGCCCTGCAGACAAGAACGCCCCACAGACACAAATCATGTAAGTTTATAAAGTGTTTTATTCTCCTTATATAAAGCCATATTAGGTCAGGCAGGGATGGTTAGGGAGCTAGTTAGGGTCTGTAGGGGCAGGTAGTGATAGTTTAGGGGCCATAGATTAGGTGACAGGTTCCCTTTAAATGAGGACTTAGTGGCTCTGATTGGCCTGTCTCCTGTGATTGCTGCTTCTCGGTCCTCCCTGCCCCCTCTATGTGTCTGTTGCCTCCTCTTCTCTGTTTGTCCCCCTCCTCTTCAGCACCTGCACATAATCATCTTAGTCCCCGCATATGCACAGAGCTCAGCTGGAGTGCAGGGAAACCTGTCATCATTGCACCTGCGTGAAGTGCAGGCACCAGAGCCCACCCTGTTATGTTCTGCTCTATGTGACACTTCCCACATCCACATTAATGCACTCCCCGCACTTTGGCTTAGCTGTGTGCACCTGCATTAACTACTATTATGTGCAGGCGCTGAAGAGGAGGGGGACAAGCAAACAAGAGGAGGCGGCAGACACATAGAGGGGGCGAGGAGGACAGAGAAGCAGTGATCGCAGGACACAAGGACCAGACCCATCAGACCTGCATTTAAATATATGGCGGGAAACATTATAAAGTTTTTCTTTTGCAGCACAGGGGGAGCAGAGAGATTATAGACACCTTCACTGAATGCAACATAGATGCTGCTGAAGATGCTGCCTTCAGTTTGCAAAGCACTAGGGGGGTGACAGGTTCTCTTTGAGGGTGGAGGCACACTGTCATGCATCAAAAATGGAGCATTTTTAATTCATGACAGTAATGCGAGTGCTGTGCGTTTTTTGCATAAGTGTGGTGAGAGTGTGGTGCATGTGGGTGTGTGTGCATGGCTGTATGCATGTGAGTGTGCTGCAAATGTGGTAAGAGTTTCAGTGTGTGGTGCGAGTCAGTGTGCTGCTGTCCACGGTCCTGAAGTTTGCTCGGCGGGATTTCTCAGCATGCTGAGTAATCCTGCTGAGCAAACTTCAGCCCCGCTGAATTTGCAGATAAATAAATGGGAATACCTGTAAATTGCATATTTAGACTCGAATACAAACTTTACCTGTATTAATCTCCCATGATTTGTGAACATGATTTATGATTGGAAGTAGAGAAAATATAATCCAGCGGAGGAGCCCTTAATATGGCATGTTTAAAATCTTTTATTTTTCAGACTCCATTAAAAAAGCATCATTCTTTTATGAAATCCAGCTTTATTCTTCTATCCCCCATGGAAAAGCTATATCTGTCCTGGGTGACATTTTGAGGAAGACGGATGTGTTTGATGATGGTGAGAAGGAATTCCTCTTACTTAGTGTGGAACATCTACTCAATAGAAATTTTTTTAAGTTTGATGGTCAATTTTTCATTCAGCACTTAGGCTGTCCAATGGGAGCTAAGTTTTCTCCTAATTTGGCTAACCTATATATGATGAGGTGGGAGGAGGATTTTATTTATAACTTGAACAGTCCCTTTGTGAGAAAAACGAGATGGTACGGGAGATACATCGATGACATGATTTTTATCTGGGACGAGTCGTCTGATGTGTCTCCCGTGCCCTCACATTCTGCTGTCCCCTCTCCCTTTCTTTCCCCTTCTGATTTTTTGAACTATCTCATGGATAACAGCTATGGATTATCTTTCACCATGGATGTCCATTCATTGGATGCTCCCTACTTGGATGTTTTATTGAGAGGAGACCCAGTGGGAGGGGCCATTGATACATCTTTATATAGGAAACCCATTAGTGGCAACTCAGCGTTACATGCCCATAGTTGCCACCCCAAGCATGTTGTTAAGAATCTCCCTGTTGGGGAATATGTTAGAGCTAAGCGTAACTGCTCAAAGGAAGCAGATTACCAAAAAGAAGTGAAAGTCATCTCCAACAAACTGCGGAAGAGTGGTTATAGAGAGTGGATGTTGACGAGGGCACAGGAAATATGTGATAGGAGAGGAAGGGATGAATTGTTGGAGGATAAACATCGTAGAACAGTATTTAAGAGGAATACCACTAGTAAAGACATGACAGTACAATGATTTGGTGAACAATACAATAACATCCCTACTTTTGTGACATCATACAGCAGCGATTTCCTGGCCATCAAATCTCTATTGAACAAGTATGTTCCTATCCTTTTTCAGGATGATATTTTAAATAAAATTCTCTCTAATGGTTGGAGATCAGTAGCCAGAAAGTTACCTAGTATAGGGAATCTGGTGTCCCCTAGCGTATTTTCCAGCCTGAAACAGAGTAAACCTACATGGTTAGCAACTAGAGGCTCTTACAAGTGCCGGGGAACAAGGTGCAACTTGTGCTCACACATTGCAGTAACAAAGAATTTTCAGAATAACATCACAGGAAAAAGATTTGAGATTCGATCTTACATTAACTGCAACACAACTCATGTGGTTTACCTTGCTACTTGCAGTTCATGTAAAATCAAATCAGTTATGTAGGATGCACTATTCCCACCCTAAAGATCAGATTATCGGAGCATATGACATCTGCTAATCCTAATTCTAAGTCCACCAGAACAAATATGTCTGGGCTATCCAGACATTCTCGAGATCATCACTCAGGAGATTTGTCCATATTAATTGTTAATGGTATTGAGCGAGTTGTACGTCCTTACCATGGAGGAAATTGGGAACGTTTATTGCATAATCGTGAATTATACTGGATAATGCAATTGGACGTTGTTACCCTAATCGAATGAATTATAGAAATGATAGCTTCTACTTCTACTGATTATGTCTCTTTGGATATACCAACCATAACTTAGGGACTTAGTTGATTATGACACAAATGGCAACTCATTTGTGAGCCTGCATGGGGACAGAAATTAAAATTGGTTTGTTTTTTTTAAAGGATTAAACATCTCAGATAATATGTTGGAGGTTGTACAGTATAGTAATATTGGTATTGTGCTAAGGGTTATATCATACAATTATTATGAGTTTTTTGTTGATGGTAAATATGACATATTGCGAGCCCCTATGGGGAGAGTGAAATCTTGAAACCATGTTTTTTTTTTTTGGTTTTTTTTTATTAAAGGATTAAACATTTCAGAGTGTTAATATGTTGGAGGTTTTACAGTATTTGCATTGTGCTATGGGCTATATCATATAATTTTTTAAAAGTTTTTTTTTTATGGTAAATATGATATATTGTGAGCCCCTATGGGAAGAGTGAAATCTGGAAATCGGGATTCAAACATATATTTAGAAAAATGCTGAGTAATTTGCCTTAGAAATATATCGGTTTAATATAGAGCAGTGCAAGTAAATAAATAAAGAATATAAAATAAAAATAACAATAACAATCACAAGACACCATACGCTACTTGTAGAGTATATATATAATAAGTGCAGGAATCCCGCTGGTGTTTTCTCCATGCATTCCAAATTGAATGTAACTTGGGGATTAGCACCTGCCAGCCATAGTAAATAATTTATAACAACAAAAATAATATAAATAATATATAAATGTTTATATCAGATGAATAAAGGTATAAATAATATTCACACTAATAGAATATTAACCTTTAATTTAATAATATTATTTACTGCATATTACAATTATAAAGATTAAGTATATAATAATAATAAGATATTTGGCCATATTCCCTTTAATGGGGTTGTTGGGCCATATTGTCATTAAAATACAGCCATATAAAAAAAAGGAAAGAGAAAAGGGAAAGGAAGAAAAAAAAAAACATTTCTCTCTCCTTTTACCATCCATATTGCAGCTTCTTGTAGAAAGAGTCTCGAGTATAACATCACTTTATAAGAAATAAAATTGTATATTTATGTGTCTATACTGGGTCATTCACTGGGTCAGGCAAACAAATAGTTAAGATCCTTCACTGATTGGTATCGTCTGTGCATTTTTTTAATTGTATATATATATCTGTAGTTTCATTTTGAATGTTGCTGATGATTAAGGAGGCTATTTCCTCCGAAACGCGTCTAGCGGCACACCCTGTGCGCTGTGATGATTTTATGATTTCATAATAAAAGGAATATGAAGTATGCCATTGGATCGTCTCTACATTTTCTTATGACTATTGAGGTGGACGCCAACCACTAGATCCAGTGGAGGAGCCTTGTGAGTATACTGGCTGCAGGTCTCTCCTCCCCCTTCCTGCAATCAGTAATCCCAAATATACACCACGCTTAACCACCCAAAGGATAGTCGTAAGCTAAAAGCTATAGAGCAATGGGAACTAGACCTGGGAATCACACTCACACCAGAAAAATGGTACATATGTCACGAAAGCATCATGAAGGGAAGCCATGAGGTATCACTAACGGAAATGTCCTTTAAGCTTCTCCACAGGACACACCGTGTCCCCAGCCTCCTACACAACATATACAGCTCCAAGCCTGACAGATGCTTCAGAGGCTGTGGCACAGTAGGGGTGGACATGCCCCATCATAAAATCCCTTAGGAATGACGTCATAAAGTTAATCGACAAACTCACACTCACTCCACCAGCACTACTGTTTGGGGACAAACCACCTAATGTGAGTAACAAAGCATATCGGCTACTCACCTACATAACCATGGCCACCAAAAACCACATAGCCAAACAATGGAACACGGATTTGCTATCACTAGAGCAAGTAAAGCGCCGTATCCACTCCATAATGCTCTTCGAGAAAATAGAGACAACCAGAAATGACACCATGGACCTCTTCAGGGCTATATGGGGACCCTGGATAACCAAAAACGAAGACCACGACCTTCACAGAGTAATGTCACTATCAGCGTAAAACACACAATAACACTAAGCTCTATAAAGAAAGTGAAGCACCTTGATAACCAGATCAATGAACAACCCATAGATACCCACATGCCATCCCATAAAATTACCGCCACCCCGAAATAACAAAGCTAACCCCTGTTGAACTGCTACGAGAATGCCGCTTCCCCGCTACTCATCATACTTCCTTCTCTTTCTTTTAGTTTTTTAATTTTTTTTTTTTATTTTATCTTAATTTTATTGTATTACTCTCTCTTCTCTTAACATTAACACCAAATTATAAAGTATATAACAATGCCTTGCTTTATGAACCTGAACTCCCCTGCGAGGGGGCCGCTTCATTTGTTTTATTTGTCTTATTTGATTTATTTCCTATTTTTTTTCTCACATTGCATTGATTAACAATTGTTTGTACGCATCTACTTTTTTTCTGTCACAATAAAATGTTGTTGAAGCTAAAAAGCAAGACAAACTACTTCCCTAAACATCTGCTACGCCTAAATGTAGCTAAACCATGGCTCCCATCCTCTGCCCATCCCCCTGTCAAATTAACACCATTATGACTTAATTCTAGTAGCTAGTTTTTCCTACATACATACACAAATAGTATATTTACACCCATCACATTCCTCATTAACTATATGTACATCTTCACCATACATTTTTGCTAAGAACCAACTCATATCTTAGCCCATCATGTCTACGTAGTCCAAGAATGACTACGATAACCCAACCAAGATGGCCCCTTCTTTTACAATCGTAGGGTCCCCCCAAAACCATATCAGCAACACGTAACACATGCATGGGGTCGGAACTTAGCCATGTGAAGGCTTCATGACACACTGCAGGATTCAGCATGACCACAATACATCCATGTTGTGTTGAAAAGGCAGGATTTTCTCCTTCACACATTACCAAGCCTCCAGACACACTGAAGGTGTCAGCAAGAGCACTATACATACATTTTGTGTGTGCAAGTCTGGATAAATTCACGATAACTGTATATCTTTGAAAAACGACAGCAATGAGGCAATATGGGTACTCCTTCCAGAATTCACAGTACAAAATGGAGGGGCAATGATGAGGGTGCATCCTCCATTGAGTAACCATGCATACACTTGGTCCAACACAGCACAGCAACGTCACACATTCAGAGTATGTACTGCACACACATGGAGGTGCTGTTCTACTGATGACGTGCTCCAGGGCAGGGTACTCAGCTCTCAGGCGATTTCGGTCTGGGGGTGTCACGGGTGGCTGCCCGAGGCCGTGGCCCTGGCGGTCAAATGATAAAAAGGGGGATGAATTAAATAAAGTATATACAAGTTTGTCATGACGCCACCTGCAGTATCTGGTGATGCTCTCCAGTGCAGCTACAGTCCTCTGGTGGTCGTTGGTATTGCGGCAATGATGGTATAGTCCCCCTCAGGCGGGACTGGAGCCCCGGGGCAGCGTTTCTCTAAAGGGACAGTTTATGCAGGAAAAGAATGCAGCATAGGCGACTCACTTCACTGCGTACTTTACTAGAAAACTTTCAATCATCATCACAGTCTTTCAGTGCAATAGGTGTTATAAGGACAAATGCTACGGGCGCTGCAAGTGGAATTTGTGGTTAGTTGATGGATCCCTCACTGTGTGCCGTTGCTGTTCCTTTCTTTCTTTGCTTCCCAGTGGCGGTGAAGTCTGACTTCATATAGACTAGTCCGACCTCCTGCTGTTCCTTGTTCTCCCCTCCCTTGTACCCGTCGGGTGAATCTTCTTTTTAGCTCCTTGCAGTGTCCTGCTACTCCTAGCTCCCCTCTTTCTGGGATCTTTGGGAGTCAGAGGCGTACATAAAGATACCCCTGTTCTTCGGATTGTCTGTGAGCCTTAAAGAACTCACAGGTGCGGGCTCCGGAACCCACTTCCTTTCCTTGGGGCAAACTCACGGTTACTCTCTTCCCCATTAGAGTGAACTCCGGCCTCCGAGTTCCTTCCTCTCTTGCCTTCCTATCTCTGGGACCTGTATTTTCTCCTGGGCCCCTCAGCCGAGGGGACCCTCCTGCTCCCTCCAGGCTGACTGCCTGCTTCAACTCCCTCCAACTAACCAACTCACTAGTTCCCCCTAGAGGCCACTATATACCCTCCCGGGGTCCCTCCCACCTACTGATCTAGTGTGTGGGTGTTAGCTCTAGGGTTCCACCTACTGGCCATAGTTCCACTTTCCTCGAAGCCATCCACATCGTCGTCGGGCTCCTCGTAGATCTCCTCGATCTCGACATCCGGTGCTGTGGGTGTTGGTGCTGTCTCCAGTCGGAGACAGCTGCTGGCCCGGGATGGTGGTAGTGTAGGGGGCTCCGTTTGAGTCTCTGCGTCCCGGGTCTGAGCAGGTGGTGGGAAGGAGGCGCAGTACTCCTCTACCGCCTTCGCTGCAACTGCTGCCTCCCGCGCCTCACGGGCTGTCCTCTGCGCCGACAGCTCAAATGTCCGTTCTGCACTCCACCGCCGGCACACCTATGTGAGCGTCTGCTCCATCTCCTGCCTGAGCCGGGTGAATGCATCCCGCCAGTACTCTGCATACCCTTCGATGGTGAGTAGGGACGCTGCTGCTGGGTCGCCTCTCTCGGCGCGGGTCTACTCCTCCAGCTCGCGGACTACGTCTCTCCAGCGGGGTGCTGCCACGCTGCCAGGTACAAAGGAGTCTGATGGCGTCTGTCCTTCTCTTACGGTTTGTACAGCTATCGGCGGGCACTCCGTGGAAACTTCCTGTGGGCCGCCGCCCTGATTGATTGATGGCAATCGGGGCGGCCACACTTTTTGGCACCTTTGTATAGGCCCTTCTTCTTCTAGGGGCTGAGGCACTCCCCCGGGCCTGCACATGGTGTCTACTTCATGGTGACAGCACCATCTTGGGTCCCAGGCGATAATGGCGGGAAAAGATTTTTGGCACCGTTCAAAAGCAGAAAAGTCAATTTAAGTCCAAGTTCAAAGGCACACAGTCCCCTTTAGCTCCGGGCATGTTATCCTGTTCGTGAATGCCAGAATTTGACGCACCCCAACGCAGGGTACTCAGTTCTCAGGCGATTTTGGTCTGGGGGTGTCAGGGAGGCTGCCCGAGGCCGTGGCCCTGGCAGTCAAATGATAAAAAGGGAGTGAATTAAATAAAGTATATACAAGATTGTCGTGACGCCCATGCAGTATCTGGTGATGCTCACCAGCGCCGCTACAGTCCTCCGGTGGTCGTTGGTATTGCGGCAATGACGGTGTAGTCCCCCTCAGGCGGGATTGGACCGCCGGGGCAGCGTTTCTCTAAAGGGACAGTTTATGCAGGAAAAGAATGCAGCAGAGGTGACTCACTTCACCGGGTACTTTACTGGAAAACTTTCAATTATCATCATAGTCTTTCAGTGCAGTAGATGTTATAACGACAAATGTTACTGCAAGTAAATTTGTGGTTCGTAGATGGATCCCTCACTGTGTGTCGTTTCCTGTTCCTTTCTTTCCTTGCCTCCCAGTGGCGGTGAAGTCTGACTTCATATACACTAGTCCGACCTCCTGCTGTTCCTTGTCCTCACCTCCCTTGTACCCGTCGGGTGAATCTTCTTTTGGGCTCCTTGCAGTGTCCTGCTACTCCTGGCTCAACTCTTTCTGGGATCTTTGGGAGTCAGAGGCATACATAAAGATACCCCTGTTCTTCGGATTGTCCGTGAGCCTTAAAGAACTCACAGGTGCGGGCTCCGGTACCCACTTCCTTTCCTTGGGCAAACTCACGATTTCTCTCTTCCCCATTAGAGTGAACTCCGGCCTCCGAGTTCCTTCCTCTCTCTGGGATCTGTACTTTTCTCCTGGGCCCCTCCTGCTCCATCCAGGCCGACTGCCTGCTTCAACTCCCTCCAACTAACCAACTCACTAGTTCCCCCTAGAGGCCTCTATATACCCTCCCGGGATCCCTCCCACCTACTGATCTAGTGTGTGGGTGTTAGCTCTAGGGTTCCACCTACTGGCCATAGTTCCACTTGCAGTGGGGTGACTACACCGCTTTTATGGGTGTAGTACCCCTTTTAAACACCTACATCGTGGGGTGCCACACTAACGAACACAGTAGAGTTGTCCAGAAAAACATTGTCTCAACACAAATCACACTCAGCCTTTGTTGAAGGGGCGTCTGAACTTACCCAATGACTCTTGGCAGCTAGCTTGACCTTGCTTTGGCATTGCAGGTTTTTATATCATAAGCAGCCAATCACAGCGCACCGGCGTCATCCAATACACGCACCCGCCTTTGCGTTGCCACGCCCGACTTTTGTGATTTGCTGACTCTGGTGCGGTATGATTGGTTGGCGGCCCTTTTTAAGATGGCGGCGTTTACTTGTGATTCCACAACTCACATGCGACAGCGTGGTAGCGTCTTTTCAAGCACACTCTGCTGGTCAGATAGTAGATATGGCGATGTGCATGCCCTGTTTATGTACATTACTGAGTGTTTCCTGGTACCCCTACCTACTGCCCCATATGTCATGTTTTATTGAACGCTGTTGTCCATGTAGCGTTGTAGGGATATTGTTTGTGAGATTTATGTAGCCAAGGTACCCCCCTCAATGTGATGTGTGACACATAATGTGGCCCTACATAGTACACCTGGGCAATGTATTTTTTGCCGCATTCCTGACTGTTGGGGGTAAACACCTGCCCAACCTGTTATCTACTTATACACAAGAACATAGTGTTTTTACTACTCTTTTGCTGTGCCTACATAATGGCCATGCTATTACATGTCTACCAACAAAGCCCTATCACGATTGCTCCATCTACCAGCCTTTCACATAACTACATCTGAATGTTGTCCTGTGCTGGGGTGAACATATGTATACACATTAAATAATGTCAGGCTTCTGTGCACTCATGTGCCCAAATTATGCAATGCTCTTTACCTGTTGTTGCAATGTGCCCATTAGTATTGTTACATCATGACATCATACATACATGTATGTGTGCCTGTACGTGGCCTGTGGTTATGTTGCAGATGCGGGACAATCAGGAGTTTGTCCGGGCCTTTCTTGCTATGTACCAGGACCATGAATTCCTGTGGTGGGTGCATTCACCGGATTACAATAATAACAAGGTGAAGGATGTGGCCTATGGCCACCTTGTCTCCCTTTCCCAACAGCATCACCCTGCGGAGAGGTGGGACAAGAACAAGGTCAAAGCCAAAATCAAACACCTGCGCACCGTATTCAAAAAGGAGTACAACCGGGACCAGAGGTCCCAGCGGTCTGGGATGGGTAGTGAGGAGGTATATGTGCCACAGTTGTGGTATTATGACATCCTCACTTTCACTCTGGACCAGGTTGTCCCTCGGAGAATGCGGGGCAACAGGGTGTTTGATGAGGCGACGATGGCCACATCCAAAGCCACGGCACCGTCACAGGAGGTACGTCTACTGATTATTGTTGTGTGTGATTATCCCTTGGTGGTTGTGCTCACGTGTTCTTTTTGGAAGCTGCTGCAGCCACAATCCTGTAGGTGTTTCCTACTTAATCTGTGTGTTGTGGTGATGGCTCAAACACTAGGCTCCTATGTAATTTTTTTGGTGATTGTAGGGCCACATCACTTAGCATGTTGCACCGTCAGGTGAGTTGAGTGCACACTTTTCACTGTTCAATAGTCTTGCTTTCATTTGTGCAATGTTTGTGTTGACCTAGTACACTGGCTTGGTAATGCTGCAGCTGCTTATTTGTAATTTGTTATATACATTTGGAGGTACATGAGAAGTGTTTTACCATTCTGTTTTGTTTCGTTACAGGAGCCTCCAGAGCTGCAATCAAGCCAATAGGGGTCACCCGTGCATGATCCTCCCCCATCAACATCTGTGCCTGGTCCCAGTGCAGCAGGGCAGCAGCCGAGGCCAAGCTCAGTCATTAATCGTCGACGCCCAACAACATCTCCGACGGCTGAGCTGGGAATGTGGGCAAGTAGGGTGCTGCTTCACACCGAAAATCAGCCAAACACTGGGATTGGGCATCTAGTTAATGAGAGGGTGGCCAGACTAGACCCAGGGCAGCGCAGACTAGCTGAGAGGCTCATCATTCGGGTCCTGGAAGCGGCTGAGGAGGCACTGACGCCACCAACCCATCTTATCTTCCCCACTAGACAGTCATCAGTGTCCCATGGTCTGAGGCCGCCTACAAAAGGGCCCAGAAAGACTCCTGACTTGTCCAGGGACCCCAGACAACCCCCCTAGTTGGGCTTCTGGTAGGGGATATGGGGCCACAACCCACGTCTGACACAGTAGAGGAATACCTACATGATAAGAGATGCTACCAATAAGTGTCGTTTGAATTGGGGGCAAACCTTTTATTTGTTTTGTAGACACGGTATGAGTTCTTCTTGTTTTTGTTTCTGTCTGTAATTAATTTTTATTGGACCAAAACACTCAGTCTTGTTGGGTAACTGTCATGTATGTGTGTGTGTATGTATGTACTGTGATGTTGTATTACAGGGCAAGGATGTGTCTCACTTGTATAGGCCACATAACCACTATCACATGGTAAGGTACAGATATTGACATATGCTACATCCCTTTGGCCCTAGGTGTGAGAATGGCTTGGTAAAATCTTTATAGGCCCTACATGGGTCTACACGTGTGTACCCGGCCCTTAACACATGTTTATTTGGTTTGCCATACACTGATGGGAAGTAGTGTTTTTCCCATTGGATGTGTGATATTGTCAGGGTTACATTGGGTCAGTAATGTTGTATTGTGCTACATACATTGATGGGGTGCCTCCCTGCAGCCCATCCGTGTTTTTTAAGTAATGTTTGCACATTCAATGCAAATGTGAGCCCTCAGACATTTGATTGTAGCTGACAGATGTAGTATGCGCAAAGATGTGTAGACTACAAAGTTCTGCACCTCTGTGTGTATAGGAAAGACGCAAAATACTGTAATGGGATTTGCACAATATTTTTATTGGCTATATCCAATTTTGTTTTTTCTTATTTTGAGGTCCCTTTTGTTTTTAAAATGGGCCGAGTACAAACCATTTTTATTTTCTTGTACCTTTTGTGGCTTGGTGGGATTTTAAATCCCCCTTTTTTCTTTAAATAAAACAACTACACACACAACAAAAAAACATATCATGACAACATGCCACACATTCAAAACACAAGGGAGCGGGAAAAACAACACAAAAAAAAAATCATAATGGCTGCTGCAAAACAGCAGGGCAAGCCCCAGGCTGCCCACCAGTGAGATACTGGATGATGGCCCACATTCTGTCCAAATTGGCCTGCGCCTCACGGTGGGCATAACACAAATCTTGTATGGTTTGGTGTCCTGTATGGGGAACAAAACAACATCAGTAAGATGTATTTCTGTGTTTTACAATGTTATGTGCATGTGTAACCATACTTACAATTTAGCACATGATCCCACACTTCCCTTTCGGGTGGTGGTGAGGCCCTTCCAGGCCAACCGCCCACAGCTGCTGGGCCATCTACATTTATCAAAAGCACAAACAAACAACAATAGTAATGCATTACGTCCGGGTGGCACAGGCCAAATTCTAAACAACTTTCTGGTTTAATATGGACCACACTTAACCATCAGCGCCACCTCCACCAGGCTCACTATCACCCTCTGGGGACCATTCCCCGACAGGGCTGCTAACTGGGCTGGCTACATTGGGTGGAGGGATGGCAGGAGGTGACAGCGTTTGCTGTCGGTGGTGTGTGGTGACTGGGCCCGCAGGTGGGGCTCTTGGCGCCCTTCCAGGTGGGGTGGAGGGTGAGCTTTTGTGGGGCAGAGGCTGTGTTGGCAGGTGCAGAGGGGGGCTGCGAGCTGCTCCTGAGGTGGGAGTCCCAGCAGGTGATGAGGGTGTCCTTCCAGAATAAGGTGGCGGTGGGCTGGCAGGTGGTGTTGCTGCCGGGGGAGTACGTCTGGGGGCTGGTGGGGTTGCCGCTGGTGATGGGTGGTCCGGTGGCCTTTCCGCCTCCGCTGTTAGGTTGAACATATTTGTTTAAAATCAATTTGCACCATCACCAAAACATATAACATCACCAAGTGTGTAAAGAAGTCAGTGAAAGGTGGTGGAGGAAGTGTCATGGTTTGGGAAATGTTTTCTACTGCAGGGGTTGGAGAGAGTAAATTGAAGTGGGTATCAGAACCTTCTTCAACAACATGTGGTTCCTTACTTGCATTCAGCACCCAATCAGCTAGCAATTTTCATGCAGGACAATGCCCCTTGTCACACAGCAATATGGCAGTTCCTTGAAACAGAAAACATTGAAACAATGAAATGGCCGCCCAGAGTCCTGATCTAAACACAATAGAAAACCTCTGCAAAATCCTTGGTGACAAAGTTATGGCCAAGAAACTCACAACAGTCATAGAACTGTAATAGAGACTGGAAGAAGAGTGGACCAAAATCACAGCAGAGCAGTAAGTAGTTCTAAAAACATTGATCTAAAGGCACGGTGTACCCCTTACACAAAAACCACCTAAGGTTGATCAATGTACATTACATTCTGTCTGAAAAAAATCAAGTGATCATTAGTGATGAGCGAGCATGCTCGCCACTACTCGGTACTCGCACGAGTATCACTGTACTCGGGCTACTCGGCGAGCACCGAGTAATCTCGCGATACTCGTGCTGTGCTCGTGGTCGTCATCTCTGCATGTTGGCGCTCTTTTGAGAGCCAGCCCACGTGCAGGGATTGGCTGGCAGACCACTGCAATGCCACAGCCCTGTTAGTTGTGGCATAGCAGTGATTGGCCGCCCTGCACAGCGTGACCGAGCCTTTATAACTCCCGGCGCGCTGTGCTCGGCACACAGCCATCCAGACAGTCAGTGTAGGGAGAGTGTCTGCTGCTGCTTAGGGACAGATTTGCGGCCCTTATAGGTAGATCCGGAGCAGGGCTGCAAACTGCTGCTGACCACAACAGTCCTTCTCTGGACTAATCTAGGAGGATATAGGCAGGGTGATCCAGATCGGAATCCAAGCTTTTCTGTGACCATTAGAGTCACCAGACTGTTGTACTTACTACCTTAATACAGGTTAGGGACTAAAATCCTCTCCTGACACCATTACAGTCACCAGACTGTTGTACTTACTACCTTGATACAGGTTAGGGACTAAAATCCTCTCCTGAAACCATTACAGTCACCAGACTGTTGTACTTACTACCTTGATACAGGTTAGGGACTAAAATCCTCTCCTGACACCATTACAGTCACCAGACTGTTGTACTTACTACCTTGATACAGGTTAGGGACTAAAATCCTCTCCTGACACCATTACAGTCACCAGACTGTTGTACTTACTACCTTGATACAGGTTAGGGACTAAAATCCTCTCCTGAAACCATTACAGTCACCAGACTGTTGTAATTACTACCTTCATACAGGTTAGGGACTAAAATCCTAATCTCTTGTGATCTGAACAGTCACCAGACTGGTGTACGTACTACCTTGATACAGGTTAGGGACTAAAATCCTAATCTCCTGTGATCTGACCAGTCACCAGACTGGTGTACGTCATACCTTGATACAGGTTAGGGCCTAAAATCCTAATCTCCTGTCACCATTACAGTCACCAGACTGGTGTAATTACTACCTTCATACAGGTTAGGGACTAAAATCCTAATCTCCTGTGACCATTACAGTCACCAGACTGTTGTAATTACTACCTTGATACAGGTTAGGGACTAAAATCCTAATCTCTTGTGATCTGAACAGTCACCAGACTGGTGTACGTACTACCTTGATACAGGTTAGGGACGAAAATCCTAATCTCCTGTGATCTGACCAGTCACCAGACTGGTGTACGTCATACCTTGATACAGGTTAGGGACTAAAATCCTAATCTCCTGTCACCATTACAGTCACCAGACTGGTGTACTTACTACCTTGATACAGGTTAGGGACTAAAATCCTAATCTCCTGTTACCATTACAGTCACCAGACTGTTGTACTTACTACCTTGATACAGGTTAGGGACTAAAATCCTCTCCTGAAACCATTACAGTCACCAGACTGTTGTAATTACTACCTTCATACAGGTTAGGGACTAAAATCCTAGTTTCTTGTGATCTGAACAGTCACCAGACTGGTGTACGTACTACCTTGATACAGGTTAGGGACTAAAATCCTAATCTCCTGTGATCTGACCAGTCACCAGACTGGTGTACGTCATACCTTGATACAGGTTAGGGCCTAAAATCCTAATCTCCTGTCACCATTACAGTCACCAGACTGGTGTAATTACTACCTTGATACAGGTTAGGGAATAAAATCCTAATCTCCTGTGATCTGACCAGTCACCAGACTGGTGTACTCATACCTTGATACAGGTTAGGGACTAAAATCCTAATCTCCTGTCACCATTACAGTCACCAGACTGGTGTAATTACTACCTTCATACAGGTTAGGGACTAAAATCCTAATCTCTTGTGATCTGAACAGTCACCAGACTGGTGTACGTACTACCTTGATACAGGTTAGGGACTAAAATCCTAATCTCCTGTGATCTGACCAGTCACCAGACTGGTGTACGTCATACCTTGATACAGGTTAGGGACTAAAATCCTAATCTCCTGTCACCATTACAGTCACCAGACTGGTGTAATTACTACCTTGATACAGGTTAGGGACTAAAATCCTAATCTCCTGTCACCATTACAGTCACCAGACTGGTGAAATTACTACCTTGATACAGGTTAGGGACTAAAATCCTAATCTCTTGTGATCTGAACAGTCACCAGACTGGTGTACGTCATACCTTGATACAGGTTAGGGACTAAAATCCTAATCTCCTGTCAACATTACAGTCACCAGACTGGTGTAATTACTACCTTGATACTGGTTAGGGAATAAAATCCTAATCTCCTGTGATCTGACCAGTCACCAGACTGGTGTACGTCATACCTTGATACAGGTTAGGGCCTAAAATCCTAATCTCCTGTCACCATTACAGTCACCAGACTGGTGTAATTACTACCTTCATACAGGTTAGGAACTAAAATCCTAATCTCTTGTGATCTGAACAGTCACCAGACTGGTGTACGTACTACCTTGATACAGGTTAGGGACTAAAATCCTAATCTCCTGTCACCATTACAGTCACCAGACTGGTGTAATTACTACCTTCATACAGGTTAGGGACTAAAATCCTAATCTCTTGTGATCTGAACAGTCACCAGACTGGTGTACGTACTACCTTGATACAGGTTAGGGACTAAAATCCTAATCTCCTGTGATCTGACCAGTCACCAGACTGGTGTACGTCATACCTTGATACAGGTTAGGGACTAAAATCCTAATCTCCTGTCACCATTACAGTCACCAGACTGGTGTAATTACTACCTTGATACAGGTTAGGGACTAAAATCCTAATCTCCTGTCACCATTACAGTCACCAGACTGGTGAAATTACTACCTTGATACAGGTTAGGGACTAAAATCCTAATCTCTTGTGATCTGAACAGTCACCAGACTGGTGTACGTCATACCTTGATACAGGTTAGGGACTAAAATCCTAATCTCCTGTCAACATTACAGTCACCAGACTGGTGTAATTACTACCTTGATACTGGTTAGGGAATAAAATCCTAATCTCCTGTGAACTGACCAGTCACCAGACTGGTGTACGTCATACCTTGATACAGGTTAGGGCCTAAAATCCTAATCTCCTGTCACCATTACAGTCACCAGACTGGTGTAATTACTACCTTCATACAGGTTAGGAACTAAAATCCTAATCTCTTGTGATCTGAACAGTCACCAGACTGGTGTACGTACTACCTTGATACAGGTTAGGGACTAAAATCCTAATCTCCTGTGATCTGACCAGTCACCAGACTGGTGTACGTCATACCTTGATACAGGTTAGGGCCTAAAATCCTAATCTCCTGTCACCATTACAGTCACCAGACTGGTGTAATTACTACCTTGATACAGGTCAGGGACTAAAATCCTAATCTCCTGTGACCATTACAGTCACCATACTGTTGTAATTACTAACTTGATACAGGTTAGGGACTAAAATCCTAATCTCTTGTGATCTGAACAGTCACCAGACTGGTGTACGTACTACCTTGATACAGGTTAGGGACTAAAATCCTAATCTCCTGTGATCTGACCAGTCACCAGACTGGTGTACGTCATACCTTGATACAGGTTAGGGACTAAAATCCTAATCTCCTGTCACCATTACAGTCACCAGACTAGTGTAATTACTACCTTGATACAGGTTAGGGACTAAAATCCTAATCTCCTGTCACCACTACAGTCACCAGACTGGTGAAATTACTACCTTGATACAGGTTAGGGACTAAAATCCTCTCCTGAAACCATTACAGTCACCAGACTGTTGTACTTACTACCTTAATACAGGTTAGGGACTAAAATCCTCTCCTGAAACCATTACAGTCACCAGACAGTTGTACTTACTACCTTGATACAGGTTAGGGCCTAAAATCCTAATCTCCTGTCACCATTACAGTCACCAGACTGTTGTCACTGTATACAAGCAAAATGCGCAAGGGCTGTTGGCAAGGAACAATGAAGTGAACGTGATGGTGGTGCAGGCAGAGGCCGAGGTCGTGTGCAAGCACTAATTTCGCAACAACAAAGGGGCACATCTACTCACTCATACGTCCTGTCCCAAATTCTTGGGGCCCGCTCCAGTACACCGCTCTTGAACCAAACCTGTGTTCAACAGGTTGTTACTTGGATTGCGGATAATGCTTCAAGTCAGATTGGCACCTCCACCAACACCCTGTCTTCCACAAGGTCAAGCGTCAGTAGCCGTGATACTGCACCGCACATTTCCCAACCTGATCCCCCTTCCTACCACCAGGCCGAGTACCCGTCCACGGACATTACTGATCCCACACTTGGACACTCGAAAGTCCAGAAGTGTGTACCCATGGGTGAGTGGAGGTACATGGCAAATTCCCATAACAAAATTTAAATTCATTTGTCATTTGTTGGTGGTGTGGTGAAGTCTGGCCCAATCCAACCCTTGTTCATCTTGATCAGAGTCAGCCTGTCAGCATTTTCAGTTGACAGGCGGGTGCGTTTATCAGTAATGATTTCACCTGCGGCACTGAAAACACGCTACAAGCTAGCGGCAGGGCAGGCCAGGACTTCCAAGGCGTAGAGAGCCAATTCATGCTACGTGTCCAGCTTGAGACCCAATAATTGTAAGGCACAGAGGAATCTCGCAGTACAGTTGTTCGATCTGCAAGGTACTCCTTCAGCATCTGGCCAAACTTAGCATTTCTTGTGGCACTACCCCGCACCTCAGGGGCTGTGGTACGTGAGTGGCTGAGAAAACTGTCCCACATCGTAAAGACTGTTCCACTACCTCTGGCGGATTGGACTTGTGCCCCTCTCGGCCGTGCGCCTTGGTTCTCCACTGATTCCTGACCTATGCCGCTAGCGTTTTGTGAGGGGAATGATTTGCCTACTTCCGTGACTATGGCCTTCTGGAACTGCTGCATTTTGGCTGACATCTACTCAGGAATGAGAGACATAAAGTTCTCCTTGTAGCGTGGGTCTAAGAGTGTTGCCAACCAGTACTGATTGTCGGCCAAGATGTTCTGAACGCGAGGGTCACGAGCCAGGCAGCTTACCATAAAGTCAGCCATGTGCGCCAGACTCTTAACAGCCATCACTTCAGTATCCAGACCAACACGATGACTGAACATGCTGTCCTCCTTCTCCTCCTCATTTCCCCTGTCCTCTGGCCAGCCACGCTAAATCGAGGGTATGACTGGTGTGCATGTCATATCCTCAATTTGGCCAGAGAGTTGCTCCATGTCTTCATCCTCCTCCTCCTCGTCATAGTCCTCCACTGCACGTTGTGATGAGATGAGGCTGGGCTGTGTGTTTTCACCCACACCCACTACTGTTTCTTGCTCCAAGTCATCGCGCTCGGCCTGCAATGCATCCTCTTTGTTTTTCAGCAGAGACCGTTTTAGAAGGCAGAGTAGTGGTATGGTGACGCTAATAATGGCGTCATCGCCGCTCACCATCTTGGTGGAGTCCTCAAAGTTTTGGAGGACGGTACATAGGTCGGACATCCATCTCCACTCCTCAGGTGTTATGTCTGGAGTTTGACCCATTTCCCGACGGCTTAGGTGATGCAGGTAGTCAACAACTGCCCTCTTCTGCTCACATATCCTGACCAACATGTGCAGAGTTGAATTCCAATGCGTGGGGACATCACACACCAGTCTGTGGGCCGGAAGACGCAAACGGCGCTGGAAGCCGGCAAGGCCGGCTGAAGCAGCAGGTGACTTGCGAAAATGTGCAGACAAACGGCGAACTTTTACCAGCAGTTCAGACAGCTCTGGGTATGACTTTAGAAACCTCTGAACCACCAGGTTGAGCACATGGCCCACGCATGGAACATGCGTCAGCTGGCCTCGCCTCAAAGCTGCCACCAGGTTCCGGCCATTGTCACACACGACCTTTCCTGGCTTTAGGTTCAGAGGTGTGAGCCAGTGATCTGCCTGCTGTTTCAGAGCTGTCCACACCTCTTCTGCATTGTGGGGTTTGTCACCTATGCAGACTAGCTTCAGCACAGCCTGTTGCCGCTTCGCAGAGGCAGTGCTGCAGTGCTTCCAGCTTGGGACTGGTGTGGAGGGTACAGTGGATGAGGATGCGCAGGAGGAGGAGGAGGAGGCTGAAGAGCATGACATTCCGGAGCTGTAGAGTGTCGGTGAAACCCTGACAGAGGTAGGGCCTGCTATCCTTGGTGTGGGAAGGACTGTGTTCCGTCCCTCGCTCAGACTGGGTCCCAGCCTCCACAATATTAACCCAGTGTTTTGTCAAGGAGGTGTAGCGGCCTTGCCCACAAGAAATTGTCCACGTGTCTGTGGTTAGGTGGACTTTGGCTGAAACAGCGTTGTTCAGGGCACGTGTGATGCTGTTGGACACGTGGTTATGCAATGCGGGGACGGCACATCTGGAGAAATAGTGGCGGCTGGGGACCGAGTAACGTGGGACAGCAGCCGCCATCAGGTTGCGGAATGCTTCCGTCTCCACCAGCCGTAAAGGCAACATTTCTAGCGCTAAGAGTCGCGAAATGTGAGAACAGGACTGTGGCATGTGGGGCGTTGGCAGCGTATTTGCGCCTGCGTTCAAAGGTTTGCTGAATGGATAATTGAACGCTGCGCTGGGACAAGGACGTGCTTGATGGTGGTGGTATTTGTGCGTGGGCAACTTCAGGTGCAGGGCCGGAGGCTTATTCGCGGCCAGCATGTACAGGGGATTGGCTCGCACGCACAACACGCGAAGACGTAGCAGTGACATCAGCAAGCACCGCTCCTCGACTCTGTTGTACTTCCCACAAAGTCGGTGTAAGGTTTTCAGTCTTTTTTGCTATATCTGTTGTTATGTTTGCATTTAGTGTATTTTGTCGGCCATCTTGTTTCCTGTCCTGTGCATTGACCTTTGCCCTCAAACAATATGGAGTCCTCAGCTTTGATGTCCCTGCCCTGTTTCTTGCCAATTGCCCTTTTAATCAGTTTCAGATGATTTACCTGTGCTCCTGAATCAGGTCTGCAATCTGTCTGTGACTTGCTCTCTGAAGCTTGGATTCAATCTGCCTGGAATCATTTATGGACACAGAATCCTCCTGTTTGCCAGCAACATCTGACAGGGAAGTAATAGACTCTGAATGCTTTCCTTGAGACTTGTACTATGCTTTAATGCTCTGATGTCCTTGGTTGTTTGCCTTGCACTCTACAACTTACATTTACGTTATGCTGTTGATTCACTAACATGTATGAAGCAATACAAGAGCTGCTTAAGAAGCGTATGTCTCATGTGTCTCATTATACCCATGCATTAGACTCTATATAGACTGTATCATATATGACAGTCGGGTGCTTGGCTGACATGTGCCTGATCATGCTGGTGGTGGTCAGGCTGCTAGTTTTCATACCCCTGTTGATGCTGGCATGGCAGGTGTTGCAAATGGCCTTTTTAGAGTCAATCTGGAGCCAACTTAAAATACTGCCAGACTCGGGAAGACCTAACATTTGCACAGGCACCTTGTGTCGTGTTGTTGTTCCGGGGAACGGTTCCCTGCCTTCTGCCTGCGGACCCGACCCTGCTTCGTACTGCCTGTTGGGATGCTATGCCTCCCTCCCCCTGTGCACTGCTGTCCTCGCTCTGCATATCCTCCTGCCAGGTTGGGTCAGCTACTGGATCATCCACCACGTCGTCTTCCTCTTCCTTGGCTAATCGCTAGACTGCTCCTCCTTCTCCTCATGTGCCACCATGATGACCGTTACAATACTTAGGCTGTTGTTTCAGGTATACCCCCAGTGGTAAATTTTTACGCCCATTCTTTTTGAATGGGCATTACAACGACAGGATACCCGCTCCTTTTCAATGGGAAAAATGTTTTGAGGCCCTCCTGCACGTCTCTATCCAGGGACAATGTGGAGCCTCCCAATTTTTGGCTGCCCTGCCAAAGGGCTATACTACAATACACCCACTTGAGGTTTACAGGCCCTACTGCATGTCTGTATGCATGGGTCATTGTTGAACCTCCCAATTTTTGGCTGCCCTGGCCAAAGGGCTATACTACAATACACCCACTTGAGGGTTACAGGCCCTACTACATGTCTGTATGCATGGGTCATTGTTGAACCTTCCAATTTTTGGCTGCCCTGACCAAAGGGCTATACTACAATACACCCACTTGAGGGTTACAGGCCCTACTACATGTCTGTATGCATGGGTCATTGTTGAACCTCCCAATTTTTGGCTGACCTGACCAAAGGGCTATACTACAATACACCCACTTGAGGGTTACAGGCCCTACTGTATGTCTGTATGCATGGGTCATTGTTGAACCTCCCAATTTTTGGCTGCCCTGACCAAAGGGCTATACTACAATACACCCACTTGAGTGTTACAGGCCCTACTACATGTCTGAATGCATGGGTCATTGTTGAACCTCCCAATTTTTGGCTGCCCTGGCCAAAGGGCTATACTACAATACACCCACTTGAGGGTTACAGGCCCTACTACATGTCTGTATGCATGGGTCATTGTTGAACCTTCCAATTTTTGGCTGCCCTGGCCAAAGGGCTATACTACAATACACCCAGTTCTTGTTTACAGGCCCTCCTGCACGTCTCTATCCAGGGACAATGAGGAGCCTCCCAATTTTTGGCTGCCCTGGCCAAAGGGCTATACTACAATACACCCACTTGAGGGTTACAGGCCCTACTACATGTCTGAATGCATGGGTCATTGTTGAACCTCCCAATTTTTGGCTGCCCTGACCAAAGGGCTATACTACAATACACCCACTTGAGGGTTACAGGCCCTACTACATGTCTGAATGCATGGGTCATTGTTGAACCTTCCAATTTTTGGCTGCCCTGACCAAAGAGCTATACTACAATACACCCACTTGAGGGTTACAGGCCCTACTGTATGTCTGTATGCATGGGTCATTGTTGAACCTTCCAATTTTTGGCTGCCCTGACCAAAGGGCTATACTACAATACACCCACTTGAGGGTTACAGGTCCTACTACATGTCTGTATGCATGGGTCATTGTTGAACCTTCCAATTTTTGGCTGCCCTGGCCAAAGGGCTATACTACAATACACCCACTTGAGGGTTACAGGCCCTACTACATGTCTGAATGCATGGGTCATTGTTGAACCTCCCAATTTTGGCTGCCCTGGCCAAAGGGCTATACTACAATACACCCACTTGAGGGTTACAGGCCCTACTACTGTCTGTATGTATGGGTCATTGTTGAACCTTCCAATTGTTGGCTGCCCTGGCCAAAGGGCTATACTACAATACACCCACTTGAGGGTTACAGGCCCTACTGTATGTCTGTATGCATGGGTCATTGTTGAACCTCCCAATTTTTGGCTGCCCTGACCAAAGGGCTATACTACAATACACCCACTTGAGGTTACAGGCCCTACTACATGTCTGTATGCATGGGTCATTGTTGAACCTTCCAATTTTTGGCTGCCCTGGCCAAAGGGCTATACTACAATACACCCAGTTCTTGTTTACAGGCCCTCCTGCATGTCTGTATCCAGGGGCATTGGTGAACCTCCCAATTTTGGACTGCCATGGCAAAGGAAGATACTACAATAGACCCAGTTCCTCAAAATGGGCACATTATTTCAAGACAGGGCTTCATGTTCGTCTCTTCTCAGGGTCATCGGAGTGCCGCACAATGTTTTCACGTAAAATGTTTCATGTAATCACAAAAAGTAACATACATCAGCTGTATCTCACTATTGGGTATGTGCCCTTAACATTTCCACCCTAAATATTCATTTTGGTGTCATTTTCGAAGGTTTTCTGGAGATTCCGTAAAATTGGCGTGAAACTCGGACAACATTGTTCACAGCTGTGACTTTTGAGTGAGAAATGCTTCCAGGGGTCTTCCCCATGGTGTTGCCATGTCATTTGAGCACTCTTCTGAGACTTTTGTGACAGTCATTTCATAAAAATACTCGTGTCTCCCATAGGATAACATTGGGCTCGGTACTCGGGCCGAGTACACGAGTATCTCGGGATGCTCGGCCCGAGCTTCGAGCACCCGAGCATTTTAGTACTCGCTCATCACTAGTGATCATACATTGTTCTCTAATTTTGTTCGCCAGAGTATATACTGTAGGTATTATTTTTTATTTACTTTATGTGATTGCAGACTTATGAATTCTCACATCCATGCATTGTGGGCTGTGAGGAGTTACCGTATATATTTGAGTATAAGCCGACCCGAGTATAAGCCGAGGCCCCTAATTTTACCCCCAAAAACTGGGGAAACCTGTTGACTCGAGTATAAGCCTACGGTGGGAAATGTAACACTCCCCTGTCCTGGTATATAATCCCTCATCACTGTAGATAGCCCTTCAAAATGGTGTATATAGCCCCTTATAATATCGTGCCTCCATCACTAGTATATAGCGCCCCCATTACTGGTATATAGCCCCCATCACAGTACATAGCCTCCATTATTGGCATATAGCCCCCCATCCCTGGCACAGTTCCCCCATCCCTGGCACAGCTCCCCCATCCCTGCAGGACTCCCCCATCCCTGCAGGGTTCCCCTATCCCTGCAGGGTTTCCCCATCCCTGCAGGCTCCCCATCCCTGCAGGGTTACACCATCCCTGCAGGGCTCCCCCATCCCTGCAGGGTGCCCTATCCTGCAGGGTTCCCCCATCCTGCAGGGTTCCCCCATCCCTGCAGGGTTCCTCCATCCCTGCAGTGTTCCCCCATCCCTGCAGGGCTCCCCCATCCCTGCAGGGTTCCTCCATCCCTGCAGGGTTCCCCCATCCCTGCAGGGTGCCCCCATCCCTGCAGGGCTCCCCCATCCCTGCAGGGCTCTCCTCTGGTAGGGCTACTCGGACCCGTAGAAGCGACACGTGTCGCAAAACGGCGTTGTAGTCCGTTGGCTCTTCGTGCCCTCTCCCTGCACCGTTTTGTCTTTGAGTTCGAGAAATAAAGGACCGTCTTATCTACTCCGGTGAGTGCCGCCTCTTTTTCTGTTATTTTTTGCTGGTGCTTTGGCTGCGCACTACCGGAAGGGAACTTGCCATGACCGGAGGATAATCTGGACTTGATAGTTGGTTCCACTTAGTGCCCTGCTCGTTTCGTTTTCATTGGCTCCCCCATCCTTTGTTAAGTGCCCCATGCAGCCGCCACCATAAAATAACAAACGTTCTTACTCACCCTTCCGACGCTCAGCACTGTCTGTGGGCTCCAAGCGTCCTCCCTCCGGTCTGCCGGCTTGTAATCATGTGACCGGCGCTTCAGTGACGTCATCGTGGCTGCATCGCGGTCACATGATTAGAAGTCAGCAGACCGGAGTGAGGACGCTTGGAGCCCACAGACAGTGCTGAGCGTCGGAAGGGTGAGTAAGAACGTTTGTTATTTTATGGTGGCGACAGCATGGGGCACTTAAAAAAGGATGGGGGAGCCCTACCAGGGGGGAGGCAAGTAAATATGCACCGCTCCCCCTGCCGCTGATTGGCAGTGGGATGCAGTGCATATTTAATGAGCGGGCAGACGTGACCGCCCGCTCACTCTGCAGCCTCCCCCCGCCTCCTCCAGCCCCCGGTCACCACCCCCCACACTCAGGCTCGAGTATATAGTGTATAGACTCGAGTATAAGCCGAGGGGGGCACTTTTCAGCACAAAAATTGTGCTGAAAAACTCGGCTTATACTCGAGTATATACGGTCAGGGCCGTATTTGGAGTTTCTGCTGCCCTAGGCACTGTCAGCGGCCGCCCCCCTCCCCATCACGGCTCCTCCCCCCCATTGTGGCCCCTCCCCCATCACAGCTCCTCCCGCCTATTGCAGCCCCTCCCCCCGTCACGGACAATCTTCCCCCCAGATATTATTCTTATCTTATGTCACAATACCGGGATCTGAGGATCTTCTATTTTGAGGTCAGGGACTCTCTGATGCGCTGTCGCTGCCTGTGTCGCTGTCTTCCTCTTTTGACACTGCAGTACGGTGGACAAGAGAGCATTAACTGGTTAATAACAAGTATGGAGTGTATTAACTGAGCCATAAACCCTCCCCATACCATGTCCAGCAGACATTGTAGGATTACTATATGGATTTTATTATTAGGGTACGGTCCCACTGGCGTGAAACTCGGATGAGTGCAATGTGTGATTTCATCACATTGCACTCGGACCAATGTTATTCGATGTCTGAGAGCACTAGCGAGTGTCAGACGCTTTTTTCTCATCCAGATTCAGGATGAGAAAAAAGTCCCGACATGCTGCGACAGTCTGTGATTCATGTGCGAGACTCGCCAATGCAAGTCTATGAGTCCGACAAAATCACGGACCGCACATGGACCATCCGAGAGGCATCAGTTTTTTTCACGGATACATTATCATTCTGCAGCTGAGAACACTGTAAAATATTCCTGTAAATGATTCTACAGTAATAGCTGCTGAGGAAAGACAGATTGCACACGGATGTGATCTGAGAGAAATGTCGGACACTCGCACAACAGTTGGATGCCATACAGACCAAAAAACCGATGACACTCGTCCGACTCTCCTGAATGAGAAACTGATCGATTTTAAGGCGGCGGGAGACAGTGTAGCATCATGTCCTCAGCTCCGTGCTGTGCGCAGACAGTGTACTACCATGTCCCCAGCTCCATGCTGTGCACAGTGTACCACCATGTCCCCAGCTCCGTACTGTGCACAGTGTATCACCATGTCCCCATCACCGTGCTTTGCACAGTGTACCACCATGTCCGCCGCTCCGTGCTGTGCACAGTGTACCACCATTTCCACCGCTCCGTGCTGTGCATACAGTGTACCACCATGTCCGCAGCTCCCTGATGTGCAAAAGACAGTGTACCACCATGTACGCAGCTCCGTGCTGTGCACAGACAGTGTACCACCATGTCCTCAGCTCTATGCTGGTGCTGTGCACAGTGTACCACCATGTCCTCAGCTCCGTGCTGTGCACAGTGTACCACCATAACCTCAGCTCCGTGCTGTGCACCGACAGTGTACCACCATCTCCCCAGCTCTGTGCTGTGCACAGACAGTGTACGGTACACTGTCTGTGCACAGCACGAAGCTGAGGACATGGTGGTACACTGTGCACAGCACGGAGCTGGTGGTACACTGTGCACACAGCAGAGCTGAGGACGTCCCAGAAGAGACAGACAGGCCACAGACGGGCAGCGGGACAACACTGAGCCCACCTGGAAGAACAACAATTCCCAGCACCCAACACACTGCCCAGAAATCATATAGGACAGGCAGGAGAGCTACACCTCCCAGCATGCCACACCCTGCCAACACAGGAAGGTAGTGGCAGCTGCATGGAGGCAGACACATGGTACAGCCGCCATTATCACCACACACAGCGCCAGCCACAGCCCCAGTCCTCCTGCATCCCCGTTCTTCTTTGCTCTGTTCCTCCTGCTGCTCCTGTCCTCCTGCACCTCCGTCCTCCTCTCTTCTCCTCTCCTCTGCCCCTCCTGCTGCTCCTCTATCTTCCTGCACCCCCATCCTCCTCTCCTCTGTCCTCCAGCACCCCCGCCTCCTCTCCTCTGTCCTCCAGCACCCCCGTCCTCCTCTCCTATGTCCTCCTGCACCACCGTCTTGCTCTCCTCTGTCCTCCTGCACCCCCGTCCTCCTCTTCCTGTCCCTCCTGCTGCTCCTCTTGCACCCCTGTCCTCCTCTCCTTTGTCCCTCCTGCTGCTCCTCTGTCCTCCTGCACCCCTGTCCTCCTCTCCGCTGTCCCTCCTGCTGCTCCTCTATCCTCCTGCACCCCCGTCCTGTTGCTCCTCTGTCCTCCTGCACCCCCGTCTTCCTCTCCTCTGTCCCCCTGCCCCCCCGTCCTCCTGCACCCCCGTCCTGCTCTCCTCTGTCCTCCTGCACCCCCGTCCTGTTGCTTCTCTGTCCTCCTGCACCCCGTCCTCCTCTCCTCTGTCCTCCTGAACCCGTCCTCCTCTCCTCTGTCCTCCTGCACCCACGTCCTGCTCTCCTCTGTCCTCCTGCACCCCCGTCCTGCTCTCCTGTCCCTCCTGCTGCTCCTCTTGCACCCCCGTCCTCCTCTTCCCTATCCCTCCTGCTGCTCGGCTGTCCTCCTTCACCCCGTCCTCCTCTCCTGTCCCTCCTGCTGCTCCTCTTGCACCCCCGTCCTCCTCTTCCCTGTCCCTCCTGCTGCTCGGCTGTCCTCCTGCACCCCATCCTCCTCTCCTCTGTCCTCCTGCACCCCCGTCCTCCTCTCCTCTGTCCTCCTGCACCCCCGTCCTCCTCTCCTCTGTCCTCCTGCACCCACGTCCTCCTCTCCTCTGTCCTCCTGCACCCCTGTCCTCCTCTCCGCTGTCCCTCTGCACCCCACAACTCACACACAGAGACATTACACACAGATACAACTCCCACACAGAGACATAACTCATAGAGACACAACTCACACAGAAGACACATACAACACACACAGAAGACACAACTCACACAGAAGACACATACAGCTCACACACAGAAGCACACACAACTCACACAGAAGACACATACAGCTCACACACAGAAGACACACAACTCACACAGAAGACACATACAACTCACACAGGACACATACAACTCACACAGAAGACACATACAACTCACACAGGACACATACAACTCACACAGAAGACACATACAACTCACACACAGAAGACACAACTCACACAGAAGACACCTCACACAGAAGACAACTCACACAGAAGACACACACAACTCACACACAGAAGACACACAACTCACACAGAAGACACATACAACTCACACAGAAGACACATACAACTCACACACAGAAGACACAACTCACACAGAAGACACAACTCACACAGAAGACACAACTCACACAGAAGACACATACAACTCACACAGAAGACACAACTCACACAGAAGACACATACAACTCACACACAGAAGACACAACTCACACAGAAGACACATACAACTCACACACAGAAGACACAACTCACACACAGAAGACACATACAACTCACACACAGAAGACACATACAACTCACACACAGAAGACACAACTCACACACAGAAGACACAACTCACACAGAAGACACAACTCACACAGAAGACACAACTCACACAGAAGACACAACTCACACAGAAGACACATACAGCTCACACACAGAAGACACAACTCACACAGAAGACACATACAGCTCACACACAGAAGACACACAACTCACACAGAAGACACATACAACTCACACAGGACACATACAACTCACACAGAAGACACATACAACTCACACAGGACACATACAACTCACACAGAAGACACATACAACTCACACACAGAAGACACAACTCACACACAGAAGACACAACTCACACAGAAGACACAACTCACACAGAAGACACAACTCACACAGAAGACACAACTCACACAGAAGACACATACAGCTCACACACAGAAGACACAACTCACACAGAAGACACATACAGCTCACACACAGAAGACACAACTCACACAGAAGACACATACAGCTCACACACAGAAGACACAACTCACACAGAAGACACATACAGCTCACACACAGAAGACACAACTCACACAGAAGACACATTCAGCTCACACACAGAAGACACAACTCACACAGAAGACACATACAGCTCACACACAGAAGACACAACTCACACAGAAGACACACACAACTCACACACAGAAGACACAACTCACACAGAAGACACATACAGCTCACACACAGAAGACACAACTCACACAGAAGACACATACAGCTCACACACAGAAGACACAACTCACACAGAAGACACACACAACTCACACACAGAAGACACAACTCACACAGAAGACACATACAACTCACACACAGAAGACACATACACAACTCACACACAGAAGACACACAACTCACTCAAACACACATACAGACACACAACTCACACACACATTTTAAGATACCTCACACATACACTTGTTTCTGCTGCAGGAAGGGGCTACATATCCAGCTTCCCCTGCTCCCAGCAGCCGTCCCCGGGCAGCCCCTCCCCCACTCACTCCTTCTCTCTGCCTGCACAGCACAGGCACAGCAGGAGGTCCGTCACCTTTTCACCCGGAGGTTGGAGCTGCTTCTCCTCATCCTCCAGGCTCCAGCACGTCGCTCCTCTAATCCTCGTCGGCTCTCACTTCTTCCCGCGCAGTGCAGGAGGGAAAGAGCACGGGCCAATGAGCGGGCCTGATGACGACGGGGGGAAGGGGGGGCCGGGGGTGTATGAGGGGGCGGGGCTTATGACCCGGCCAACGCAGGCATGAGCGGGCCTGATGACGATCGGGGGGGGCGGTGGGTGTATGAGGGGGCGGGGCTTACGACCCGGCCAACATAAGCAGAAAAAAAAAAGAAAGAAAAAAAAAAAAAAGAAATGACGCTGAGACGCCGCCCCCTATGAATGGCTCCGCCCTAGGCACGTGCCTACGAGTGCCTAATGGCAAATACGGCCCTGTATACGGGACTAGTTTTACAGCCGTGAACAGCAGTTACAAGGCCATAAGGATGCCATATTCATACACCCAGCCGGAATCCGACTAGAGGACAGCTGCCTCGCTCAATACATTTTAATGAATGATGATATTCTGCCATTATCTGTACTTGAAACACAGAAAACAGTCAAACAAATGTGTAAAATACTCTGTTGTAAAGAAAAACAGTAAAAAGCAAGGTGCTGCTAAAAAAAAAGTAGTAAAAACAGGGTATTTAGTTGATACGTTTTTTGCAAAAAATGTACGCTAAGCAGCTCTACCTCTTCACCGTAACTCTTGTCAGAGCAGTCCCTATCTGTTGTATTCAAAAACCTGACCATGTGTATTGGTACCTATATGAGCAGGATCCAGACAGGTCCAAGGTCTGACATAGACTGAATGCAGTAGATTGTTTTTTATGTGCAGGGCTCATGGAGGTAGGGCGGGAGGTTCCCCTATCTTGCAAAGGCAAGAAATATAATAGACAAAAAAACTAATGAGCCATGCACACAGTGAACGTGTCTGTAGGACAGCGTTCACACCACCAAAAGACTGAAACACAAAAAACAGTCAAACAAACCAAATAATTTTTTTTTTGCATGCACACCCATGTTTATTACTCATATATTGTTGCCATTGTCTAAGCGTTGTATATGTCAAATGTCTTAAATTAAAGCAATAAAAAGAAAGCATGCAGTAGGGTAAATGCTAATTTCAGATGCTGCTCACGCAAACATTATTACTAAATCTGGGAAGTTAGAACTTTACGAAGTTCATTACCAGTTCATTCCACAGTGAAAGCCGCCCTCACTTAGGAACTGTGTGTATCATCACTGATAACAGAAGCTAAAAATATTAAATGTCATTTAGATATGGCAATTTTCCAGCTAAGAAGTACAATGCTATTCTGGGCATCACTGGATTTGGAACCATGGAGCCTGTTCATTAACTATTTTATACCTAATTTTTTATGTTAAATAAAAATCAAAATATGTAGTTGAAATTGCACAAAATGTGCTACTTTTAGCATGTTTTTTTTTTCTAATGGACATACTTGCCAGTACATGGTTAAAATTTTAGTGCGCTGCAGGATACAGATTGGCCCTATAAAAGACACAGATAGCACAGGTGGAAAATTCTAATGGATAATAGCTCCCACATCTCCTATTCATGAAGGTTGTGATTGATTAATAGTATTAATGCAGACAAAAATGTTTGTCTAAGGGGCAAGTAATCCAAATATGACTAACCTGAACTATGTAAGTAAACAACACCACAAGGACAGATATCCTATTTTTCCCCAACACAATTACTGATCCTAGCCACATACTGCCAAGATGAAAAGAAACTTTTTGATAATCGTTCCTATTTTTACAAAATACTCAAGGTAGTAAACCTCTTTGAGGGATTTTTATTCATGCGCTTCCTCTATCATTTACCTTTGGGCCTGTCTATAATCATGCATTTTAACTGTGTACTGGTCAGCATGGCTCTTTTCAGTGATGTGGTGTTGATTTGATGTCTGTTTCCATTAATTGCTCTTGGCATTTATACACCAACCTTTTGAAAAATAAGTATGACGTAGGCTGGGGTCACACACACAGATATCTGGGCAGATATTGTTCACAGATCTCTGGTTGCAGTGAAATCATGGACAGATTGCTCCATTTGTACACAGCCACAAAATGGAACCATGTGTCCATGATTTCACTGCAACCAGAGATCTGTGAACAATATCTGCCCAGATATCTGTGTGTGTGACCCCAGCCTTAGGCTAGGGTCACACTGGCACAATTCTAAGTCCCCTGCGTGTTTTGCAGAGGACTTAGAATTTTTTTCTCCCTCTGCAGCCTTCACGCAGGCTGCAGAGCGGAGAACGCGTTCCCTAGCAACCCTCTGTGTATCATGGATACCAGCTACACAGCGGGCTGCGGGGAGTGTGTATTTCACCACGCACAGGGGAACGTGTCATGAAGACTTTCACTATGCGTGGTGAAATACACACTCCGCGCAGCCCGCTGTGTAGCTGGTATCCATGATACACAGAGGGTTGCTAGGGAACGCGTTCTCCGCTCTGCAGCCTGCGTGAAGGCTGCAGAGGGAGAAAAAAATTCTAAGTCCTCTGCAAAACACGCAGGGGACTTAGAATTGTGCCAGTGTGACCCTAGCCTTAGATAAAGAGGACAGGGCCTATAGATTTAGTATACTTAAAATGTGTAGTAAACAATAGCAGAATTGTACTCTAATCCCCTACTTGTGTACATTTTTTATGTTGAAGTACAGGTAGCTGAAGGATGAGTCAAATTAATTAAAAGGTGGACCTTACTCCCCCTGACATGGCATAGTAAGCGCTGAGGTAACCATTACCATAGTAACCGCTAATAGCGGTTGCTATGGCAATGGTGTCCTTAAGTGAACTCAGTTACTCTCGGCTTACCCCGCCGCTATCCCTGTAGATCGCCGTGGTGAGAGCGGCAGGGTAAGCCGCGAGTAATTGAGGTCACTCAAGGACACCATTGCCATAGCAACTGCTAATACAAGTTACTATGGCAACAGTGACCTCACTGCTTACTATACCACTGGTCTCAGCTCACTCATTCAGTGATCAGAGACCTCGGGGAGAGGACGTGCTTTGTCATCCCCACAGTCTCTGATGTAGCAGGGCTGAGTGTGTCCAGGAAGAGAGAAGATGAAAATCTTGGAGGGGTACGAGGTGGGGAGGGTGTAATAAAGATGGAGTCACTAAGTGTCTCTGTGTTTTTTGTTTTGAATATAATGATTTTTCTCTGGGTTGTGCCTTTTTTAACCATTTATTTGAGATTCCTAATGGCCAGGTCTAACTTGACATTAAGAATCTCAGGGCTTAATACCAGCTGGCAATAGAAAACTGGTATTAACCCCTGATTACCCAGCGTGCCACTGCCGCCGGGCTGCTGGAAGAGCCTAGTAAAGCACCTGGAAATGGCGTTACGATGAATGCGCCATTTTCATGGGTGGTTGTGGGCTGCTATTCTTTAGCATGGTGGTATCTAAAACAATGGGCCTTCACCCCACTGAGAATACCAGCCCTTCAGCTGCCTAGGTTAAAAATAAGGTGAAGCCCACGCATATATTTTTTGCCAGCCAAGATAAAATTAGGCAGTTGTCAGTGATGGATCGCAGTCATCCGCTAAAAAATACAGCAAAGCCCCACACATTTTTTTTTTATCATTTATTTATTTAACACACTGTGACAGCAGGTTGGTTGCCATACACTACATGAGCGTCTGTGATTGGCTGTTGCAATCAGACTGCATTTCTTCAATCTTGACACTGATTGTGCTTAGTTGGCATTCACTTTAGTATATGGTAACCAACCTGCCATCATAGTTTGTTAAGTAAATAAATTGAAAAAAAATGCATGGAGCTTCACTGTATTTTTTATTCTAGCACAGATAAAGCAGATGGCTGTGAGCTGCCACTCTCAGCTGCCTAATATTACCTTGGCAGGCAAAAAAAAATGCTTGGGCTTTGCCCTGTTTTTAATTGCCAGCCTAGGTAAAACTAGGCAGCTGGGGGCTGGTATTCTCAGTATGACATGGCCTTCATTATTGGGCTCCCCTTGTTATAGAATATAAAGCGCCAATTCCTGGAACTTTACCCAGCTCTTCCAATTGCCGTGTAGCAGTGGCAAACTGGGTAATAAGTGGTTAATACAAAATTCTTAATATCAGGCCTTTATTAGACCATGCCATTAATAATTTCAAGTAAATAGTAAACAAGACACAACACAGAGAGAAAACATTTTGTTAGAAATAAAAGCACGAAGACATTTAGGTACTCCATCTTTATTACTCTCTCAAACCCCTCCTCGATCCTTTGTGACATCTGCTTCATTGGAGGCTATGGTGAAGAATACAGCATTCTGTCAACACAGCCTCCAGTCACTGAATAAATGAGCTTTGAGCTCTGCAGGAAGCGCTGACTTGCTGAGGTAATGTCACGCTGGGAGCGGGAGAGACACTCAGCGTAGGACAACGACGGGGGGGGGAATAAGGAGTCCCTAAAGCTATGGGCACAAGAGGGAGAGGGTGACCCCTAGTCTTCCTGGGGCTGACCCTGTCTGCCCTGACGTCCCTATACAGTTTCCTCAACTGTCGCCGACCACGAACCTCGTCCCTCTCTGATCCTAGCACTACCTTATCTAAGGATCAGATGGAGAGGTTCACTAGACCCCTCCACTAACAACTAAAGACAAACACAAGGAAAAACAGACAATGGGGAAAGAAAACACTTATCTTGCAGCAGAGCACAGCAACCTCCACAACCTCAGCTTCTGCTGGAGCAAGGATAATGAGTGTCCAAGGAAATATCACCTGCACCGAGGGAGGGCAATGAAACTCCTTATAAAGGTGGGAAGAACCTGCTGGGTCCTAGTGACCCAGAATACTGGTGTAGAAACCAGACCGAGCACAAGACCTTCCCAGCCGTCTCCCCATGATAGGGAGATCTTATCATACCTTCTCTCTATCTACACAGAAGGTAAATGCCCCTGAAAGACGGACCGTCCTCAAACATTATGGCTGATTGGCCAAACGCTGGGACCGTCTGCGCGTGGCCTCTACCCTGTCATCCGTGCCACCCGTGACAGGTAACCTCAGGTTACTGTTCAGGTAAGCATGGTACTCGCTATGATTAGTGACCACCATGGTTACCTGAACTGTGACCTCAGCAAGTCACTACACACCTGGAACAGAGCTGGCAATGAGTGACATGCATGGCAACTCATCTGGTCACCATAGTAATCAAGTCAGGTGACCAGATCAGCTGACACATTCTGGTAACGTGACACAATTACTATTGTGATCAGATCACTTGACCGTGCATGTCACTCACCGCCAACTCACATGCAGAAGTGAGAGGGAACGCAGGAATATGGACTGGAGCAATCAAGCAGCGGAGACACAGTGAGATTTGTCTGTGTCTATGTGTGTAGGATAACATAGAACAGAAGCATTAAATGCTTCTCTCCTACGTTAATTAACAAGCATATCTGAAACATTACCAAACATTTGCCGAATGTCCCGACTTTTCAGCAAAACTTTCTACTTTGAGGTGTTGAATCAGCTTGCTTCTTGATGAATTTGGCAAACATGTTCGAGCAAAGTTTGCTCATTACTAAAAAGAACTAAAGATCAGAGTTCAGACAAGTAGCCCATACAACTTTCAGGATTTGAAGAGTGTTTGTGTGGAAAAATAGCCCAAACCTGCACCAGAGGAATGCATGTGAATAGTTTAACCATGCAAGAGGCATCCTGAAACTGTCATCATAACAAATGGCACTAAATATCACCACAGAAACACCATACCAACAGTGAAATTTGGAGGTGGAAACATCATGGTGTGTTGCAGTTATTCAGCATATGGCACTGGCAAATTTCAAGTAATTGAAGGAATGATGAATGGACAAATGTACCAAGAAATTCTTGATAAAAATCTGCTGACAGCTACCAGGATGATAAAGATAACAGGAACTAAAGCTCAGAGTTAATAGAAGAAGAAGCTTAGGGAAGAAGGGTGTACCAAGTTCACTCACATCAAAGAAAACTAGTAGACGATGTCCAGTTCAATCCTTCTTTATTCTCCTACGCGTTTTAGTGCCCTCCTGGCACCTTCATCAGGAGCCCATGCAACCTTCAGGATTTGAAGATGTGAAGAGTATGTGGAAGAATGGGCCAGAATGAAACCAGAGTAATCAATTTGAGTAGTTTCTCCATACAGAAGGCATCTTGAAGCTGTCATCACTAAGAAAGGCGTTTGTACGAAGTATTAAATATATTTCAGTATCATATTCAATACACTCCCTGACAGAAGTTATGTCCCTTATTCATGTTATGTAAATAAAAGCTTATAACCTGACGTTAAATTCATCCATTGGTTGTATAAATTACTCTTTTGAAAGCTGAAATGTGGTTTAGGTTAAGAAAATAAATTGGCATCAATGCTGAAATATTGATCATTTAATGAACACAGAATGGTCAGATTTTGGCAAAACAAAAGTTTTGTCGCCCACAGAAAGTAATGTGATATTCAAACAAATAATTAACTTAAAATACAAATATATGTTACATAACATTGGTGAATGAAGTTGTGGTGCTATTAGAGTCATATTTAATATTTTGTGTGACTTCCATGAGCTTGAAGGACTGCATCCAAGCTGTTCAATAATGATTCATACAATTTGTTAATGAAGTCATTAGGAATAGCAAAGAATGCAGTCTTACATGCCTCCCAGAGTTCATCTAGATTCTTTGGTTTTGTCTTCCAAGCTTTCTCTTTCATCCTACCTCAAACATGCTCAATGATGTTCATGTCTGGTGACTGGGCTGGCCAGTCCTTGAGCACCTTAATCTTTTTGGCCTGGAGGAACTTTGTTGTAGAGATGGAAGTATGAGATGGAGCACCATCCTGCTGCAGAATTTGACCCCTTTTATGATTTGGAATATAAGAGGTAGCTAATACTTCTTGTAAGCCGGGTGTCAGCACAGTTTAAGCGAGTGACCAGTTGGTCCTGGGATGAGCTCTAAGCTATAATGATCCAATGCACTGAGTGCCCCAGTTGTGAGGTCACCCTGCCATCCAAATGAGATATTGTGACAGGGTAAGGCGTGGATGGGTTTGTCTTTTCTCATTTGGATGACACGGTTAGGGACGTCAGTTCATGTATGTATCGATTGATGGCATGTAACTGTATGCTATTTAGGCTGCTGGTCGCGTTACAGCTAAGATCATGTGGTGTTATTTTTGATATGTTGCAGTTATAATATTGTTAATTGTGTAGCCTCGATTGCTCACTGACTGTAAGCATATAATTGGATGTCCATGTTAAATACACCATTATTCAATATGAATTTGGGGATAGGGCCCTGATGCACCGGCTTTTTTGCCCTTTTAATTGTTTTTAAGTATTGTCCTTGTCATGTGCAGCAATTGTTAAATAAACTTTGAACCTTTACATTTATTGATGGATTGTTATTTATAGTGATCACCCTTAGCCTTGCATGTCAGCTTTCTTCTTCAAATGTGTTCAAATCTTGTTTTAATTCTTTGTACTCGACGATGAGACACATTAAAGGTGCCAGCAACCTCTGCAGTGGATCTGGTCTTCAGCCTCTTGATAATCAAGGCTTTGGTCGCAGGATGGATTTTTGCCATGTTGTTAGAGCTCAAGTTGCAGTTCAAGTGAAGGTCTGGGGTGCTGGGTTTCTTTTTATACACACCCACTAATTAACCAATCATTTGCTGAGCACAGGTGAGGATGTAAACTAGGATTGGTTGCATTATACGACCAGGTGACAAAACTTTTGTCTTGCCAAAATCTGACCATTCTGTGTTCATTAAATGATCAAAATTTCAGTATTGACGCCAATTAATTTTCTTAACCTAAACCACATTTCGGAGGGTTACAGCTTTCAAAAGAGTAATTTATACAACCAATGGATGAATTTAACGTCAGGTTATAAGCTTTAATCTACATAACATGGGTAAGTGACATAACGTTTGTCAGGGAGTGTAATATTTCCCTGTGGTATTTCCCATTAAAACACAACACTAAATTTAAGGATATCAATGGTTTGATTTCTTTGGCTGAGTGGACTGGATGGATAGAGACAATGAAAATAACACTGCTAGAATGGACCAACCAATCATCTGACCTTAATCCAATAGAAAATTTATGAAAGAAACTAAACGCTCAGAGTTCATACAGGAATTCCATGCAACCTTCAGGATTGGAAGATTTGAAGAATGTTTGTGTGGAAGAATGGGCCAAAATGACACGAGACCAATGCAAGTGACTAGTTTCTTCATATAGGAGGTGTCTTGAAACTGTCATCACTAAGAAAGGAGTTGGTACGGAGCAAAAAAATTATTTTAGTAACATGTTGAATAATATTTTCCTGTGTCTTTTCTCATTATTACACAGCACTAAATTTATGGACATCTGTTTGATTTCTTTGGATGGGTGGATTGGATGGGTAGTTATCGACATCTGGAGAGAAATTCATGTCAATAGCACTGTTAAGCTGCTTTCACATCCGGGACCCTCTCCCACATCTTTTGGAAATGTCCGAAAATTTTGGGGTTCTGGGTTGGGGTCCAAGATCTAATACTTAAAACCACCAGTATGAAGGTTACTCTTACCCCTCAAATGGCCCTCCTCTCACTAGGAATATCAAACCTACCTCATAACATTAGATTTATTATTAATCAAATTCTATTAACCGCTAAGGTCCTCCTGGCCGCCAGATGGAAGACCACAACCGCCCCTACAATTCTAGAACTAATCGATAGAATATCTTCCCACTGCACATTTGAGTTCAGTTAAGCTGTTAGAAACAACTCCTATAACAAATACTTCTCAAATTGGGAGCCCTGGATCTCTTCACAATCTCTAACTCATCTTAATAGATCCATTGACGTTATCCCCATAACTTAACATCTCCACTTTAACAACCTATAATTGTCTCTCGGAAAATGCATCTGGTTTACTCCTGTATTCAACAAAAACAGATTCAGCATAACAACTTAATTTTGAGTACACACCCTAATAAATTTATTCAAGCCTCAGCTAAAATTTCTTATCTGTTGTTAGCTAAAATAGCTTTGTATTGTTTATTGCTATTTGTATTTGCTTTGTATTTTGCATACCTATACATTGTCACCCATTGTATGACTCTCCCAATGTTTCTGTATGTCTGTATTATGTATCTATCCCTTATATACCACCTTGTATATTATCCCCCTTCCCTTTTCCCAAACAAATTTTCAATAAAAACATTTGAGAAGAAAAAGCTGCTTTCACATCAGCATTTTTCTGCCATTCGGAGCAGATCAGGCAGCTTTGCTGCGTATGCTGTGTAACAGCTCACTTACGGCAAGCTTGAGCTCAGCCCAATTCATTCCCTATGGGACTTGCCGTCATGTGCTGCTCTTGCGCTTTTGCCATATCCAGCAAATCAGGCACTTGCTGCAAGTCAAAAAGAAAATGCTGCTAGCAGAGTTTTTTTTTTACTTGCCGCAAGTGCCGGATCCAGCAAAACCGCAAGTGCCACACATGACCACAAGCCCCATGGGGAATGAATTGGGCTTGCGCAAGTGAGCCATTACTTGGCAGATGTGGTAAAACTGCCGGATCTGCCGCCAATGGCCATAATCGCTGTTGTGAAAGCAGCTTAAAAATATATTTACTTACAAAATTGGTGATGTGTTAAATTCTTCTTTAACCCGCTGTATATACCTCGGCACAAAAACTGTCAAGCTCTGCATTAAACCAAGAAAACTAGCCGCCACCGCCAATCTATTATATAATTGCCGTAGCTGACTTCCGTCTGTCCGGCGCTACTTCCTGTGGCTTTGTTCGCGTAGCTCGGAACTCTCTCCAGGACTCTGTCCGTGGCCGCGTAGCGGCCACGCAACTCGCGAAGCAATGCCCGCAAAGCGGGCATTGCGAGTCGTTGCCGACACGCGAAGCAATGCCCGCAAAGCGGGCATTGCGAGTCGTTGCCCCGCGAACAAAGCCACAACATGAGGCTGTAGTGTACACCGCTATGGTATACTACAGCCCCATGTCTACTAAGCTCCGCCGCCTACTAAGCCCCCGCCGATAACCCCTAAGCCCTATCCTCTAAGCCCCGCCGCCCCTAAGCCCCGCCGCCTCCTAAGCCCCGCCGCCCCCTAAGCCCTTACCCCCTAAGCCCCTACCCGCTAAGCCCCTACCCCCTAAGCCCCGCTGCCTCCTAAGCCCCGCCGCCTCCTAAGCACCCGCCGCCCCTAAGCCCCTAAGCCCACCTCCTAAGCCCCTACCCCCTAAACCCCGCCGCCTCCTAAGCCCCCGCCTAAGCCCCGCCACCTCCTAAGCCCCTACCCCCTAAGCCCGCCTCCTAAGCCCCTACCCCCTAAGCCCCGACGCATCCTAAGCCCCCGCCGATACCCCCTAAGCCCTAATCTCTAAGCCCCGCAGCCCCTACACCCCTACCCCCTATCCTCTAAGCCCCGCAGCCCCTAAGCCCCTACCCCCTAACCCCCTACCCCCCGCCGATACCCCCTAAGCCCCGCCGCCTCCTAAGCCCCCGCCGCTACCCACCGCTGATACCCCCTAAGCCCGCCGCCCCTCTGCCCCTACCCCCTAAGCCCCGCTGCATCCTAAACCCCCCGCCGATACCCCCTAAGCCCCGCCGCCCCTAAGCCCCTACCCCCTAAGCCCCGCCGCATCCTAAACCCCCGCCGCATCCTAAACCCCCGTCGCTGTCCTCCGCCGCTGGCGCTATCCCCCCGCCGCCTCCTAAGCCCCCGTCGCTGTCCTCCGCCACTGGCGCTATCCCCTAAACCCCGCCGCCCCTAAGCCCCTACCCCCTAAGCCCCGCCGCATCCTAAGCCCCCGCCGATACCCCCTAAGCCCTATCCTCTAAGCCCCGCAGCCCCTAAGCCCCTACCCCCTATCCTCTAAGCCCCGCAGCCCCTAAGCCCCTACCCTCTAAGCCCCAACCCCCCGCTGATACCCCATAAGCCCCGCCGCCTCCTAAGCCCCCGCCGCTACCCCCCACCGATACCC
>JARQOC010000007.1:221319216-221381716 GCA_033576535.1 Allobates femoralis | reverse complement strand
ATACCCGATGTGTACCTTAGTTACCAGCCTCCTCCGCTCACACCGGTGAGCAGAGGAGGCTGGTAACTAAGGTACACAGTCGGGTATCTAGGCAGCGCGCGCTGCCTAGTTACCCGCAGTGTACCTTGGAGACCAGCTCCCAGCGCTTGTGACAGGCGCTGGGAGCTGGAATATCGCTAGTCCCGGTGTCACACGCAGCGATGCTGCGTGTCCACTGGGCGACAATCGCCAGGTTTCAGAGCTGGTTCTGAAACCTGGCGATCATCAACCAGCGATTTATCGCTGGTTGATGCAGTATGTCACACGCGTCAATATCGCTGCAACGTCACGTGCAGTCGATATCGTGCAGGCGATATTGACGCGTGTGACACCCCCTTTAGAAAATGGAGCAATCTTACAGCAAACTGTATCTTCCAGCAATGAATGATAACTATAATTCAAAATCTGCTTTCATCAGATAAAAGTCACACCCCATATACTTCCCCTCAGTGGCCACACATGGAGCCTAGTCAATGGAATGCAGCTTGGGTTTCAAAAGTTATGAGATCCCCTATCTTGTTCAAAAGTTTTTATTGAGTTTTATAATACAAGGTAAATGATTAAACATACATATGATATAACTGGGTCTGCGGCAATTTCAGTTAGTTCAAACAAAACAGGTAAGGTAATGTCCTTACCAACGAGCATAGGACTAGTCTGCAATAAATCAGCATAGTTAAGGGTAACAACACATCTCGTAATTTATGAGCTTTTATAATGAGATCCCCTATCTAAATATATTTGCTCCCCATAGAACTCCCAAGTAGAAGATATTAATGCCATACTTCCTATTATGATTTTAGTTTCTTATAAATATAAAACATTGCATATACAATTCCATCCATCCGGCTGTTATTGATTTGTGTCTGATTATCTGGCTGCACCAAAATGCAAAAACATGTGTTTTGTTCATTTCAGGGTCACGATGTCAAAAATGTGTCTCCCATGACTATAGGACCTATGACTCTAAAAAAAAAATATTTACAACTGGAATCTGGTGCCATTCTGTTTGTTGTAGTTCTTTAAAGAGAGGAAGAGTTATCCACACGAAGAAGGAGGGTATTTTTTAACTCCAAGCCTCTTGTTCAGACTTTCTGTCTGCTCTTGATGAGATAATACAGAGGTAGAATGTAGTTATAGGGTGCTAGATTTTGTTCCCTATACAAGTTATGATGAAGACATGTTTCATTACTCATAACGAGGGTGACACATCCCTTTTCTCTCGATGCAGCTGATTGAGAGGAGTGTTGTGGTCAGTCATTATGATGATCAATACAGGCACGTGATACTAGTCAACTTCATGTGACTGACCACTTTCTTCATGGTCCTTGGGCCTGTTCCCATCACAACATCAAACTGCAAACCAACATGGTTGGGCTGTCCTGTAAAATGAAAAACAACATCATCATGCTGAACATTGATATTGACATTATCAACATTGGGATTACACGAAGTATCAGATCTGGGAGGACTGTCGGGGATGAATTGAGTGTTTAGCTGTCCCAGATCGGTCCACAATAAAACATGTGGAGAGGTTCTCTGACCCCCAACTTCCTTCAACTCTATCCCAACAATCCAGTCTAGGAAAACCCGAGCTAAAGACAAGGTCGGTGAACCCCTCTTATCCCGATAACATTCAGTTCCCAGGAAGAAGGTCTTCAGGGGACACCAATTAAGGGCAGATGAGTGTTTGTTCAGCCGTGGTGTCCTTGAGCTCCAAAGTGATGGTGTTGCCCATGGTAACTGGCTGTAAGATTTTAAAGCCCCTACCAAAAGCCTCACCCACAAAAATAATGGCTGTATTAGGCCCCTGGGCTTTGGATGTGAGGTTTCTCTTCTACCTCCCTGAGCATGCGATGCTGCTGTGTCGAGTCTGGCTGCAGATAAAGCAATTACTTTATGTAGGCAAATAGAGAAGAGATTCCAGCGATTAAATGTCCATATGTAAAACGTCTTTTTATTTAGAATATTTAAAAAAAAATTCACATAAGTAGTGCAATCAGGGTTAACAACCAACACATTTTGTCGTTAAGCCTTACTCAGTATGTGTATATCGCCATCTTGTAATCGCATATATATACACCTAGTAATAGGTCACGTGGTACAGGCATACTTATAAACATTTACAATACAAGGAAAAATACACAGAAAAAAAAATGTAATTTTTAATAAATATTCAGTACTGTACAATTAAGTCTTCTCTAACATTAAGACCTATTGAGACTCTCATTTCCAGTGTGAAAATCCAATATGACTCACTATTTATGCAAAATATAGATTGAAAAAAACGGGCACTGACCTTATGTGGCTGGAAGTATTCCGGATGGAAGAATAGCGTCCAGTGTACCAGTGTTTCTCAGCACAGTTGAAGATAAGCAATTGTAAGAAGATGCGGCACTCATCCGGTTCAGGTTTACATGCGGCTTTATTCAAACCATGGGGTCAACAAGCAAGGGAGGGAGGGAGGGAGTGCAGGGACACTGTCCCTGCACTCCCTCCCTCCCTTGCTTGTTGACCCCATGGTTGAATAAAGCCGCATGCAAATTTGAACCGGATGAGTGCCACATCTTCTTACAATGACTCCCTATTTAGTTCTTTTCATCTTAGGTCACCTCCACTGAAAGGGTTAAAGACCCTTTCAATACCAGAGAATTTTAACCAGTTGTATCACCTTGGTGTACATGCACAAGGGGCCATAACACTGTTGACACATTGATGACATTGATTTTGCTAGCATCCGAGATATGTCTATGGATATGCTTTTTTCAGGGGTCCAGATGTACGCCCTACGTACTGGATTCCACAAATTGTGCATTCCACAAGTTAAACAACATTTTAAGTGCAACAATTTATAAATGATTTAATAGGAAAGCTACGTCCATTACTGCGAAACATGAAATCCTTTCATCTTTGAGCATGGCTACATACAATGCAGCGAGTTTGTCCTCATCTAAACAAAACTGTTAAGGACAGCCAAGCACTCACTTTACAGCTGGGCTACGTGTGCCGTGATGCTGTTCATGGGGTCATCTGAGTTCACGCCTGACGCAGCTCAGGTGTGAACTTAAATAACCTTTATCACGGCCAGTTGTCAGTATGACCCTGCCATAGCTATGCTATGCAGCAGAGCTTGGTGGGTTTTTGGCGGGTTTTTGATTAATAATGATGGCACCCAGGGATGTGTTTTTTTATTATTTCAATTAAAATCTTTTTTCCCTTTGTTGTGTTTTTTTATGTTAACTTGAAATTCATAGTGGGCAGGTCTAATATTGTACTGACACTATGAATTTCAGGCTTAGTGCCAGTTGAAAATACGAAACAGACATTAACCCCTTTATTGCCCAGCATGCCACCACAAGGGCCACTGGAAAAGCTGGGCAAAGCGCCTAAAAATGGTGCTATGAAAGAATGCGCCATATTTAGGGGCAGCTGCAGGCTGCGATTTTTAGCAATGGGGGGCCCAGAATACTTGGACTTTACCACACTGAGAATCCCAGACCCCAGCTTCCTGAGTTTAACCATTGGCAGGCAATGTAAAATAGGGCAAAGCCCACACATTTTTTTTAATTATTTATTTAAATAATTTAAAAAAATAATAGGCATACCTGTATTTTGTTTACCAGTCAAGGTAAATCCAGGCCACTGTGGGTGGCAGCCCGTAGCTGTCCACTTTAATGAGCTGAAAATCAAAAATATAGTGAAGCTCTACACAGCATTTTTTTAAATTATTTATTTATTTTTACAGAACGATGATGTCAGTCAATAGGTGAGGGGCCCAACAGCAAATTACAGAGAATGGGCGCCTGTGATTGGCTGCTGGAGTAACCTGAAACCAGCCTATACATTCTAGCATCTAGAATGTATGGGCAATTTCCAAATTACTCCAACAGCCAATTACAGATACCCATTTCTCTGTGATAGCATCTGTGATTGGCTGTCCCTGTGCAGTGAAGTTAATCCATGAAGTTAATAAGCAGTCCCGGAAGTAAACGTGGGACAGCGGGAAGCGGGAAGTATGAGCTGTTGTTTAATAATCATTTTCTTCATTTTTGCAGCCCCCCACCCTGAACCTGACCCAGAACTGTAACATGACTTTCCATGAAGTTTTTGTTCAGGATCTGTGCCCAAACACTTGGTGTTCGGTACGGGCATGAAACTTTATTCTCCCATCACTATTCACAGGTTAAGCATTAATCTTGGTAAACAGGAACTAACAAGGAAATGCCATGAAGACAATGCATGAGATTCACAGCGTGTAGTATGTTCAATAAAAAATAATATTGTGTGGTACCGTGTTAGCCAGAAAGATTGATGTAAATACTTATATTCCAAAAAAAAAGTAGGAAAAAAGTATTCAAGGAGTAATAGGATGTTTCAATCTTTAACAAAAGGGCCGAATTTACTTGGACACAACTCACACCTCTGTAAGGTCTTCAGATCTCTAATAGAACACTTCCACCTCATTTGCCATTTGCATTTATAACAAAAACCCAATTTAATTTTCTTAGCCCATCTGTACTTAGCATCACCTCATGTCCTGCTGTAATACCTATTTAAATATCTCAGTAATTAATTTGTAATATTTTCTGATGTAGGGGCCATTGAGCCCTGAAAGCTTACAAATATAATTTCTCTGGTTAGCCAACAAAGGTATAACTCCATTAATACTTTTTTCCTACCCTTTTTTTAGGAACATAAGTATTTACACAGTGTTTAGTACAAAGTCACATAGCTTCAGTGAATTAATATACTATTGCACAGTGCCCATAAAGTGGGCCGCAATTTGTTGCTAACTTAAAGGGACACCGTCAGGTCATTTTTTAGTATGATACTAATAATACCCTTGAATAGTGCCTAGACAGACCTTTTAAAAACATGTAAAATTATTACTGTACCATTTGGAGTTCTCTAGTTACACACCATGTTCCAAATTATTATGCAAATATTTTTTTCTCTGATTTTCCTAAATGGTTGGTGCAAACGACAGTCAGTGTAATAAAAGTCATCACCCGTTAGAGCAGTGTTTCCCAACTCCAGTCCTCAAGGCACACCAACAGGTCATGTTTTCAGGATTTCCTTATCATTAGACAGATGATGGAATTATCCCCTGTGCAAGTGATTAAACTAACACCTGTGCAATCCTAAGGAAATCCTGAAACATGACCTGTTGGTGTGCCTTGAGGACTGGAGTTGGGAAACACTGCGTTAGAGTATACATCGAATTTTATTGAAGAAACCTCCCAATGATAACAGTATAATCTTCAAAATTAAAAAAAACTCTAAATGCACTGTTCCAAATTATTAGGCACAGAAGAGTTTCTAAACATTTGATAAGTTTAAAAGAACTGAAAATGCTCATTTGTTGAATTTGCAGCATTAGGAGGTCACATTCACTGAAATAAAAAGCTATTTAACTCCAAAACATCCTAACAGGCCAAGTTACATGTTAACATAGGAACCCTTCTTTCTTTGATATCATCTTCACAATTCTTGCATCCATTGAATTTGTGAGTTTCTGGAGAGTTTCTGCTTGTATTTCTTTGCATGATGTCAGAATAGTCTCCCAGAGCTGCTGTTTTGATGTTAACTGCCTCCCACTCTCATAGATCTTTTGCTTGATTATACTCCAAAGGTTCTCTATAGGGTTGAGGTCAGGGGAACAAGGGAAAATGGTGGCCACATGGTGCCCATAGCAAAAAAGGTATGTACCAAGTACTCTTGTTGTAGTGGCATTAGCTTTTTTTTTTTACTGCAAGGTATTTGGAGACATCTTAGGCTAGGGTCACACTTGCGCTTTTTTCTTCCTTTTTTGGGGACTTGCGTTTTTAAAAAAGCATGTAAAAACGCACCCATAGGCCCCATGTTAAAAAACGCATGCCCTAATAGCAAAAACACATGTCTTAATAGCAAAAACGCATGTCTAAAGTGCCTTGCGTTTTTGGCATGAGTTTTTGCACTTATTTGATTAGCTGACATAAAAAACGCATGGTACATTAGAACCATTTAGTAGCATCCAAAAACGCATGCGTTTTCCATAGGGGCCAATGTTAAAAAACGCATGCTGAAATGAAAAACGCATGCAGAAACGCATGCTTTTTTTAAAGGCACTAAAAAAACTCATTCCAAGTGTGACCCCAACCTTACACATACTTTTTTTGTTTTCTAGTTGTTATTGCTTTTGATTCGGCGTAGGTACTGAACTTGCTATATGGGCTTGTTCACACTACAACTTCTTTCTGTCTCAGCTTAGTTGTTTAAATTTTTATGTTAATTCATTGAAGCTATGTGACTTTGCACTAAACGCTGTGAATCTCATGCATTGTCTTCATGATATTTCATTGGTAGTTCCTGGTTACCAAGATTAATGATTAACTTGCAACCATTCCATTGTTCGGAAATCTGATACTGTGGACTATGAAATATTTTTTATTGTAATGTCAGCATATGTGTTTATTAAATCTTGTGTTTTAATTTTTGCACCAAAAAAACATATGTTGTGTGTGCAATTACTCCATTTTCTCTTAAATAGAGCTGTGTCAAAGTATTTTATAATACAAAAAGAAAACAGGCATTTTAAACAGCATTTAAGATTACTATAATTCTCTACAATATAACCTGCAAAACTAAAGAAATGAGCCCCAATATATGTTGGTATAGATGCAATATGTAGGTGTAGACAGTGGCCATTTTACATAGAAAATTGAGTTCAGACAAAGTGCCTTCGGACACGCGCTGCTGCGAATAAAGACCAGGAGTCAGGATACCGGTCCAATAGGTTTTAATCCGACACGTTTCAGAGCTATCTGCGCTCTATCCTCAGGGATCCCCAGCATGCATTTTCAAAATCCACACGATGAAGACAGTGTTAAACTGTTGAAACATGTTGTGGTGATAAATAAAAGGTTTTGATAAACTTTTATTAAACCACAAAAATATCCTTCCAATTATATATACAACCCTTGGGTTGTGTGGCTGGAGCTGCAGGTGGCTGCAGGGGTACAAACGAGCACAGGACCTGTTTGACGTCGAGAGGAGTCCCGTGATCGGAAGGCTGCCCACGTGATCTAGATGCGGAAGTGAACAGGGACGCTGACCGAAGGAGTTCGCTCCTAGCACTTGTCATCCTGGTTGTGCGGACGGCACAACCCAGACAGGTGAGAACCATACTGGTGTGACCGCAATCATTATCATTGAACTACTTAGGTTCTTCAAAAAGTGCCTTTCTTAATTTTTTCTTGCATAGCGATTATCAGGCTCACACTGACATCCAGGTTGGTGAGAGAGGTCATTCCAGTTCACAGCTAAGTGGCATCACAGATGCTGTCACAGATGCTGTCACAGAGAAGGGGCGTCTGTGATTGGCTGTTGGAGTAACCGGAATACTGCCTATACATTCTAGCATCTAGAATGTACGAGCAATTTCCAGGTCACTCCAACAGCCAATTGCAGACACTCACTCTCTGTGACTGTGTCTGTGATTGGCTGTTGAGCCCCTGAGCAGTGAATTCCAGGATGTTTATGAGCAGCCCGGAAGTACAAGCGGTGGTACGTGGGTAAATATAACACTGCTGTTTAATCACTAATTTCTGTGTTTTACAGCTCCCCTGCCCCCAAACTGAACAAGAAACTGTAACATGGACTTTCCACGGAAGTCGGCGTTCAGGGTCTGTGCCCGAATATTAGGTGTTCGGTACGGACCCTGAACTTTAAATTTCGGGTTCACCCATCACTAGTCATAATGCCTCCAAAACTGCCATTATCGATCACTCTTTCAAAAGTTAAAGTATCAGAGATCATCCATAAAAGTCACATACAGTAAACCAGAAATAAGCATATCTGGACCTATCAGCATTGCAATGTTTCTATTGCTGGAGAATCCAAGTCAGGTTCAGCCTCTCCTCAGCACAGGTTAAATCAAAGGGTTTTTGTCGTGTGCATGGCTTAGCATTCTCATCTGGTTGGTGCTCCATTCCTTATGCTCACACATACGCCAGTGTATTTTACTATTGGTGGACACTTCCGCACTTTCTGATTTATACAAATGGCGTACCTCCTAGTTAAACCAGGCTTTATACATAGATCTGGGCAGCATAGCATAGGGCAATAATGCAACACAGGATTTAAAGGCAAAGTATCTCCATATTAAATTTCATCCATAAAACCTTAATAAGCATACCTACACATTATGAATTAACATTTATCGTGTAAAAACTTAATAATTTACAAAATTATACCAAGTCATCTCATCCAGGATCACACAAAATTCTTTTTGTTCTACAGGATATGAATATAAAAAAGGATTTTGTCTGGTCCTGAACACTGATTGGTCTGGATATGTTTACTTCTGGTTTACTGCATGTGACCTTTATGGATAATGCATTTTATGCATTTTAAAAGTAAGGAACTGTGCTAATTTTTGTATGTTTTGGACCTTTCATTATGATTGGTTCACTGTAATGAGAGGGTGTTGAACTTTTTTTGTTTGCTATTTAAACAGGGCTGTGTGAAGGGTTAATGTGCTTGATAAAGATCCTCTTCTTTGGATCGAAATGTTGCAGATGGTGGAATAAAGGGATTATTTTGAATCACTGACCTGTGAGATGCTGTCCTTACTTTTCTATGTTGACCTGATGCTAAGAAGACTCCTTGGAGGTGACATGCACCACAATTGGGGTAAATAGAAACCCTTGTTACCCTTTATGAGTGCTGCCTAACCATTCCCTATATTGAGTGGCCATTTAACAGACAGAACTTAAGATAAAACCAAAATGAGTAAATACCCTGTAAATTGAAAAATTGATTAAAAATTATTAAATGCAATGATATGATTGTTGCAGAGTATAGTTTACTAAGTAGGGGGTCTTACTTTTTCAACTTCCCGTTCACTTGACTCATTTCTAACTATCAAGAACATTCACGTCTTTGCAAAAAAGGAGATTTTGAAAAATAATGCACTACAAGAAGGACCACAATATGACTGCAGAAGAGGAATTGGGGTCACTATCAAAATTGGAGGTTTTTTTGATGATAATGAAAATACACAAAAATCAGGTAAGTTCACACTTAAACTATTCAATAAACCCAAAAAAATTCCAACACTAAGTATATGTCGAACGGTGGACATTTTTACAAGGATGAAATCGGAAGACATGCCAACGTTAGCTCTGAAAAAGAATTGGGCACACAACATTGATAGAGATGAACGGAAGGGCATTGGACCAACTGAAAAGGTTGTGGTCATCAAGCCCGCCGATAAGGAGGGCAACATCATTATTTGAAATAAAAACATGTATGTCAAACAGGCTAATAAATTATTAAATAACATTGAATGCTATAGAAAGCTCCCGTGTAATCCCTTACTGCAATTTAAGACTACATTGATGGAGATTATGGAGAAAGAATTTCAACAAGAAATCATTCCGAAAGACATGTCAAAAACGATTGAAGCACTTAACCCCCAACTTCCAAATTTTTACATCTTACCAAACGTCCACAAGAATATTGTAGGCCCCTCAGGTAGACTGATTGTGTCTGGACACTCCAGCCTATGTGAATTAGTTTTCCAAATGATTGACCAATTACTTAAAGGGAACCTGTCACCCCAAATCACCTTTCTAACCTATTAATACCTGTCCCTGCAGCCTTACAATACATTCTAACACATCCCTGTCTCACCTTTTTTTTTTACTAATCTACGAGTACAATAATGTAGTTAGCAAAGTTACGAAATTCCTGTCACAGGGGCATTCCTCCAAGCGATTTTGACCGGTAGGTGGGTCCACTTTGCCGCCCTAACCCCTGCCTCGCCGCTGTAATACGCCCTAATGGACGTCATTATACAATGCAGAGCTTGGGCACGATTTCAATATCGCACCTGCAACGACACCGATGCAACGCGGTGATGTGACGCCGGCATCGCCGTGTCACTTACGGTCGCACACAGGCAGACTTCAGCATGCAATCTGCGCATGCGCGAAGTCTGCCTATGAGAGACCTGCGACTGGAAGTGACGCGATCCCGGCGTCACATGACCGCGTCGCAGCGGTGACGTTGCGGGCGCGATATTGAAATCGTGCCCAAGCTCTGCATTGTATAATGACGCCCATTAGGGAGTATTAGAGTGGCGAGGCATGGGTAGCGCGGCACAGGGACCCGCCTACCGGTCGAAATCGCTTGCAGGAATGGCCCTGTGACAGGAATTTCGTAAGTTTGCTAACTACATTATTATACTCGTAGATTAGTAAAAAAGGTGAGACAGGGATTTGTTAGAATGTATTGTAAGGCTGCAGGGACAGGTATTAATAGGTTAGAAAGGTGATTTGGGCTGACAGGTTCCCTTTAAAACTATTATCATGACCCTTCCTTCATTTATTAAAGACACTAAAGAGGCTCTTCAAAGACTGGACCACATACAATTGACTGAAGATGCGATGTTGGTAACTGTGAACATGGAGTCCTTGTACACGTCACTAAGGCTGCCTTCACATTTGCGTTTGCAAGCGCAGCGTATGTTGCGGATTTAAAAAACTAAATCCGCATGCGTATTGCTTACCTATCTTTATAATGGGGTACGCATTCATACGCAATGACATGCGTTTGTATGCGTATCTATGCGTTTGCGTACATGTGCGTTTAATTTGGTCCCCCTCGGAACGCAACAAGCAGCATTTTTTGGCGCTTGAAAAATCTGCAAGCATCCGCATGCGTACGCTTGCGTATAAACAACGCATTATTGTGAATAGGTACGCAAGCGTCCGCGTGGTCTTGCGGAAGTGTGCATTTGAAACGCATGCGTACCTTACATTGCCACTCCCCATGGGCGTTTCTGACAAAAAGAAACATGTTTGACACAAAAAAATCTGTAACGCATGCGGACAAAAAACGCATACGCAATGTACAAACGCAAGCATACGCACGCAAACGCTGCGTTTATTTTAAGCATTGTGTATATGCATGCATATGATACACGCAGCGTTTGCATGCAGATGCATGCGTTTTTGCATGTGTATGCGCATGCGCATTATATGCTGCGTTTTCAAACGCAAATGTGAAGCCAGCCTAAGACCTACTATGATGGCCTACGGGCAACACAGTGGTTTCTAAAATCAAATAACATGTTTCCAGGGATGTCAGAATTCATAATCATGTTACTAGAATTTATTTTAACACATAATCTTCAAAAACCAGATTTTTCCACAGCTATAAGGAACCGCAACGGGGCCTCCTGTGCACCCTTATATGCAAAGTTATTTTTGGGTGCATTGGAGAGGGACATTTTTATCAGCAACCCCACTGCAGGCAGTAAAAAGATTCAAGAATGGATGAGATATATTGGCGATGTCCTATTCATTTGGAAAGGAACTTACTCTGAGTTGGAAGAGTTAACATTGAAACTGAATGATAATAATCTCAATATCAAATTGACTCACCAGAGTGGAAGGTGTATTGAGAATTGTATGAATATTTTGGTAATTTATCATTTAATTTTATGCACGTGTACACTTTATTACCTTTTTCCTAGTGGCATATGATGTTTATATACATAACAAGGCATAATTTTTAATTAAGCTGTATTTATTTTACGTAAAATATTATATTTATTCAGATAGATCCTTTGAATTATCACTTACCGTATATACTCGTGTATAAGCCGACCCGTGTATAAGCCGACCCCCCTACTTTTGCCCCCAAAACCTGGGAAAACCTATTGACTCGTGTATAAGCCGAGGGTGGACTCCAGCACAGGTATACAGCCCCCAGCAGTGTGGTATACAGGCCCCCCAATGGTAGTATACAGCAGCCTCCCCAGTGGTAGTATACAGCAGCAGCCCCAGTGGTATATACAGCAGCAGCTCCAGTAGTTAGTATACAGCAGCCTCAGAGGTATATACAGCCCCAGTGGTAGTATACAGCATCCCCAGAGGTATATACAGCCCCGGTGGTAGTATACAGCATCCCCAGAGGTAGTATACAGCAGCCCCAAAGGTATATAGAGCAGCCCCAGAGGTATATACAGCAGCCCCAGAGATATATACAGCAGCCCCAGTGGTAGTATACAGCAGCCCCACAGGTATATAGAGCCCCAGTGGTAGTATACAGCAGCCCCACAGGTATATACAGCCCCAGTGGTAGTATACAGCAGCCCCACAGGTATATAGAGCCCCAGTGGTAGTATACAGCAGCCCCACAGGTAAATACAGCCCCAGTGGTAGTATACAGCAGCCCCACAGGAAAATATAGCCCCAGTGGTAGTATACAGCAGCCCCACAGGTAAATATAGCCCCAGTGGTAGTATACAGCAGCCCCACAGGTATATACAGCCCCAGTGGTAGTATACAGCAGCCCCACAGGTAAATATAGCCCCAGTGGTAGTATACAGCAGCCCCAGTGGTAGTATACAGCAGCCCCAGAGGTATATACAGCCCCAGTGGTAGTATCCAGCAGCCCCAGGGGCTGTATACAGCAGCAGCCCCAGGGGCTGTATACAGCAGCAGCCCCAGGGGCTCTATACAGCAGCAGCCCCAGGGGCTGTATACAGCAGCAGCCCCAGGGGCTCTATACAGCAGCAGCCCCAGGGGCTCTATACAGCAGCAGCCCCAGGGGCTGTATACAGCAGCAGCTCCGGAGGTATCCAGGGCCCCCCATCAAGCTCCACGGACCCCCCCCCCCTTGCGCGGAAGCCTGTAAGGGAAAATCATACTTATCAGTGTCCCGCGCTGTCCCGCCGCTTGCCGACACACGATCCCGGGCTTCAATCCGCGACTTCCGGCTTCCGGCGGTCGCGGGCAATGACGTCATTCCCGCGACCACAGGGAGTGCGGAAGACGCGGAATGAAGCCCGGAATCGTAATGTCGGCAAGCGGCGGGACAGCGCGGGACACTGATAAGTATGATTTTCCCTTACAGGCTGCCGCGCAGGGGGGGGGGGGTCCGTGGAGCTTGATGGGGGGGGGCCTGTATACCTCCGGGGGCTGCTGCTGTATTAAGGGGGATATGGACACAAATTACCGTATATACTCGCGTATAAGCCGAGGGGGGACTTTTCAGCCCAAAATTTGGGCTGAAAAACTCGGCTTATACGCGAGTATATACGGTACTTATCAACACATACATTGTATATACCGTACATTATATTTTTTATTCTAATTTATTTTCATATGTACACGCTAACACTTTTTTATTTTTATTTTATTATTTTGTATGTGCCACTTGTATTATAAGATAATTCATTCATTTATTAGGGTAATATTTCACTTTTTGTATTCACTCTATCATTGTATTGTAATGCATGCAATTTATTTCATATTCATTATATATAGTTATTTTTATTAAAAAATATTTTTGTAGCACACTTACTATTATTTCATTCATTTAAACTACATATAGATATTAGTACATATAAGTATATATTGTACTGTATATACTGAATAGATACCCCCTTTGGCCCCTTTTCTGCTAATATCTGGATTGTAGTTGTAATAGCTGTGATGCTTGTGTGCCCCGGCATCTCAGTGCGCTGTGAGTATTCTGACCGCAGTGGACTTTCCTCTATCACAGCACCATGAATCGCTGGCACGCATAGTAATTAACGGAGTTGGTGCTTGCGTTCTACAGTCTGGAAGTGGGGTGGTCACATGATGCAGTGTGAGTAAGAGGCTCTCAGCGCCGGAAGTTAATGCCTGGTGACTGGTTTTTGAAAATGGTCAGGACTATATAATGGCCATATTTCACCCGCTCTTCGGGCATCCCCCCCCATCCAAAGAAGATAGCGCTTTGGGGCTGAAGGAAGACTGAGCATGTTCATTGTCATCTCTGGCAGGTTAGATTTTATTAGGACATTATTGTTGGTAGTGTGATTAAGGCAGATTGTATTTGTAAGGCTCCTCGGTATACTGGTCTCTCAAACAAAATGGATCTTATAATGTAATTATAATTTTTCATATATTAATACATAATCAGTGTATAGACATTAGTGATTGCTTTTTCGCTTATTACCCTGCTGTTCACTAGTTATATTAATGCTCAGCCCCTGTTCTGCTTTAGAGGCACTGGTCTATTGTGATATATTTCTTGTTTCTGTTTATGTCTACAAAAAAATATTATATGTAGTTTTGGTATAATTCAAAAATAATTAATTAATTATTATTACTATAATTGCATTACAGTTCCCTTTTTTTCCTATGATATTTTGGGGAATGGAATATAATTATGATTTTTTTGTTGACATTTTCACCCCCTGGACCTTACCTCCATTAAGCTATTTATTTTTATACAATAATGTATACCTGAAAAATACAGTAGTTTCTCAAAAGCAAAGCAAACTTAAGAAAACATGTAGACTACATGCAAAGTGCAAAGGGGTGAACACGAAGAGTAAATTTTAAAGAGAACTAAACTAATTTCACCCATGAATTTTGAGAGTTTTGGCAATGAAAATGTTCAATTTTAAAAATTTCAGTTTTTTAGTAACCTAACCTTTCCCATAGGATGCGCATGTGCATTTGCAAGACAAACAACTGTTACCTTTTAACCCCCAAATTACAACCGCTTGTATTAGTTAATTAACAGTTATATTGAACAGTGTTATTTTTGAAAAAATGAATTAACTTTTTCTAAGTCAACAATTACAGTGACCTACTGAATGATTTTTTAGAAAAACATTCTTGATATTACAGGTCTGTTCCAGAATACAAACCCTAGAATGAAAACAATGAGCAAATACCCAGCAGTATGTAAATATATAAATAATTGCAGCACATGTAAATAACATAGAGTACTTGATTTACACTATTTTGATCAAATGAGTGTAAAAGCCATCCCAACATGACAAACCTTGCTACGTGCCAACAGACCATAAAACAGAGCAGGATATAGACCTGACTGTATCACACCTGACCATGGAAAGCTAAATACATAAGATGAATAGCCCTAAAAAATAAAGGGAGGTGCAGGCCCTCATATGTACAAAGCACAATGAACTAAAGCTAAACCAAAAAAATGGGCTTCTGTTTGGTATAAGTGGACTGTGTAAGTGCACATATACACTGTGACCTTCAACAATCAAAACCTAAAATAGAACTGTGAGAAAAAATCCTGCAGAAGTACAAGTAAAAAAAATAGGGTAGATGACATTATTTTGATGAAAAGAGCATAAAAGCCATCCCACCACTACAAGGTGTTTCCAATCAGAATGGCCCACTCTTTTTGAGCTATGCTTATTAACTATTTAGTTTTCCACTATGTGAACATGTGAAATAGTCAGGTCTAGGTCATGCTTTGCTATATTAGGACCTATTGGTACATAGCAAGGTGAGATACTAGAGTGAGGGACCATCTTGATTGTTTTTCTTTTGGTTTTCTTTGTTAATAACCACAGTGTGAATGTGCACCCACACATTGCAATTATACCAACAGGCAGGGGTGAATTGAGCAGGTCGGTGGCAGAATCAGCAGCTCAGCTCTCCATCGGCAGTGAGGTAGGCGGACCGCGTGTGTGCCTCCAACACCCTCGGTCTTTTTGCAACATCCTTTAACATGCCCACATCATTATGTGCGGGAGGTAGAGGGGACGGGGTGGTAGCGCCAGCGGCAACCATGGCCTGACAATTGACATCAGCGGTGCAGAGTGCAGTGCGGACACTGCGGATTATAATGGGGCAATTTAACCTGGGCTGCTGGGCCCCCCAGAGCACTGGGTCCCGGGTGGCCACCCAGATTGACCTCATTATAATCCGTCACTGCCAACAGGTGTTCCAACCCATTTATTCAGTTTTGCTTTGTAGCATCACTTCTAGAACAAAATTCCTTCTCAATACAAAGGGAAACTTATAGCAGAGGTAAATAATATTTTTGTAAGGCCATCTTTTTATTGTTTCTGATAATCAGTATATGTTTATACACTTGCAATCAAAATTATTATAATATTCCAGAGGGTGAACCAGAAATCAAAAAAAGAGAGGAAAAACCTGAAATTACAATGTAAGAAACATAGTGAAGATATGTGTATACTAATAAAGTCTGTTTTATGCAAATCTTTAACTTATGGATTCAGAAGAAGTCTGGATATGTGCAAGGAACATAGCCTTTACACTAAACCCAGCATTTTTTAAAGGTCAGTTTTGAATATCATATTGTACATATAAATGTGCCTACTTATTAAATCAAATTAATTCACAATATATGTTTTATTCAGAAAATGTTTTTTCAAACCTTTTTGCATGACCTTGAAATTTACTCAACAAAAAAAAAGCTCCAGCGAAGTAAACCAGTTTTCTGTCTACGTCAAGTTAAGACACTATGGGAATCTACATCAATAATAAAAATAAGAAAATCCCATTATAGAGAACATGTTAAGCAAAGAAAATTTGAGAACCCAGCTTCCATTTAAAATATTGAAAATGTACTCACATGATTTAAAATCTATCACAAACAATATAAAGAAAAGTTTGCTAATATGTAAGCCAAAATCATGGTGCTTGGTCATGTCCTTGGTTCCATTTATATTGCAAAATTATAAAGAATGAGCATTTTTAATAACACTCGTTCACAATAATCTTGTAGTCTTAACAGGCTACTGATTGCTTTTTTGTCACTTGTTCATTGAATGAAAATATCTTTTTTTGCTGTACAAAAAATCATACTATTAGCACATTTTTCTGTGTAAACTGGACACACATGCTGAGGGCACAGTGACAGCCAACACACATGGACAACATCTTTGGAAGCCTTCTGTTAAAGTAAGAAAACCCACAATTGTCACTCAAATAGCTTGTAACTAACAAAATTACTGTATTTTTCGGATTATTAGACGCATTTTTGTTTCCCCAAATTATGGGGTAAAGGGGAGCTGCGTTTTATAATCCAAATCTTCTGTTCTGTACTGTGAGAAGGTCGTCTCTGGAGTGGTGTCCAGGGGCTGGAGAGGGCTGGCAGTGGGCTGCTGGAGCAGCGGGAGTTCACGTGCCCCCACTCATTAGCCTCATGTAATATGCACTGCACCCTCTGATAATCACCTTAATGCTAAAGTTGCTGAGATGTGGACAGGGGAGCAGCACATATTACATGTGTCTGCAGTCACCCTCCATTCTGGATATGGCCCCCATCACTATGTATGACTCCCAATGCTGCTGCACATACTAAAATAACAAACGCTTTGAGCTTACCCTCCGCTGATGCCCTCCATTGCTCCCTGCTTGCCGCACTTCCTGAGTCTTCCTGTGTCCCCGGGCAGCCGATCATGTGATCGGCACAGCACAGTGATGTCATCACTGTGCACCCCGATCACATGACCGGATGACGCAGGGGACGCAGGAAGACTCAGGAAATGCGGCAAGCAGGGAGCAACGGAGGGGGCTCCGGAGAGTGGGTAGGTCATATCCACAATGGGGGGATATATAGCACAGGGGGGCTATATGTGCCATGACCACAGGGAGCTATATGTGCCATGATCACAAGTGGGCTATGTGTGCCATGATCACAGGAAGGATATATGTGCCATGATCACAAGGGGCTATGTGTGCCATCATCACAGGGGGGCTGTGTGTGCTATGATCACAGAGGGGATATATGTGACATGATAACAGGGGGGCTATATGTGCCATGATCACAGGGGGTCTGTGTGTGCCATCATCACAGGGGGTCTGTGTGTGCCATCATCACAGGGGGTCTGTATGTGCTATGATCACAGAGGAGCTATATGCACCATGATCACAGGGGGGCTATATGTGCCATGTCCCCCTTTCTGTCGGAGTCCCCCAAGGTTCGGTCCTGGGACCCCTACTTTTCTCCATTTACACTCTCGGCCTAGGGCAACTCATCGAGTCCCATGGCCTCCAGTACCACCTCTACGCCGACGACACCCAAATCTACCTGTCCGGCCCCGACATCACCTCCCTACTCTCGAAAATCCCTCAATGCCTTTCCGCCATCTCATCCTTCTTCTCTGCTCGCTTCCTTAAACTCAACATGGACAAAACTGAATTCATAGTCTTCCCCCCAAGAAATTCCACCCCACCTCCCAACCTATCCATCTGCGTCAACGACTGCCCCCTCTCCCCAGTCCCCCAAGCCAAATGCCTCGGGGTAAACCTTGACTCCTCCCTATCCTTCAAACCCCACATCGAGGCCCTCACCACATCCCTCCGGCTCCAGCTCAAGAACATCTCACGGATCCGCTCCTTCCTCACCCACAACACCGCTAAAAACACTCATCCATGCTCTTATCATCTCCCGCCTTGACTACTGCAACCTCCTTCTCAATGGCCTCCCGGCTAACTCCCTCACACCTCTCCAGTCTATCCTCAACTCCGCTGCCCGACTCATCTATATGTCCTCCCGCTACTCCCCTGTCTCCCCCCTCTGCCAAGCCCTTCACTGGCTCCCCGTCTCCAAGAGATCCCAATTCAAAACACTAACCATGGCGTACAAAGCCATACACAACCTGGCTCCACCATACATCTCCGAACTGGTCTCCCGATACCTACCCTCACGCAACCTCCGCTCCTCCCAAGAACTCCTCCTCTGCTCCCCCCTCATCACCTCTTCGCACAACCGAGTCCAGGACTTCTCCCGGGCATCTGCCTTACTCTGGAACTCCCTACCCGAACACGTCAGACACTCTCCTACCCTGAGTAGCTTCAAGTGTCACCTGAAGACTCACTTGTTCCGTCAAGCCTACAACCTGCCATGAGACCCAGGCGAACACCCCATACCTGACATTCCCCCATCCTACTGTATCCTAACCCACCCCTCATAGACTGTGAGCCCTCGTGGACAGGGTCCCTGCCCCTCCTGTACCTGTACGTCCTGATCGCCTAGATTTAGTGTACTTGTTCTTGTCTCCCTCAACCTCATGTAAAGCGCCATGGAACCTAATGGCGCTATATAAATAAATAATAATAATAATGATCACAGGGGGGCTATATGTGCCACCAACACAAGGGGTCTGTGTGTGCCATCATAACAGCGTGCCATCATCACAGGGGGCTGTGTGTGTGTATATATTGTGAGGTAGCGACGTCGGATGGCACGGAAGAAGGCAAAGATCCAGGCACAGAAGTTCACAGCACACGGTTTATTATGCACAAGTCCACAGTATGCACAAACTTCCTGGTTCTAGGATGTAGCCTGGGACACTTCCTACAACCATACGATTGGCACACAGTCCTTTATCACGGGTTCTCTCCAGTCCAGGTCTCACCGAGATCAAGCCCTCCGGGTTAGGCCGTGTTGTATCAGCACACAGCCTCTGCACTCTCCTGTCCTGGCCGCTCACTAGCCTCATCAGTCTTCCTTCAGACTGAAGCTCCACTCAGAGAACCCCACCCTGTGTTCCTGCCTAGCTTTTAACCCTTGCCTCCCTCTGGGAATCCTCTATGAACCCGGAGTGGAGTGCTTCCTACACGTGGAAGGAGCACAACCTGGGAGACACATAACGGCCATCACAGATCATCCCGGTCACTGTCTCACAATATATATACCAGCATGAGGGACAAATATATGATTTGTAAGATGGACACTGGCATTATAAGATGGACCCCATTTAACATTAAAAATTATTTTTTTCTCTTTTCTTTCACCAAATTTGGGGTGCGACTAATAATCCAGTGTTTTTTACAAAGTGAAAAATAAGGTAATTTTCAATTTCAATTTGCAGAGTATCAACTAATGAAAATCAGATATTGCTTTGTGATTGTGGTTCAGGAGAAAATAAAAAAAATAAATCTAATGAAAATGTACTGCTTACAAATGATGGTATTTCTATGACTCAAAGGAAGTTTTTTAAGTCTATTCAGCATAAAATCTGATCAGACACAGAAAGGAACATAATAGTTGGGAGGGGAGGACTTTAACACTGTCGTTTTGGTAGGGGAGGATAGAGATACAGGGGTAACAAGGGAAGTGACTACGGTATGCAGGAAAAATGTGAGAGGTGAGAAAGGGAGTTTGGACAAGTTGATTGAGCCGCTACCATTACATGACATAAGGAGGCTTGAACACCCCATGGATAGGGAATTCACACATTTTTCGCATCCCCACAATTCATGCTCGCTTCTACTTAAGGATTCCATTATAGACAGAGTTGATACTACAGTATTACCATAGAAGATATGGTGATATCGGACCATAGTCCAGTCACTTTAGATCTTAGGGACACATTCCCATGGGGGACTAATTATCTGTGGGAAGATTATGGCATATACAAAAACTTTAAAGAAACAGATGATGGACCAATTTAAGACAGCTAGCTGGGCAGTTAGGGGAACATATCTAGATTTTCGAGTTCAGCAGACCGTTTATTCCAAATCTAAATGGGTGCACGCTAAACGGGAGTTTGAGGCTTGGGCCAGGAAGGAGATGATGTGCAAAACACAGTGGGAGATTGACTTTCAAAGATTCGGAGATAAAGAGGGGAGGATGTGGCCAATTTGGCTAAATGGAAACGACCACCAACATTCCTAATATCCATGAAGTGGGACTTCAACAACGAATCCTAAAGAGATCAACATGATTCTGGGGAAAGATTATGCCAACCTTTATAAGGATAGAGGGGAAGGAGGTGTGGGTAGGGAGCAATGGCTTCAGCAAATACAATGACCCACATTCACTGAGATAGAGTTGGCAATGTTAAACGAGAGGATCACAGTGGAAGAAGTACAGACAACAATTACAGGCCTAGGATCCCACAAGCTACCAGGCTCAGATGGATTCAGTGGGGATGACTATAAAGTCCTTAAGGGACAAGTTACCCCTGACCTACTCATATAGTTTAAGAACGTTTTTAGCAGAGAAGGCCTATTGAATCAAGTCAACACTGTCTATATCAAATTGCTACCTAAAGGAGGGAAGGAGACGGGAGACCCCTCCAGCTATAGCCCAATCTCCTTAATAAATCAAGGCCTCAAGATACTCTCTAAGATAATGTCTGAAAGGTTAACCCAATTCCTTCCAAGAGTTATTGCCACGGTGTAGTGAGAATGCTGATGAGGGAATGGCAGTTGTGGGCAGGGTGAACCCTGAAAGGCCCTGATCCAGAAGGTATCTCTAAAGGTGAGAAGGTTCTGGTCTCCAGCCTCTCCCTAAAACTCCTCTACCAGCCCTGCGCTATTTTCCCCTCACCTCCCTCCACAGAACTGGGATACAGCAACTCCAAAGGAAAGGACTTCAGCAACACAAACACACAGGTCAGCACAGCACAGCTTCCAGGCATAGAGTGAAACTTTATCAGTAGCACCACCTGGTGGAAGGAGAGGCTACTCAAAGACTAGGGGGAGGGGAGTTCAGGTGAGTCACACATTAACCCCTCAACCAGCAGTTGAACCTAATAGTGAATGCATTTCTGGAGCACAACACAGGAGGCCAGGACCTTCACAACTATCAACCATGCAGCTCTTAAAGACAAAAGAACCGCCCGTTAACAGCCCCATGTGTACAGGCGCACTACAAGCTGTTGTTGTTTTTTCTTTACATATTGATCAACACCAAATGGAGTGTTAACAGCGGTGCTGCCGGCATATGGAGCTGCATTAAGAGGAATTCACGGAATAGAAGGCTACAAATAAGGACTTTATAGAGCTATAGGACTGAGTACTAATATATATCCGAAGTAATAGGACATTATTGGACTGAATACTAATATATATCCGAAGTAATAGGACATTATTGGACTGGTAAAGTGTATTTTGATTGTGATTTTTGAATTTTGAATATTGTCTGGACTTTTTTTAAACATTTTTTAAAGTTTTTTTAAGGTTTTTATAGTTGTTTGAGGCTATCAGGAATTGTAAGGACAAAATGGAATTTTATATGAGCAATAGAGAAATACACCGTGAAATATTAATAATGGAAACCCTAGGCATAGGGAGAATTGAGGATAAATTAGAAAGGAAAGATGATGGAGATCATGCACAGCTGGACAATGAGGAAAAAAAGCAACTTGTTGAGAAGCTTAATGAATATGAGAGGAAGTGCAGGTGTGAAATAACGAATCAAATTGATGCTATGTTCCTTAATCAATATTTAAAAGAGCAAATGGTACCAAAAGGGTTAAGAATAACACAAAAATCCCCATATCCTAATGATCCTGAATTCACGGAAACTTGGAATAATTATGTATTACAATGCTCTATGGGGATGTTACGAATTTTACTAAAAAAGCGTTTAAACTTGGCACAGCAGGCACTACAAGACGTGGGGAAAATTTGTTTGGATTTAATGGCTTTTAAACATAGTCGGGAATATAAGGAATCAGATTTAAAATTGAGAACCAGATTAAATAAATTTGAAGAGGATCTGATTAAGCGTAAAGGGAATAAATTCATGCGGGATAGAAATATAGAAAGGATAGATAAGGATGTGGTAATGGAAGAAACCCCAATATCATCCCCTGTAAACGAAGCAATAAAAGAAAAATCCGCTAGTGCTAGAAAAAAAGAAAACAAAAGAAAAAAAGAAAACAGAGAAACTAGGGTGAGAAAAGAATTAGGAGCAGAATGTATAGTACTCCCTAAAGAAACGAATGACATCTTAAAAACAGCTAAACAAAGGGAGGATTATGAAAAACATAAAAAAACATTAATAATTAATAATAAAATGGTTGACCAGGAGGAATTAAATAAAACTAGAGAGAGTAAAATTATCCAGAAGGTAGAAAAAAAGCGAAGTATAAGAAAATTAACAGCTGCTAAGGAAATCCAGATAGAAAGAAAAGGGACAGGTGCAGAAAAAGATAAAGGAAAGAGGATAAGAAGAAATAGTATGATTGAAAGTGGGAAAAAGAACAGGAAAGAGAAAACTGGTGTAGTGGAATGCGAGGAAGAAGAAAATGGAATAAGAACTAGTAAATTTATAGATAAGGTACAAGAATCACGGAATATGCGGGTGGAATTAGCTTCAAATGTCTTTTGATATGGGGGTAACCGATTCTGAGGATAATGTATCGTTTGAATTATTTACTGTCCATAATATTACAGATTCACAACAGATTGATAGAGAGAATGGTAATATAAATAATGAGAATGAACTTGTTACTGAACTTGATAATACGATGTATCATAGATTACCAGAATCACCGAATCCTTCCCCTCCATTAATAACCCTGAACTCTCCCCTTGAAATACCTATGCAAAGAATAAGGGATAATGTAAGTAATGGTATTACTTCGACTCAAGAAAAAAGGATGGGAGATAAGGTTCCCATAGGGGACAAAACACAGAATAAAATAACGCATTATTTTCACGAGGCTGTAGGCAGAAAGTCCAAAAGAAAACGAGACCAAGGGGTTGTAGAGGGAGCGGAATTGAATCTAGATCAAGAGGCATCATTAACAGAAAAGAAAAAAACAAAATTAGATTGAATAATCAGGTACAGGATAATAAAATAAAGGAAAAGGGGAATGCTAATGAATATGGGATTTTTAATCTCTCAGGAGCTAGACTAACGGAGGATGAAATGAGATTAATAGGAAGAGGGTTATCCTTTTGCCCAAAAGCCCAAATTAATTCCCTAGAGTTATATGTTGACTTTAATGAATTTGTGAGGAAATTAACGGTGCAAAGACATTTTGCGCTAGAAAAAATACAGGGTAAAAAATTTATGGTTAAGAATGAGAAAAATATTGACGTACAGGTAAATAAAGAGGAGGAAACACCAATTTTTGAAGAAAAGGAGTTCGTCCACGTTAACCCAAAAAACAAAAGTAATTTTTATCCAATGCACCATAAAGGGTCCCACCTTGAGACATTTCAACATATGTGTCTACGTGAAATCAGGGAGATAAAAAACATAAAAGGGAAAGATAATTTAACGGTGGGTGAACGTTCTGCCCTGAAAAATTTGAAAGAAAAGCACAATTTAGTGATTAAAAAAGCAGATAAGGGGGGTGGTACTGTAATAATGAGTCATGAATGGTATAGCAGAAAGGGGGCCCAAATGTTATCGGATGAGATTTATTATATTAAGGAAACAGCTAACCCCATGGATATAATATTGAAGGATTATCGGTCACTGATTGGGGCAGCCTGGAAACGGGGGATCCTGGACAGAAAAGAACACAAATTTTTACAAGTCACAAAATTTAAAATTCCCCATTTTTATTTTTTACCTAAACTACACAAAGACATGGTGGACCCTCCTGGTCGCCCTATAATTTCTGGTATTGGATCACTCACTACTAATTTATCACATTATTTAGATTTATTTCTTCAAAAATATAATTTAGCACTTGATTCTTATTTACGTGATTCTTCACATTTGATCGGTATTCTGTCGGAGCTTCCCCCGCACCCAGATTGCTTATTGCTGACGATGGATGTGAGTTCATTATATTCAAATATACCACATGAGTTTGGCATTAGAGCAGTAAATTGGTTCTTGGAAAAGGACACAGAAATGCCCCCCCCCAAAAGGAGTTTATAAAGGAAGGTATCAAATTTGTGCTACTTAATAATGTCTTCACTTTTCAGGAGGATACATATAGACAGATAAGGGGCTGCGCAATGGGGACGAGATTCGCCCCCAGTTATGCAGGGCTATACATGGGGTGCTTTGAATCAGTCACCATTGCGCAGTCCCCACTAGGGAGTAAGTATATTAAACTCTTTAAGAGATTTATCGACGATCTGATATTTATATGGGAAGGAATCCGAAAAAGAGGCATTACAGTTCACGGAGGACCTCAATGCGAATGACTGGGGTCTAAAGTTCTCACTTAACATCTCGGATAGCAATATTCAATTTCTAGATCTCCAATTGAGGATAGATGATCAAGGCAAAATTAGTACCAGCACGTATTTTAAAGAGGTGGATGTGAACAGCTACCTGAACTTCTCCAGTAGCCATCTTCCCTCATGGTTGAGAAATATACCGTATGGGCAGTACTGGAGAGTCAGAAAAAACTGCACTAATAAAGAAGACTTTCTGAAAGAAGTAAAGATCTTAAAAACTAGATTTATAGAGAAGGGCTACCCCAAAAAATTGTTGAATGATGCCTTTAGAAAAAGTAGCAAGTTTACACAGGAAACCTGCCTCAAAAAATTGGAGGAAAAGAAAATAAAGAGAACAAATAAAAAAATCAGCAGCAAAAAAAATCAGCAGTGAAAAAATCAGCAGCGAAAAAATCAGTAGTAAAAAAATCAGCAGCGAAAAAATCAGTAGCGAAAAAATCAGCGGCGAAATCCCTGAAGAGAAAAATGAAAATAAAAATGAATTTGGCTGCAATCTAATAACTAGTTTTAATGCTTCCCACAGGAATTTCTTTAAGCTTCTGCAAAAGAACTGGTCAATTTTGAGGAGTGATCCCATTTTAGCAGGAATCATTCCCAAAAATCCTAGGATTATATTTAGAAGAGGGATGAATCTCCAAAGAATACTGGCACCAAGCAGGATTAGAAGTATTAATGAAATAAAACAGAAAGAGGATAGAAATAAGAAAGATGAAAATGAAGAGATGGAAAGGGAAAAAGGGAGTTTTAGGTGTGGATCCGTTAAATGTAAATGTTGTAAAAACATGATAAATGGGAGTAGAACATTTTTTTCCAATACAACAAAGCAATTATTTAAGATACCCCACAGACTGGACTGTGGATCCAGATTTGTGGTGTATTTACTGGAATGTGACTGTAAATACCAGTATATTGGAAGGACAACCCAAAGTATGCGGGCAAGAATGAATAAACACCGCCACAATATTGTGAAAGGATTCCCTTTCCATAGTGTGTCACGACACTTTGCATCTGTTCATAATAAGGACCCATCAGGCCTAAAATTAATTATTATAGATCAAATTAATGAATATGCATATGATAAAATTGAGAGATTAAATAAAAAAGAAACATTCTGGATCTTTAAAATGGGGACGCTTTCGCCTGAGGGTTTAAACCTGGCACTAGAAAGAATATAAGTAATAGTGCAGGTAAAATTCGGAATATTGTGTGAGCCACCTGGAATACTAATAAAATAAAATATTAGATTACTAATCTGAGAAAGATAGACCTGAATAAATGGTAGTATATATCCCCACCTAGTGTCCATATTGATGTACTATATCGTTTAAGAACTATTCCTGTTTCATTAATAATAATTTTTTAATGGTAGTGTATGGAAATTGGTTATTTTGTATTTATATAATGTGTGTTGATGGAATGAATTGTAATGATGGTGCTATAATGTTATGTATTTTAAATTATGCGTGTTATAGTGAGGTTGGTAACCTGGTATTGTGGTAACTATTGAGTTAAAAATAGGAACCAATGATAACTGAGGGGTGGGAATATAAGATAGGAGGAATTGAAGGGCTCTCATTCACTTGAGAAAGACGTGTATGCACGTCAAAATGCATCGTGGGTTTGAGAGCCTTAAGCTTGAATAATTATAACTGCAATTATTTTAATAAAGTCCGGAAAAGAAGCCAGCATCAGAGATCTTCCTTACCTCAGCGCCCAAACATACATCACGCTTCCATCTTTTTGTATCATTCTGACTCCCTATGGGGAGAGTGGTGGAGTGAGCTGCAGAGGAGGGAGAGGACCTGAGAAGACGTCAGCTGGATTGGCCCCTTTACTAGACACGTGACGCCGCCCGGCACTAGTGTTTCCCTGGAGAAGACCTCGTAGGAAGCACGAGGACGGAACCGGAGGATTCCGCTGCTTCATATTAATAAGCTTATCTATGGGCTGTGGTTTACAACCAGACCAGGTGAGTTTAAACGCAAAAGAACCGCCCGCTAACAGCCCCATGTGTACAGGCGCACTACAAGCTGTTGTTGTTTTTTCTTTACATTAAAGACAAACATAGACAGCAGAATCCAGCAATGTCAATGCCATCTAAGCTTGTGGAGCAGGGCCGGCTCCAGGTTTCTGTGGGCCCCGGGCGAAAAGGTCTCAGTGGGCCCCCTTTAAGTACATATCGCGGACTATATATATATATATATATATATATATATTAGGGATGGGCGAATCTACTCGCTAGGACTCGTTACTCGGCGAGTAGTAAGGGACTCGCAGGACTCGGTACTCTGCGAGTTTCCCAGTGATTACTCGCGAGTCTAATGCAAATCAATATCAAACCTAGTTTTGTCAGAAATGCTGACAAAACTACGATTGCCATTGTTTGCATTAGACTCGCGAGTAATCACTGGCTACTGTGCCAGTGATAGCAGGGAAACTCGCAGATAACTGCTGTTTCTTTGCGAGCCGAGTCCAGCTGTCTTCTCTGTGCAGCTCCAGGGTCCTAGAGCCCGCCTGCTAACAGACATTATGTAGCAGTGCTGGGATTGTTCTCAGTCTGCTCATTCCCTGTGTACAGACATGAATGTCTGTGCACAGAGATGATGTAGCAGAGCTGAGATTGTTCTCAGTCTGCTCATTCCCTGTGTACAGACATGAATGTCTGTGCACAGAGATGATGTAGCAGTGCTGAGATTGTTCTCAGTCTGCTCATTCCCTGTGTACAGACATGAATGTCCGTGCACAGAGATGATGTAGCAGTGCTGAGATTGTTCTCAGTCTGCTCATTCCCTGTGTACAGACATGAATGTCTGTGCACAGAGATGATGTAGCAGAGCTGAGATTGTTCTCAGTCTGCTTATTCCCTGTGCATAGACATCTATATTTATGCACAGGGGATGTAGCAGAGAGGACATTGCGTTTTGGACTGCGTCGGACGGAAGAGGATTTTTTTAATTAAAGATGGAGTCCCTAATGGCTTTTTTTTTTATTTCTAATAAACAATTTTCCTTGTGTTGTGTTTTTTTTAAAACAATTTAATAGAAATTCATGGCGGTCATGTCTAATATTGGCGTGACCGCCATAAATTTCGGGCTTAGGGCCAGCTGATAATACAAAGCTGGCCCTAACCTCTTTATTACCCAGCGTGCCACCGCTACCAGGGCCGCTGGAAGAGCGGGGTTCAGCGCCAGAGGATGGCGCTTCAATGAACGCGCCATCTTCTGGGGCGGCTGCGGGCTGCAATTTGCAGCGGGGGATGCCCAGAAAGCTTGGGCATCCCTGCGCTGCGGATTCCAGCCCCCAGCTGCTTAGCTGTACCTGGCTAGACATAGAAATTGCGCGGAGCCCCACGCATTTTTTTTTAATTATTTCATGAATTTCAGAGTCAGAGTCTCAAGAGTCAGAGTCTCAGAGTCAGAATCTCAGAATTTCATGAAATAATTAAAAAAAAAATGCGTGGGGCTCCGCGCAATTTCTATGTCTAGCCAGGTACAGCTAAGCAGCTGGGGGCTGGAATCCGCAGCGCAGGGATGCCCAAGCTTTCTGGGCACCCCCCGCTGCAAATTGCAGCCCGCAGCCGCCCCAGAAGATGGCGCGTTCATTGAAGCGCCATCCTCTGGCGCTGAACCCCGCTCTTCCAGCGGCCCTGGTAGCGGTGGCACGCTGGGTAATAAAGGGGTTAGGGCCAGCTTTGTATTATCAGCTGGCCCTAAGCCCGAAATTTATGGCGGTCACGCCAATATTAGACATGACCGCCATGAATTTCTATTAAATTGTTTTAAAAAAAAACACAACACAAGGAAAATTTTTTATTAGAAATAAAAAAAAAAGCCATTAGGGACTCCATCTTTAATTAAAAAAATCCTCTTCCGTCCGACGCAGTCCAAAACGCAATGTCCTCTCTGCTACATCCCCTGTGCATAAATATAGATGTCTATGCACAGGGAATAAGCAGACTGAGAACAATCTCAGCTCTGCTACATCATCTCTGTGCACAGACATTCATGTCTGTACACAGGGAATGAGCAGACTGAGAACAATCTCAGCACTGCTACATCATCTCTGTGCACAGACATTCATGTCTGTACACAGGGAATGAGCAGACTGAGAACAATCTCAGCTCTGCTACATCAGGCAGCAGGCGGGCTCTAGGACCCTGGAGCTGGGGCAGCCAGAACACAGAGAAGACAGGATCTTATCTGTGCGAGTCAGCGATTACTTACAAAGTAAACGAGCAATGCAAATAAATGACACAACTCGGATTGCTTCAGGCTGAAGCTTCCGAGACACATCTGCGATTTGTAAATCTCACACTACTCGCTATTACTCGCTTCCCCATTCATTAACATTGGACTCGCTAGACTCGCAACGAGTAGCGAGTCCTGGGCTCGGACTCGCTAGAGTCAAGCGATTCCGAGTAATTTAGGATTCGCCCATCACTAATATATATATATGTATATATATATATTGCCGCACACTTACCGCAAGCCCCATAGACAATGCATGGGGCTTGCCGCAAACGTGCAGCAAGTGCAGCCGCTAGGCGGAAAATGCGTCAGATGCAGGGTTTTTTTTACCGCAACTGCCACATTTTAAAAAAAACTCCTATGTAAAGGCAGCCTTACAGGAACAGTGACTGCCGAATCCAGCAAGAGCTGTTTCTGACAGTGAGTATATTACACATTGTTAGGAGCGGGCTAAAATGCGATTGCGTTCCCTTGCGCCTTTTAAAAATACCCTTCAAATGCAAAATGTTGCATTTTTGTGCGTCTGAGGATGCTTGGTATATACACAAGCATCCTGAAGCACACAAATAATGCAAGCAGCTCAATGGAGCCGCACTGCCATATGGTGGCACCGCAGCCAAGCGGAGTGTCTGGCCGTCCAGATCTCTCTCTCTCCTCACCTTTCTTCTCGCTGCTCCGGTCTCCTCCGGTCGCTCTGCACATATCAGCACAGTGATGACATCGTGTCCCTCCATGCTGAGCTGCAGAATGCAGACAGCGGCAGAAGAGACTATGGAGAAGAATGCTGCTGGCAAAGGTGGCTGAGACTATAGGAGCGGAATCCGCGGGGGGCTACCACTGGTACACATACTTCGTACACACGCGGCTCTGCTCCGTACACTTCGTACACACGCGGCTCTGCTACGTACTCCTCGTACACACGCGGCTCTGCTCCATACACCTCGTACGCACGCGGCTCTGCTCCGTACACCTCGTACTCACAGGGCTCTGCTCCGTACACCTCGTACACACACGGCTCTGCTCCGTACACCTTGTACACACACGGCTCTGCTCCGTACACCTCGTACACACACGGCTCTGCTCCATACACCTCGTACACACACGGCTCTGCTCCGTACACCTCATACGCACGCGGCTCTGCTCCATACACCTCGTACGCACGCGGCTCTGCTCCGTACACCTCGTACACACAGGACTCTGCTCCGTACACCTCGTACACACACGGCTCTGCTCCGTACACCTCGTACACACACGGCTCTGCTCCGTACACCTCGTACACACGTGGCTCTGCTCCGTACACCTCGTACACACAAGGCTCTGCTCCGTACACCTCGTACACACGCGGCTCTGCTCCGTACACCTCGTACACACGCGGCTCTGCTCCGTACACCTCGTACACACGCGGCTCTGCTCCGTACACCTCGTACACACGCGGCTCTGCTCCGTACACCTCGTACACACGCGGCTCTGCTCCGTACACCTCGTACACACACGGCTCTGCTCCATACACCTCGTACACACACGGCTCTGCTCCGTACACCTCGTACACACACGGCTCTGCTCCGCACACCTCGTACACACACAGCTCTGCTCCGTACACCTCGTACACACAAGGCTCTGCTCCGTACACCTCGTACACACACGGCTCTGCTCCGTACACCTCGTACACACACGGCTCTGCTCCGTACACCTCGTACACACAAGGCTCTGCTCCGTACACCTCATACACACAAGGCTCTGCTCCGTACACCTCGTACACACACGGCTCTGCTCCGTACACCTCGTACACACAGGGCTCTGCTCCGTACACCTCGTACATACACGGCTATGCTCCGTACACCTCGTACACACACGGCTCTGCTCCGTACACCTCGTACACACACGGCTCTGCTCCGTACACCTCGTACACACACGGCTCTGCTCCGTACACCTCGTACACACTCGCCTCTGCTACATTCACACTGTAAATCCCTCCTGACCCCACACATAACCTTCACCTAATTGCCATACACCTAGTACACACTCACCTCTGCTACATTCACACTGTAAATGCCTCCTGACCACACACAAACTTCACCTTATTTGAGCATCATTGATAGCCAGCAGAGTCCTGGATACACTGAGGAGCTGATCATGAGACCCCTGACTCCTCCCCTCCATGTGACATCATCGCAGGTCCTGTAAGCACAGAGTGTGTGCAGCTCTGTCGGCTCCCGTGGAGGGGGGAGGAGGGAGACCTCAGGTGCTGCAGCCTGCAGGAGCCTGAAAATGACCCCCCAGCTGCTCCCTGGATATGGCTCTGGCTGTGGGGGCAGTGCTCAGGGGCCCCTGAGGCTAGGGTCACACTTGCATTGTGACCCTAGCCTTATGCAAGTATTGTATGTTGCAACGCTGCTATGCGCTGGAGGCAGCCCATAGAAACCCGACGTTTACCGTGACAACCACTCGTTGTCAATGTAAACTGCGGGTTTCTATGGGCTCAGTTGCTGGCAGCGCATAGCGTTAAACGTTCTGCGCTGCAGCAGACAATACTTGAGTCAGGCTAGGGTCACAACACAAGTGTGACCCTAGCCCTCAGGGGCCCGGTGGGCCCCCTCCAAGCCGTCGGGCCCCGGCACTTGCCCGGGTACGCCGGGTGCTGACGCCGGCCCTGCTTGTGACAGTTATCGGTAAACAACAGGTGGGTTTCTTAAAGGGGAGGCTTTGACGAAATGTAGTCCTTTAACATAGGATGATTTCTTATGTAGCCAGACAATTCTTTGTATTTCGTGCTCTACCTTGTGATAACCCACTCATTGTTCCTACAAATCTTCTAGATGCCTGGTAGTGTTAAAATGGGCAGTATAATTATCTCACCTCTTTGTACTGTATTTTATTTCCTACCTCGTGTGGGGACACTCATTGCTCCTACAAGTCTTGTAGATGCCTGGTGATGTTTAACGTGTGTAATGCAATTATCTCAACTCTTTGTTATAGAAGGTCAGAGGCTCAGAGAACTTAATGCTACTAACAATCCTTTGTATTACTATGTGTACTGCTAGATGATATTTAAACTATCAGTCTGTGAGTCTCCCTTGCCAGCAATGCTATGCTACTAGAGGTATTTTATATACAGCTTGAAATCTAGCCAATGAGATCACACTCTTAGTAAACCAATCGTGAAGTCCCAGGGTTTGAATGAGTGATCACAGGGATATAAGCAGACCCGTTCATTAACCAGGGAGATTTTGTCTAGTGACCTCGGTCTATGGACTTCGGCCCCGACTAGAGGTGCACGGGACTTGATCCAGTCAGCTATTCTAGGATCTACAGGTCCGATTGGCAGGCCTAACCCCAGGCTTAGGCACTTCGGTGCCGATCAAGGGGATCAGAACTTGGATTATAATACTACAAGGACTTCAGCATCGAATATTCAGATTCGGCTGTGATATCAAAAGATTGCATAAGGAAGCAACACAGGTTGGGACAATCCAGTACCTGGCTACAGACTTTGCTACGATGGCTTTGGGTCACGAACATTCTAAACCCTGGTGAGCTAGTGGAGGGTGAGACTCTGTTGCATGTTACATTTTATGTTTTGCTGGTTATGTATTATATAACTGTTTGGGGATCCAATAAAGCCTTAATATAGTGGTTCCCTCACCCTGTGTTGTCTGAGTAGTGTTCCACCCATGGTTAAGGCGCTCGGGCGTTCAAATGGGATGAGTCCTGGTCCATGCTGCCTTTTTGAAAGGCGGCTGGGCCAGCGGACGAGAGCACCCACTGACCCCCGTGTCTCCACAGAGGTCAGCTGTGGGTAACATTAGGAAGGCAATCTTGGTGATGGATGTGATTAGAGGGTCAAGGAGGATGGGAAGCAGTTCTCTGGCAATGTTGTTGTTGGATGACGAAAAGGCATCGATAATGTGAGCTGAGCATGGTTGAACACGGTCTTAGATACCATGGGGTTACAGGGGACTTTTAGAACCTTCCTCAACACCTTATACTCCAATCCCTGGGCAAGAGTGTATACTGCAGGGTTCTTGTTGGATGCATTCGCTCTGGAAAAGGGCACCCAACAGGGCTGTCCCTTATACAATCACTTTTTAATTTAGTTATTGAGCCCCTCTCCCGCTTCCTAAATGATGGTGAAGTACAGTGCCTTGTGAAAGTATTTGGCCCCCTTGAACTATTCAACCTTTTGCCACATTTCAGGCTTCAAATATAAAGATATAAATTCTAATTTTTTTGTGAAGAATCAACAACAAGTGGGACACAATTGTGAAGTGGAACAAAATTTATTGGATATGTTAAACTTTTTTAACAAAAAAAAACTGAAATGTGGAGCGTGCCATATTATTTGGCCCCTTTACTTTCAGTGCAGCAAACTCACTCCAGAAGTTCAGTGAGGATCTCTGAATGATCCAGTGTTGTCCTAAATGACTGGTAATGATAAATAGAATCCACCTGTGTGTAATCAAGTCTCCGTATAAATGCACCTCCTCTGTGATAGTCTCAGGGTTCTGTTTCAAGTGCAGAGAGCATGATGAAGACCAAGGAACACACCAGGCAGGTCTGAGATACTGTTGTGGCGAAGTTTAAAGCCGTATTTGGATACAAAAATTTCCCAAGTTTTAAACATCTCAAGGAGCACTGTGAAAGCAATCGTATTGAAATGGAAGGTGTATCAGACCACTGCAAATCTACGAAGACTTAGCCATCCCTCTAAACTTTCATCTCAAACAAGGAGAAGACTGATCAGAGATGCAGCCAAAAGGCCCATGATCACTCTGGATGAACTGTAGAGATCTACAGCTGAGGTGGGAGAGTCTGTCCATAGAACAACAATCAGTCGTACACTGCACAAATCTGGCATTTATGGAAGAGTGGCAAGAAGAAAGCCATTTTTCAAAGATATCCATAAAAAGTCTCGTTTGTAGTTTGCCACAAGCCACCTGGGAGACACACCAAACAGTGGAATAAGGTGCTCTAGTCAGATGAAACCAAAATTAAACTTTTTGGCCACAATGCAAAACAATATGTTTGGTGTAAAAGCAACACAGCTCATCACCCTCAAAACACCATCCTCACTGTCAAACATGTTGGTGGCAGCATCATGGTTTGGGCCTGCTTTTCTTCAACAGGAACAGGGAAGATGGTTAAAATTAATGGAAGATGAACGGAGCCAAATACAGGACCATTCTGGAAGAAAACATGTTGGAGTCAGCAAAAGACCTGAGACTGGGACGGAGATTTATCTTCCAACAAGACAATAATGACAATGATGACAATGAAAAATAAATGAATCCAGATGTTAGAATGGCCAAGTCACAGTCCAGACCTTAAGCCAATCGAGAATCTGTGGAAAAGAGCTGAAAACTGCTGTTCACAAACGTTCTCCATCCAACCTCACTGAGCTCGAGCTATTTTGCAAGGAAGAATGGGCAAGAATTTCAGTCTTTCGATGTGCAACACTGATAGAGACATACCCCAAGCGACTTGCAGCTGTAATCGCAGCAAAAGGTAGCGCTACAAAGTATTAACTCAAGGGGGCCCAATAATATTGCACACCCCTTTTTCAGTTTTTTATTTGTTAAAAAACTTTAAAATATCCAATAAATTTTGTTCCACTTCACGATTGTGTCCCACTTGTTGATTCTTCACAAAATTTAGAATTTATATCTTTATGTTTGAAGCCTGAAATGTGGCAAAAGGTTGAAAAGTTCAAGGGGGCCAAATACTTTCACAAGGCACTGTATTTGAGGCTATTAAAATAGGGGACAAGGTAGTAAATTGGCATTATTTGCTGATGATGTAGTCATCTTTAAGAATGAGTTGAGGAGGGATTTAGACAAGTTGTTGCGTCAGCTGGAAACTGACGTCATTACTTGTGCGCGGTCACGTGCATGGACGCCGGGTACAAGCAGAAAGGAGAGCGGAGGATGCGCGCGAGGTGACAGCGAGGAGGATAAGTATGAAAGCTCTTCTTTTACAGGTGTGCGGTGGCAGCAACGGGGGGCCTGTATATAGCACAGGGGGGGGAGGGCTGCTGTATACTACCACAGGGGGCCTGTATATACCACAGGGGGGGAGGGCTGCTGTATACTACCACAGGGGGGCCTGTATATACCACAGGGGGGGAGGGCTGCTGTATACTACCACAGGGGGGCCTGTATATACCACAGGGGGGGAGGGCTGCTGTATACTACCACAGGGGGGCCTGTATATACCACAGGGGGGGGGCTGCTGTATACTACCACAGGGGGCCTGTATGTACCACAGGGGGGAGGGCTGCTGTATACTACCACAGGGGGGCTGTATATACCACAGGGGGAGGGCTGCTGTATACTACCACAGGGGGGCCTGTATATACCACAGGGGGGAGGGCTGCTGTATACTACCACAGGGGGGCGTGTATATACCACAGGGGGGGAGGGCTGCTGTATACTACCACAGGGGGGCCTGTATATACCACAGGGGGGGAGGGCTGCTGTATACTACCACAGGGGGGCTTGTATATACCACAGGGGGAGGGCTGCTGTATACTACCACAGGGGGGCCTGTATATACCACAGGGGGGGCTGCTGTATACTACCACTGGGGAGACTGCTGTATACTACCACTGGGGAGACTGCTGTATACTACCACTGGGGAGGCTGCTGTATACTACCACTGGGGGGCCTGTATACCTGTGCTGGGGTCCACCCTCGGCTTATACACGAGTCAATAGGTTTTCCCAGGTTTTGGGGGCAAAAGTAGGGGGGTCGACTTATACACGGGTCGGCTTATACATGAGTATATACGGTATTTGGGAATTTACTTAGGAAAAGCTTCGGGTTCCTTATACTTACTAAATTATGGTCCACTAATCACAAAACTAGATTAATAACTAGAAGGTTGGAGGAACCGTCTGCTGTCTTTGATGGGGAGGTGTCATGTGATCAAGATGATTACATTCGCCAGATTGTTGTATCCACTCCCAACTGCTGCTGTTCCGGCATACTTATGTCAGACGACTAAGTAGGCATTTTTTGGGTTCTTGTGGAGGGTAAACAGAGCAAGGATCTTATGCTTCCAAAAGACAGAGAAGGGTTAGGACTCCCAGAAGTTAGGGGATATAACTTAGCATGTATTATTCGCCATGTAATAGACTGGTTAAAGAGGACCTGTCACCCCCCATACATGCTGATCTAATTGTCCAATTGCAGCACTGAATGCAGCATGTCTGCTGCATTCAGGCAAGGGGTCCCCCTTCCCTTGAGCCCCCCTGTATCCCGAGATAATTTAATTTAAAACCTTACAATGTGGAGCCAAAGAGGTGGGGTGTAGTAGCTGGAGTCACTTTTCTTCACAGGGCAATTTCACGTCCCCTGCATGTATAATGTGTGTGTGGTGGACTGGTTGAGTTGGACCCCTTGATATGGCTATTTCACTCCTCCAATGATGGATCCCTGAGTGGAAGTTCAGCTGACTATTCCATATGATAGCTATGGTGGTGAAGAGGCTCATTCTGAGAGAGTGGTTTCACAAAAAAAAACCAGACTTGACAGGAGTAACACATGAACCGACAACACTGATGACAACAGAAAGATGGGAGGCAGATCTAAATAAAGACAAATTGACAGGTTGCCTCCTTGCAATCAACAGACTGTATATTGACAGAATGCTAACACCAGACGATATTAGACAGACGGTGCTGCCATTTAAAAATTCTCAGGGGTATGCAGTACAAGCCTACAAGGTTCGCTAGGGAGATTGAAACTTTGACATTTCATTAAGTACCATACACGCCCCTTAGTTTGATTGCTTAGAAAGAGTTAAGGAACCAACATTCTTCGTGTCAAAGAGGGATGTGAATAAGGGTTATCTTATAGGGACTACATTACTTGTACGATAATTGTTTAGAATATGCCTATAATGTCATTAACTGGGTGTTAACTGTTGTTTGTATCAAGATTTTTGTTTTTATTTTTCGTTTCACCTTGACGATGTTTGAAAAAATCTCAATAAATATGATTTGGAAAAAATTATGGTACTTAAAAAGTTAATTACTTCTAAAAAATATTGAAATTAATTTCACTATAGGGACAAGTTAAACTAAGGCATGCTCTGAAATTATTCACTGCATGAAACTGCATGAAAATTAAAACACAGTGGCTCAGTGGTCAGCACTGCAGTCTTGCAGCACTGGGGTCCTGGGTTCAAATCCCCCCAAGAACAACATCTGAGTTTTTATGTTCTTTACATGATTGCATAGATTTCTTCCTGGCACTCCAGTGTCCTCTCACAACCAGAAGAGATACTGAAAGGGAACATAGATTGTGAGCCCAAATGTGGACAATGTTACTGATGTATGTAAAGTGCTATGGAGTTAATGGTGCTATATAAAGGAATAAATATTGTTATTATATTTGGTTACAAATTAAAAACAATCAAGTCAAACGTATGCTTTTAATTGAACAGAGTCAAAAGAATGATTGGTGGAAAAGAGTGATCCAGACCCTGTTTCATTCCATTCTATACCCTAACCCAGAGCTGCCTAACAGCAAAGTTTTCACCTCTACGGGTGTACAATAACCCCTAGGACTGTCAAAAAATGGTATATCAAGTAAATAATCTTGCTCAGGGTATACGACCCTTAAAAAACAGAAATCTCCCAAAAGGCTGTGCTCTACAGATAGGAATAGATACTGATAATAGTGTATATAGACCCTAAAGTCTAATTCTATGACACTCAAGTACTGTACTGTTGGAACAATAAAAATTCAGAAATGTGCCAGTGTAGAGGTCTATTCCCCAATAGGACGTTGGCATGGGTACTTATATGAGAAAAATCCCTATATTCTTCCTGTGATATTGATTACAGTACACCTAATTTCATTCAGCTATATTATGCTTACTCTTATATTGTGATTTCTAATGGACTAGATACAAGAGAGAGAGTGAAGGAGAAGTAAGAATGAAAGGTGAACGTAGGTTCACATTGGAAGAACTGCACTAGTGAGAGGTGACTCACTTACGAACTAATCATGCAGTTGTAAAAGGATTATTCCAGATCCACATATTGTAGCTTTCCAAGAGCCACAAATAACTCACAGTTTTAAGATGCAGATAATTGCACTTTGTTTCTATAAGGCTGGTTTCACACTAGCAATTTTGTCATTTGCATTGGTATCCGTCCAAATCTGCATGTCCAAAACACCTCTCTCTCTCTTTCTCTCCATCTCTTTCTTTCTCTCCTTCCTGACCATGAATTTTCATTGATTTACTAAGATCTGAATCAGGATAAAAAATGCAGCGCTGCCATGCGTTCCATAAGATGTTGACGGATGCAAATGAATCTGCACTCATTCTGATCCGTACCAAGCGCTAATGTGAAACCAGCCTAAGCCTAGTGTTATAAAGAAAGTAATAATGTTAAATACAGATAATTGCACTATGACTATATGAGCCTAATAGATACAGTTCTAGCATTACACGTGTTTTCACACATATTTTATATAGTCATTAGTGCGCACCATTTTAGTTACCGTAAGTTGCTCTGGAAGAAGATGCATGTGTGGCATGCTCATTGCGTTCACAAAAAAGCCATGGGGGAGTGATTTGTTCACTTTAAAAGAATGATTTCACATAGACATTCATAATGAGGACCACTTATCACCATTCACAAAGGATAAACATCATTAGTGGAATATTATTATTATTTATATAGCGCCATTATATTCCATGGCGCTTTACATGCTAAAAAGGGCAGACTAGGACAAGTAACATAGTAACAGTACAAGTAAAAATAAATGTGGACAATTTGGTTGTAAGATACAAGAGGGGAGAAATTCTGTCCGCGAGGGCTCACAGTCTACGAGGGGCGGGTGGGGATACAGTGGGAGGGGGAAGTTCCAGTCGTGAGGCGGTGTGTTGGACCGGTCTTATTGCAGGTGGTAGGTGTCATGAAAATGAATATTGATCATGATTTTAAGGTATTGGAGAGTCAGTCAAAGCTAACTCCCTCATCCCTCCTCCCTTTTGACTGGTTTGTGTGCAGCGTACAGAGATCCTCTCCATGCATCCCCCAGCCGAAGTATTTACGACCCCTAATAAATACCAATAGAGATGTGCACCGGTCTAAACCAGTTGTCTCTGCTAACGAAAAACCCTTTGTCCAAACTTATAGTGTTTTCAAAATCGAATGGAAGAAGATATTATCATGCCACTTCCACATAATTCATATTTTCAGATTACTCATCATGTTGCGCATTCAATGATGTGTTTTGTACAGTTATACCACATTCTGGAACCTGGGGATGGATTGCTGCCATTCTAAATATGACAAGCAGGTCATACTTGGTATCAAACTTCTCAGAATCACCTGACCTGAAATATGAGTCATATATTATGTCTGTGAGCCCACCCCATCCCCAGATATGAAGAATGGGGATTTATTAAGTCTGGTGAGAGAGGAGGTCTAAGCAGACACGCCCACAAAGGAGGGCTCACTCTGTGAGGGGGGGTCACAGATTTTCCCTGGTTTAATAAAAGCAAAGAGGACCTTTTTTGGGTCATTCTGCTCCAGAGGCCTGACAGTCCAGACCAGCTAACTGTACGACAGAATCTTACCATCCAGGAGAGAGGCCCCCTCCAAGGAACTAAGTACCATGCGTGACTAGGTCTGAAACTTTTCTTACTTTATTCCTTTTATTTTTTATAACTGTTTATTCATACATGTAATTTGTCTCTTATGTAACATCTTGTAAATCTTTTATATATAATCACTGCCCATATTTTGTGGAGTAAAATATTATAATTTACTAGTCTCAATCTCCTTGTCCTATGAACGAGCTCTCATGACCTCCCTGCTCTTTTTACGCTATCGTACAGGTTACCGATCCACCTGCAAGAGATCGGTGGTGGCAGATACCGGTTTTTGTATTTATGTGATATTGTGGGCCTGAGGGTGACTGGATCGAGGTATATATACGTTCCTAGCAGGAACTGGTGGTATATATACATCCTGTCACATCACGTGCCGCAGTAGACAACATAAATTAGGGCAGCTGGGCTCCTTTCTTATCCTCTGGCAATACCGGATTTGGCCAGCAGGCTAAGGGGGCACCAGAGAGCTGCAGGTCCTGACTAAGCTAATCGTGACAGTAGGCTTGGCTGAAGGGGTGGGTCTTCAGGCTTCTTTTGAAGGTTCCCATGGTAGGAGAATGTCTGATGTGTTGGGGCAGTGAGTTCCAGAGTATGGGTGAAGCATGGGAGAAATCCTGTATGCGGTTGTGCGAAGAGGAGATGAGGGGGGAGTAGAGGAGGAGCTCTTGGGAGGATTGCAGGTTGCGTGAGGGTAGGAATCGGGAGACCATGTCAGAGATCTATGGAGGGAACAGGTTGTGAATGGCTTTGTATGTCATGGTTAATGTTTTAAACCGGGATCTCTGGGAAGTAGGGAGCCAGTGAAGGGCTTGGCAGAGGGGGGAGACAGGCGAGTAGCGGGGAGACAGATGGATTAGTCGGGCAATGGAGTTCAGGATAGATTGGAGAGGTGCAAGGGAGGTATTGGGGAGGCCGGTGAGCAGGAGGTTGCAGTAGTCAAGGCGGGAGATGATGAGAGCGTGAATAAGGGTTTTAGCAGTGTCGTGGTCAAGGAAAGTGTGGATCTTATAGATGTTTTTGAGCTGGAGTTGGCAGGAGGTGGCGAGGGCCTTGGATGTAGGGCTTGAAGGAGAGGGAAAAGTAAAGGATAGCCCCGAGGCACTTGGCATGGGGGACTGGGGAGAGAGAGCAGTCGTTGACGACAATGGATAGGTCAGGTAGTGATGGGGAGTGTCTTGGGGGAAGACTATGAACTCGGTTTTGTCCATGTTCAGCCTAAGGAAGCAAGCAGAGAAGAAGGATGAGAAGGTGGACAGGCAGTGTGGAATTTTGGATAGAAGGGAGGCGATGTCAGGACCAGACAGGTAGATTTGGTGTCGTCGGCATAGAGGTGGTACAGGAGGCCATGGGACTCAATGAGTTGCCCTAGGCCGAGAGTGTAGATTGAGAACAGTAACCATCCAAGAACCGAGCCCTGGGGGACCCCGACAGATAGGGGGTAGGGCAAGGAGGATGTGTGGGACTGGGTGACGCTGAAGGTCCAGTCCGTTAAGTATGAGGAGATCCAAGAGAGGGCAAGGTCCGTGATGCCAAGAGATTCCAGGATCTGAAGTAGAAGGGAGTGGTCAACAGTGTCGAAGGCGGCGGACAGGTTGAGGAGGAGGAGAACAGAGTAGTGGCGCTTGCTTTTGGAAGTCAGTAGGTCATTGGTGACTTTAGTCAGGGCTGTTTCAGTGGAGTGGAGGAGTCAGAAGCCAGATTGCAGGCGGTCAAAGAGGGAGCAGGAGGAGAGGTGAGAGGACAGCTCAGAGTGGACATGCTGTTCAAGTAGTTTAGAGGCGAAAGGGAGGAGAGATATAGGGCGGTAGTTGGAGACAGTTGTGGGGTCGAGGGAGGGTTTTTTGAGGATGGGTGTGATCAAGGTGTTTGAAGGCTGAGGGGAAGGTGCCAGTGGTGATAGGTTGAAAAGATGAGTGAGGGCTGGGATGATAACGGACGTGAGGTTCAGAATGAGGTGGGATGGGAGCGGGTCGTAGGCGCTGGTGGTGAGGTGTGATTTTGACAGGAGGGAGGAGAGCTGGTCTTCAGTTATGGGGGGGGAAGCAGTTGATGGAAGGAGAGGGCAGTATAGGTGAAAGGGCAGGCTGTGAGGACAGTGGATCAAAGCTGTCTCTGATTTGTCAATCTTTTCTTTGAAGAAGGAGGCAAATATACATCAGAGATATTACCCTTATGTGAGGCGCTCATTTAGTCCAGTCGGTGAGATGAAGCAAAAAATCTACAGATCCACTGTGTTTTTTTCTTTAATGTGTTCTGATTCCAATCTGTACGCTTGGAGATCACCTCTCCAATTGAAAATTTAAAACATGTCAGATCACTTCTATGGATCTCCCTCATGTGTAGAGATGAGAGAACCTTTTAAAATTTGGGTTTGGCTCTGTTCACCGAATGGGCATATGTTCGCCGAATAGCTCAGCAAACAATTCTCCAAACTTCCAGACTTCCAAACTTCCAAAATCAAGGGCATAGAAAAAACCTTCAAAGATGCTCAAACACAGCTCAAACCATTTTACAGTGGAGCCCCACTCTTTTGGTACACATATTAGCTTGCTAGACTATTAATTAACAAGCTTTAGTGCCACTGTCACCCTGCTTCTGGGCTCACTCATGAACCTCATACATGTTGAAAGTAGAATAAGAATATTCAGCTCATCAATTATCTGGATCAGCTCAGCACGGAAAAGGACTCAGCCTCCCAAAATGCAGAAACGGAAATATCCAGTGAGCAAGAAAGACTGGTCGGGAATATCAAAAACTTGTTACTTTTATCTTAGAAAAATTCCAAGTGCATAGGCAAAACAGAATAACACCAGACCAAAAATGAACCCCAATCCCCAATCACCCCTAAAACCCAACACGTTTCGACAACGCCTTATTCATAATGTTATGACACACATATTTACTGCTTCCCTCTCCTTGGTTTAAGTCAGACTTAGCCCCACCCTCTCCTCCGGTGTCTGTGATTGATTGCCAGTATGGCAACCAAACTGAGTGTGGTGAGGTTGAAACATTCTGGGTCCATATGCTAAAAATTGCAGCCCACAGCCACCCATGAGAGACACAAAATTATCAGTTACTACGCTTGTTGCACTGGTGCTGCTGGCAGACTGGGTAATAAATGGCAAATGTCATCTGACAGAAAGCCCAGAGGTTATTAATGCTGAGGTATCAATTGGATACCTGATATTACTAACCAAGTCAGTAAAGACACAAATGACAACACCAATAAATATTTTATTTGAATATTAACCCCTTCACATTCCTCTTTCAAAAACATTTTTAATTGAAAATCCATTTTTTTTTAAGTCTCCCATTCCACCCCCTCCCCTAAAAAAAGGGATGTAAAAAATAATAAAAAAAAAAAAAAATCAAGCCCAAATAAATGCTGATGTAGTTCCAGCATATAGGGGGCAAGATCAGTGACAGCATCCTTCATATGGTGGGACAGCAGGCACTGCACGGATCCTTGCAGTGTGACAAGCTGTGGATTCGCTGAGGTTGTCTCAGGTTACAGAGTGGGTATCACGCAGCAGGGAATCCTGCTATGTGACCTGAAATAACCACAGCGGCATCGGCGCTCACAACACAAGCTGTCTCACGAGAGCCGCAATATCCCGCGAGATATAGTGGGCATATCTTGCCAATGTTGTTGTTCTGCCTGTACACCCCTCCATCACTAGCCTTAAGTGATTTTGTTCTACATTAGCAGGTTACTACTTGCTCATTCAAATATTATTTTACATTCAGATTAGCATGCGTTTGCGTTTTAGAGTGCAGTTGTCTTGTCATTACAATAGTCCTATATTATGGGCATAGATAATAACAACAATAATAATATCAATAATAATATTTATTCATTCATTGAAACCAGAGAACCTGCAGGAAACCCAAGTAAACACAGGGGAAACATACAAACTCTTTGAACAACATAAGCAGCATGTACCAACCGCTAAACTACTTATTGAGTTGATGATAGAAGGACAAAAACAATGGAAACAGGACCATTTACAGACTGAAAACCGTGAAAGTCAAAAAATGCCACCGAGAGATGAGATAACGAGCATTGATATATTTACCAAATGTATCACTGATGATCTTGGGGAACTCAAAATGAAGGGAAGAAGATTACCGTATTTTCAAATCTCACAGCACAGTAGAGGAAGCTACTGCATAGTCTCTCAACCAATGACAGGTTAATAATCAACCCATCTCATAAAATAACCTTCTCAAAATAGACCATCCCATCTACACAGAAATGTGTCTTAGGATTCCCAGTGACCAAGATACCTATTTGACAATGAGGAAGGATCCCTTCCCTATGATCTCTCTGGATTTGGAAGATATTCTGAATAGGGTTCATCTCTAAAAATGAATTTAACCTTATGTGCATGAAATACCCTATGACACCTGTCTTTTACTCTTTGCCAAAAATTCTTAAGGGCCTGGAGCCCTTGAAAGGATGTCCCATTGTGTCAGGAATCAATTCAATAACACAGAATTGTGGCACATATGTTGACAAGATTCTGAGAGATTTTGTTACTGCACTACAATCATATATACGTGATAGGCTGGATCATGTCAATAATGAGGTGTCTTTGGGGAATGAGATATACAGTTGACCTCAATAGATGTACAGGACTTATATAGTAACATGCCACATAAGGCTGGTTTATCTTAAGACAAGGATTACACAATACTGCATGCACAATGAATTTGTTCTGGAGCTTCTAAATTATGTGCTCACGCACAATTACTTCATTTTTGATGGGAGGTTCTAAAACCAGTGCAGGGGTACAGCTATGGGGAGCCCCTGTGCCCCCCACTTATGCTAACCTGCTCCTTGGCTGGTGAGAGGACACCATGATTTTCAGAGAAGAATAAACTTGATGGAGTCCCCAGATTATGTACTTGATGACATTATTGTTTTATGGATTGGGAATACCTTGTCATTTTCTAAGTTTGTGGAAGAGATCAGTGTTAATATGATTGGTCTCAGATTTACATCAGAAATTGACAACAGGGCTTTGATCTTTCTGGATTAATATTACCATTATGAAAGATGATCATGGTTACCTTTAGACCACCATTTATAGAAAACCTACCGCCACCAATGATCTGCTTTGGTGGGACAGTCACCATTCTCTGTGGCTGCTGAAGGGCATCCCAAAAGGATAATATCTACAAGTGCATAAAAAATTGCTCTATGCGCACGAGTTACTATCATGAAGCTAGAAAAATTAAATCTAGGTTTATGGAGAAAGACTACCTACAATCAGTTCTTAGATCAGCATTTAAAGTAGCCACTAAGAGCAATAGAGATGAAATTATTTGACCCAAAAAAGGGTGAAGGACACCACAATTAGGATTGTAGGGACCCATGATGATCACTCTAGAGAGGTTTGAGAGATCATTCAGGGACATTGATGGGTGCTTGACGCAGAAGAAGCTGTGGCTGCTTTGATTCCTACCACGCCAGTGATTACCTTTAGGAGAAGAAGATCTCTTAAGGACCAACTTTTACATAGGATATACAACCCTCTTAAAAAAATTGGTACCTGGTTAGAGCACAGACTATTGGGCATTAGTGATGAGCGAACTTTCCCCAAACATGTTCGCCAATTTCAAATTCAGCATGAACATGATTTATTTGGTTCGGTGATCAGAACCCAAACACTTTCTCCAAATAGCGATGAAGCCGGCTAGGTTCAGGAAAAAGTTTGAAATTTAAAATGGCCCTAAAACTTTACCTGTTTATTTGGGGTCAAAATGCTCACCAGAAGACCCGTTGGCTGGGGACTGCACTTAACTGATTAGGAGTATCCCCAGCCATGGGGTCTACTGGCTTGCATTAAAGCTGTTGAATTTTTAGGATTTTTTTTAACCATCCTGGAGTTTGCAGGTGTTTTGACACCTGCAGAGTCTTAATTTTGGAAAAGTGCCAGATGAGGCAGCAGCTGGGAAGTCCAGGAAGCTAACAATGTTCTTAAAGGGAACCAACCACCCCAAATGACCCCCCCGGACTGTTAATATGTGTCCCTACACCCAGCACACACATTTTGGGCAATAGTTTTTGCTAAAAAAACTGTTTAGTAGAAGCTAAGATATATGTTTATAAAGTTAAATAAATGGAGACGGATGGGTGTTACCTAGCTTTGTCCACGTGCAGTGTTCGTGCCTGTGATCCTCCTCTCCCCCCTCCCCTCTCAATTTCTAAGAGCCTGGCCGCGTCATGAAAGGGGCGGGACTAAATCGCGTTATAAAAGGGGCGGGGCTCGTCACAATTTAGTCCCGCCCCTTTCATCACGCGGCCAGGCTCTTAGAAATTGAGAGGGGAGGGGGGAGAGGAGGATCACAGGCACGAACACTGCACGTGGACAAAGCTAGGTAACACCCATCCGTCTCCATTTATTTAACTTTATAAACATATATCTTAGCTTCTACTAAACAGTTTTTTTTAGCAAAAACGATTGCCCCAAATGTGTGTGCTGGGTGTAGGGACACATATTAACAGTCCGGGGGGGTCATTTGGGGTGGTTGGTTCCCTTTAAAACATCAGTTTAAGAGAGCTTAATATTTTAATTACATTTTTTTTTAATTTTTTGTTATTTTTATTATAATTTTTGTTATTGAAGAGCAAACCTTTGTTATTGCAGAGGGTTACCAGCATGTGAGGCCATCTGTCCTACACTTATGTGATAGCAATTCATATAAAAATTGCATATGACCATTATATACTTCACATCTATGATCTTATAGGTCTGTTCACACTGATGAAACACTATAGTATGGCTTCCTAAAAATGTGCAATCACTATTTACTGTCATAACAATAATACTACTAATAATAATATGTATTCATTTATATAGCACTATTAATTCCATAGCGCTTTACATACATTTGCAGCACTGCCTCCATTGGGGCTCACATTTCATGAATTCATATTACAGTTGTCCCGGCATTAATGCACTGTCATATTCAGCATTCCAGATGAATTGGTGGTGAATGATGACCTGAATAAAGGTGGCGCTGGAGTTCTTCCACTTCCTTACTGAAGTGCAAATTTGCATATTTCCTAGAGGAGGGATGGGGCTGCAATCTCCTCACCTACTTAACTGTCTTCTTATGGTTGCAGGAAAACTTCTCTACATAAGGTAGATAGCCAGCGCCGGACTGGGGTGTCTGGGGCCCACCAGGAAAATTGACATCAGGGGCCCACCCATTCTTCAGCTAAATACAAATACCTGTTATCCGTTATACCTATTATAGTCTAGCGTGGACTGTAAAGCCCAGGCAGCTCCTGCACATCACTCTGCGCTCACCATTACTGTGATGTACAATTACTGTAGTTTGCATTAAAGGAATATTTTGGTGAAAACAAGTTCTTAGCGATGCACGGGTTAGGAAGGATCACTTATCTATTGGTGGAATCCGCACCATCAGAAGAAGGTGGAGCTTTGAGCATTTGATGAGGTTTTTCCCTCAGTATTTGTTAGACAAAACCAGGAGTGGAGCAATCAGAGGTCATGTTTTCTGAATTTCTCACCCTCTCCTGGTTTTGTCTTATGCCGGCTTCAGACTGCGTCTGAGATCCGATCCGTAGCTGTCCGCTTGAGGCAGACAGCCGCGGACCGGATAAGCACACAGGACTGGGGGGCTATTTCTGCTTATCCTTGTTGACAGACATATTTGTCTGATGGCAAAGATGTAGCAGAGCTGAAGACAAAAGACCCGTGGATTTCGTCGGAACAAGGATTTTTTTTTAATTAAAGATGGAGTCCCTAAATGTGTTTTGTGTTTTATTTTTAATAAAAAAAAATTCTGGTTTTTTTTTCTGTTTACTAGAAATTCATGGTGGCCATGTCTAATTTGGCATGACACCATGACATTTGGGCTAAGTACCAGCTGATAATACAAAGCTGGCCTGGTACTAACCCTTTTATTACCCAAGGTGCCACTTACCACCAGAGCCACTGGAAGAGCCGGCTAAAGTGCCTGGAAATGGTGCTATAAAGAGTGCGCCTTTTTCAGGGGTGGCAGCGGGCTGCGATTTTCAGTGTGGGGAGCCAAGAACGCTTGGGCCCTACCATGCTGAGAATCCCAGCCGCCAGCTGCCTTGTTTTTGCTGGCTGGCCATCAACATATGGAGGGAGCCCACGTATTTAAAAAAAAAAAAATATTTTACATAAGTTTAAAACAAATATTAGGCTTCTCTGTCTTTTGATCCCCAGCCAAGGTAAAGCCAAGCAGCTGGGGTGGCAGGCCGTAGCTGTCTGCTTTATCTGCGGAGAGAATCAAAAAGTCTGTGGAGCGCTAAATCATGTTTTTAAAAATGATTTTTCACACTTCTATATGTGACAGACCCAACAGCCAATCACAGATGCTGTCAAAGAGGATGGGCATCTGTGATTGGCTGTTTGAGCAATCTACAATCAGCCCATACATTCTAGTATGGTACTATGTTTGGGCTGCTTTCAGGTTACTCAAGCAGCCAATCACAGACGCCCATTCTCTGTGTCAGTGTCTGTGATTAGCTGTTGGGTCTGTCACACACACAGAAGTGTGGAAAAAAATAATTAATAAAAAAAAAAATGACATAGCGCTCCGCGGAATTTTTGATTATTAGCGCAGATAAAGCAGACAGCTACAGCCTGCCACCTCCAGCTGCCTGGCTTTACCTTGGCTGGGGATCAAAAGTCAGGAAAGCCCAATGTTTTTTAAAAATTATTTAAAAAAAAAAAAAAAAATGCATGGGCTCCCGCCATATTTTGATTGCCAGCCAGTTAAAACTAGGCAGCTGGGGGCTTGGATTCTCAGCATGGTAAGGTCCAAGCATTCTGGGCCCCCACTCTGAAAATGGCAGCCCGCAGCCATCCCTGGAATTGGCGCATTCATCGTAGCGCCATTTCCAGGTGTTTTATCCAGCTCTTTCAGCGGCCCTGGTGCGGGGTGGCACGCTTGGTAATAATGGGGTTAGTACCAGCTTTATATTGTCAACTTGTACTAAGCCTGAAATTCATGGCGTCACGCCAAACTAGACATGGCCACCGAATTTCTAGTAAACAGAAAAAAAACAACATAGAGAAAAACATTTTTTAAAGAAAAATCAAACACAAAACACATTTAGAGACTCAATCTTCAATAAAAAAAAAATCCTCGCTCCGACATAATCCACAGATCTTCTGTCTTCAGCTCTGCTACATCATTGCCATCAGACAAATATGTCTGCTGACAGAGATAAGCAGGCACAGAATAAAGGCCCCGTTACATGCTGCGATGTTCCAGCGATCCGACCTGGCCGGGATCGCTGGAACATCGCTGTGTGGTCGCTGGTGAGCTGTCAAACAGGCAGACTCACCAGCGAGCAGCGATAACACTGGTAACCAAGGTACACATCGGGTAACTAAGCACAGCGCTGTGCCTTGTTACCCGATGTGTGCCTTGGTTACCAGCCTGCTCCCACTTACCCAGCCTGTCAGAATGAACATCGCTGGTCATTGGACCCTGTCACACATGCCGATGCATGCGTGACAGCGGCAGACCAACGCCCGAAAAATGGTCCCGGCCATTCCGCAACGATCAGCTAGCTGATCGCCAGTCGTTGCAGCATGTCACACACAGCGATATCACTGCGAGGTCGCTGCAGCGTCACAAAACCAGTGACGTTGCAAGGATATCGTTAGCGATATCGTTGTGTGTAACGGTGCCTTTACACTAGAACACAGCTGTTAGAGAAGTGCTTAGCTGGCCTCCACCCGGCGACCATGTTTTCCTGTGCATTGCAAATAATGCATACTTTCAAACACATGCCTATTTTTGCAAGCGTTAGTATGCATTTTTGCAATGCAAGTCTACAGTACATTGCATTTGTGCTGATTTACAACGGATCCGTTGCAACACACAGCATAAGTGCAATGTTAACCCAGCCTAACAGCAGCGAGGAGGGGAAACGGAGCCCTGGAGACTGCCTAGTCAGTCTACTGGTGGTACTATTATGCCCATTGCCCAGAATGTCCTCCCAGCCTTTGTGGTACTATTATGCCCATTGCCCAGTATGTACTGCCAGCCTCTGTGGTACTATCATGCTAGTACTACCACCAATGGCTGTTAGGACATGCTGGGTGGGCATGATAGTACCGCAGACGCTGGCAGGACATACTAAGCAATGGGCATGCATGATAGTACCACCCAAGGCTGGCATGACATATGCCGGCCAATGGGCATGATAATCATGCCCATTGCCCAGTAGTATGTCCTGCCAGCCTCAGTCAAGGGTCCCAGAAAGTTACCTCCTCATCCGTCCTGCTGCTGGCTCGGAGTCCTGTACAGTGCAGCATGTAGTGTGAATGCCACACTATGGAGATGCTGCTTCTACTACTGCCAAGTGGAGGTGAGGGCCACATAGAGATTACAGGGGCCCCATTAGGGGCGGACATAGAGATCATGGGGCCAATCAGGGAAGTATATAGGGATCAGGGGCATACATAGAGATCATGGGGCCCCATCAGGGGCATACATAGAGATCATGGGGCCCCATCATGGGTGTATATAAGGATGAGGGGCGTACAGAGAGATCATGGGGCCTCATCAGGGGCATACATAAAGATCATGAGGCCCCATCAGAGGCGTGCATAGAGATCATGGGGCCCACTCAGGGACGTGCATAAAAATCATGGGGCTCACTCAGAGGCATACATAGAGATCACGGGGCCCACACAGAGGTGCACATAGAGATCATGGGGCCCACTCAGATGCGTACATAGAGATCATCATTGGGCCCACTCAGAGGCGTACATAGAGATTATGGGGCCCACACAAAGGTGCACATAGAGATCATCATTGGGCCCACTCAGAGGCATACATAGAGATCATCATGGGGCCCACTCAGAGGCATACAAAGAGATTATGGGGCCCACACAGAGGCGCACATACAGATTACGGGGCCACCACTCAGATGCGTACATAGAGATCATCATGGGGCCCACACATAAACGCACATAGAGATCATGAGACCCACACATAGGCGTACATAGAGATCATGGGGCCCACACATAAGCGCACATAGAGATCATGGGGCCCACACAGAAGCGCACATAGAGATCATGGGGCCCACTCAGAGGCGTACATAGAGATCATCATGGGGCCCACACATAGGCGCACATAGAGATCATCATTGGGCCCACTCAGAGGCGTACATAGAGATTATGGGGCCCACACAAAGGTGCACATAGAGATCATGGGGCCCACTCAGAGGCGTACATAGAGATCATCATGGGGCCCACACATAGGCGCACACAGAGACTCATCATTGGGCCCACATAAAGGTGCACATAGAGATCATGGGGCCCACACATAAGCGCACATAGAGATCATGGGGCCCACACATAGGTGTACATAGAAATCATGGGGCCCACTCAGATGCGTACATAGAGATCATCATGGGGCCCACACATAAGCGCACATAGAGATCATGGGGCCCACACATAGGCGTACATAGAGATCATGGGGCCCACACATAGGCGCACATAAAGATCATCGTGGGGCACACTCAGAGGCGTACATACAGATTACGGGGCCCACTCAGGGGCGTGCATAGAGATCATCATGGGGGCCACTCAAAGGCATACAAAGAGATTACAGGGCCCACTCAGGGGTGTACATAGAGATCATGGGTCCAGTCAGGGATTGTAGATAGAGATCATGGGGCTCCGTGAGGTTAGGCTCTCACTGCACACCAGTATGGTGCCATCAGGGAGCTCCCACAGTGTTTGCTTCTTACTAAGGCGGCCTATGAAGCCCTGTGGGACCTCCCAGAGGGCACCATGCTGGGGGCAGTAGTAGAAGCAGCAGCAGCAATCTCCTCACACTAAATGCTGCACAGCAATACAGGTGAGACTGGATGGTGGAGGCTGGAGCACATTCTGGGACCCCCAGGCTGATGGCTGAGGAGCCCATCTATTATGGCAGAATGGGCTCCTCAGTTACCAGGACGACCCCCCCCCCCCTCACTCAAGCCTCCTTCCCCTGCCCCCCCCCTTTATAGTCACCCTGGCCGGGGCCTGACTGTCTTCTGAGTTGCTGGGCTGCTGGGGCGACGGCGGGTCCCTCTCCTCTGCAGCGACGCTGCCGGCACCTGCACAGTGAGTGTGCACACAGCCTGGATGGAGGCAGTCATCGCAGGCTGAGACTGTCTCCATCTGCGCACGCGCCGGCAGTGTCGCGCTGCGCAGAGGAGGCTGGGCGGCACCGCAACAGCAGGCAAAGCACGGAGAGCTCTCTCCGTGCATTGCTGCTGCAACACAAGAAATAATCACTAATCATATCGGCAGTGCGCCAATATGATTAGTGATAATACCGGAGGGGGGCCTCACACATCTCCCTGCAGGGCCCAGGGGGGGTATGGGGCGTGGCTAAGTGGGCGGGGCGAAAAAGTGTCGGGGCCCCCCGGGGGATCTCCCGATCTCCCGCCGGGCCAGTCCGCCCCTGTAGATAGCAAGTTTCCTGAATAAACTTATTTATTTTCATCATTATTTTTCCTACATAGATGTCACACTTCAATAATGACTGCACCTAACCACTACTCAGTTGTTATATCTTGTGGCATCACATAGAGGGGCTAGGCAACAATAGTATGCAAACATTCAACTCCGGTAATGATTGCTTGGGTTTGAATCATGTCACTTAATGTGGAACTTTGTCAGCATCTCACTGTCATCTTACATGTGCATTCACAGTGTCACACATGTACAGTCACTGTCTGCTACCATTCATCTTGCTTCCATGTCGGCATTACACAGTGATTTACAGATGGATGCCTGCAAGGCAATAGCATGAGTGACCTGGACTCAGTGGATATCATCTTCATAACCACCTCAGGTGCAGAATGTGGGTCAGCAGAACCAGACCAAGAGTGGCATCATGGAGAGGAGATGGAGATATATGTCACCTGGAACTCCACCGCATTTCCCAGTTTTGGCCTCATCTGCAATGGGTGCGGATCCAATTCTGGGCTCTGCTGCCAGACGCAGACCTGAGGAGCGAGTCACAGCAGTCAGGTGACACTTACCATATGGCAACTGGGACCGGGAGCACCACATGTCAGACTGCAGATGATCTTGCAGCATGTCGGACTAGATTCCAGCTGCAGCTAGTGTCACAGGCACTACTGGATCCTATTTCCCAATACCACCAGGACCAGGACCTTTATGGGAAGCTCGAGGAAGAGGAGCACCTAGAAGGCACTGTTTAACAGCTGTGTGGATCACCCTCACCACCTCCAGAGGTATTCAACTTGGACAATGTCATGTTGGCACCTGTACCCTCTCCAAGCAAATATCCAACAACCACCCCATCCTCCAGTGTCTTTTGTTGAGGAGGCTCAACATGCAGATGCCATTGCCTGAGACTTGTTGCATGGGTCCAAGGCTAATGACTTCCTCGACCAATGCACTCAAGTCAAGGATTTGGCATTCTGGCCGTATAAGCAGTATGGGTTTGTAGTGGAATATTGCACTACATCGGATCTACGTCAAGAGCTCCACCATGCAGCATGACAATCTTCCCGAAACACTACGCTCCATCTTTGTCAGGGATGAGGTCACTTTCATAAAGTTGTGGGGCATGAAGGGGTGGTTTGCGGTTGACGTATGACAGGTTAGCACCGCTGCCCACTTTGAGAAGTGGCAGGAGGCCGACCTGGAGAGAAGTTGTTGTCAGGTGAAGCCAAAGTGTCTGTTGGTTGGCCAGCTAGATCAACCCAAACCCACAGAGCATGTCAATGTTCTCCAAGATGGTCCTGGTCCTGTCTGTCCTAGAGGGAGTGGTCATCCTCTAGTTCCCCTTTCATCCTCTGCAGAGGTGGCCATGATGGAGAGTGCTGAGAGGCATATGGTGGCAGAGAATGTGCCTAGATGAGTAGCCCCTGTGATGCCCTCAGATGACAGCATGAGAAATTGCAACAACCATCCAGGGCATGGCTGGAAATGGCGAGAGACAATGTCACTGGACCTTACTAAAGGCATGTTGGTGGGTCAGTGAGACAGTTACCCATCCCTTAGATGGCATTTTAATCAAAGAATGACTTTTGGGACTTGTTTTATTCAGTTTGTAATTGTCCTTGACCAATGCCTTTGTTTTTGGTAAAGTTTTAGGCAAACCTGCAAACATTTTGTGCTGTGTGCGCTTCCCTCTACTGGCCATGCATGCAGCCTTTGGGGTCCAACTGAAAGACCTCAATGGACTCTGCCCTTCATTGCATTAAACCTCTGGGGCAGCTGTTGGCTGCTATTCTAAAGCATGGAGAGCCAAATAACAATGTGCTCTCACCACGCTGAGAATACCAGCCCCCACCTGTCTAGTTTTACCTTGGCTGGCAATTAAAAATAGGGCGGAGCCTTATGCATTTGTTTTTTGCCAGCCAAGATAAAAATAGGCAGTTGAGGGTGGCAGCTCGCAGCTGTCTGCTTTATCTGTGCTAGACTGAAAAATACAATGAATCCCATGCAATTTTTTTTCCATTATTTATTTTACACACTATAACGCCAGGTTAATTGCCATACACTAATGTGTAAGACAACCAAGCACAGACACCTTCCAGATTGTGGAAATTCATTATCATTGAAACAGCCAGTCACAGATGCTCTCACAGCACATAAGCATCTGTGATTGGCTGTTGTCGGTCAGTGAAGTGAATATGCATGAAGCCTAATGGGCGGTCCTGGAAGTAAGTGAGCAGGAGAGTGGGAGTCTGCAAGCAGACCCGGAAGCAAGCAGTGGGAGACTGGTAAGATCGATCTGTGTGTGTCTTTGTGTTATTTGAGCTGTGTTTGGCAGCTTTTGGACACCTTTGATGAAGTTTTCTATGCATCTGCCATTGATTTCAGTGGTGTTCAAGGGGTTCAGTGACCAATTTTGTGAACACCTTGGCATTCAGTGAACCAAACTGAATCCAAACCCTCAGGTGTTCACTCATCTCTTTTGGTCACATTCAGGTGTGGAAAGTGTTCTTCTTGTGAATACATAAAGTCGGCAATACATTCCGATGCACTTACTCAGGTAAAACGTACAGTAGTAAGCACTTTAGTAATTGCAAAACAGATGGAGTGGTTTATCTCTTTCTATGCTCCTGCCCTAAAGACTACTAATAAACTAATAAAGAATTGCAGAGAAGAATCGGCAACCATATCGGTGACATAAGAAGTTCGAGAGACACACTGATTTTGAAGCACATAAGGGAGATATATGGAAGTGATCTGACCTGTGCTTTCTTCTCCCCTACTGTGCTCTCTTCTTTGACCTGTCACCCCCTACGTGATGTCTCTTTCCCATGTGCTCTCCCCGTGTGTTCTCTTCTCCACTTGTGCCCTTTCTTCATTCATGCTCTCCTCCTGTGTGCTGTCTTCTCACCTCTGTGCTTTCTCCTGCAGTGTGCTATTTCCTTTGAGCTGTCTTCCCCTGTGCGATCTCTCCCCCATGTGCTGTCTCTCTTCCCCCGTGCTACCTTCTCCCCTCGTGTGCTCTCCTCTTTGAGCTGTGTCCCCCTTATGTGCTCTCCCCGTGTGCTGTCTTTCTCCCCCATGTGTTCTCTCTTCCCCTGTGCTCTGTACCTCTCTCCTGTGCACTCTCTTCCCTTGTACACTGTCTCTTGCTAGTGTGCTCCCTACCCCTGTGTGCTGTCTCTCTCCCTGTTGTTCACTCTCTTCCCCTGTGCACTGTCTCTCTCCCCACTGTTCACTCTCTCCCTGTGTGCTCTCTCCCCCTGTGCACTCTGTCATCCTGTGCTCTCTCCCTGCTGTTCACTCTCTACCCCTGTGCACTGTCTTTCTCCCCGCTGTTCAATTTCTCCCCCTGTGCACTGTATGTCTCACCCCTGTGTGCTCTCTACCCATGTGTGTTATCTCTTCCCTGTGCACTCTCTCCCCACTGTTTCCTCTCCACCCTTGTGCGCTCTCTACCCCTGTGTGCTCTCTGCTCCCACCTGTGCGATATATCTCTCCCCGCTGTTCACTCTCTACTTTTGTATACTGTCTCTCTCTCCACTGTTCACTTTATAATCCCTCCTGCATCTCATCACTTCTATGTGCCTTGCATTTTGTCTGAACTGGCATATACCTCTGCACTGCATTTACTCCTTGCATATATCTGTTATGGTATGACTTCATTGTACACATCTTGTCCCTGCCGCATCTAATCCCTCCTGCATCTCATCTCTCCTCTCTGCCTTGCATTTTGTCTGGACTGGCATACACCTCTGTACTGCATTCACTCCGATTAATACCCGGGGCAGCGCACGTGGAAGCTCCTTTTCTTTTTTTACACACCTTGGATCCTTTAGGAGGTGCAGCAGCCTGGTTCTTTGTGATCAATAGGTGTTGTGAACTGGCACAACCTTCAAAGGTGAGTGTATCACACACGGAGCTATATCCTTCACTACACAGATAAGACCCTATGTGCGCCATTTCTCCCTCTTTCACAGTGTATTCCTGAAGCATTCACTCCTAGCATATATCTGTTATGCCATACCTCCAAACTTTAGAAGAACAGAAAGAGGGACAAAAGATGTGGCACGCTTAGCGCGCCATGCAAATTTTAGCCATGCCCCTAACCACACCCAAGCCACACCCATTTACAAGTGACGGACATTCAACACATGCCCAAGACTGTTAATCTATTATTAATCTATTATATAATCATCTCATGTTCTCTGTCTGTCACGGAAATCGCGCGCCAGTGCTAGGGCGCTCATTGGTGGGCCCCAGGTGCGCCCACCAATGAGTGTGTGGAGCCCGTTGGGATGGGGTACTCAGTACCGGACCGGGGTATCATGGGGGTTGTCACGGCAGTCCTTGGTCCGGACCGTGTCCTGAGCCCACAAGTAATGGGGGTTATTTACAGGGATTTGTCGTGACGCCACCCACGGGTTGTGGTCAGTGGGGGGACCACCACTGCTGCATACTTCTGCCAGGAGGATGGATGGATGATGTTGCAGCAAGATGGATAAGCCCGCCGTGGGTCGGGGCTGCTCCTGACAGGATGAAATATGGATATACAGTTCAAGGTGCAGGGAATCACACACGGGAGACTGGAGCAGGGTTCACCGGGTTTTACTTCACAAGTTCTTAGTACAGTTCACAGTACAGTCCACACAGTTAACTCCGTACACTCTCTGAACCCTCTGCAGCCAGGTTTCCTTTCTGAGACCCTTCACTCTCTGTAACCTTTCAGGCTTTCCTCTCCTCTGTTCTTCCCGTGGGCTGTATGAGGGCAGCTCGGTCCCTTGTTTGGCTTCTCCTGGTGTATGGGTAGCAAGCCTGGGTCCTATATGCTGCTGTTTCACCAGCCCGTGTGTTGGGTGACCAGACCAGGAATCTGTGCCTCCCCATCGGTGTGTCTGTGTACCGGCGTGTAGCTACGGTTACCCAGAGCCGACTCTCTGGTCTCAGCCTAGCCTTGGATGTCCCTATCTTGCAAGGGATCACCGGGCTCTCTTCTACCCGTGTAACTACCTGGATACGTCAGGGGAGTGTGTCTTGCCAGTAGTTTGTCAGTGCTGCCGTCCTCCTCGGACCCAGTTGCACTGGTCCGGTCTCTCCCTTTTCCTGTGGGCTTCAGGCTATGGAGTGGGCTTTCTCTCCAGGGAACGGTGTTTCGCAGGATTCTGTGCCTCCAGGGAGCCCAGACCCTCAGGGAAGTCTCTTTCTTTATTCTGCTGTTCTCTGTCTTTGCATCTCGGCACCCTCTGGCCTACTGCCTAACTCCTCCTAGTGTTCCCCTTTGGTATCTGATTTGTCACCTGACCTACGTCCCCACCTACTATGACTGGCCCTACCACCTATTGCCGCCTAGAGTCCCGGGCTCTGGGTTGGGTCTTGTGTCGGTGGGTGTGTGTTTGAAGGTGTGTGTGTAACAACCTGTCTCCACCTGTCTGGCTGCAGTTCCCACCTGTGGCCACCCTGGTTGCAGGGGCACCACAAGTGCGCAGTATGCAAAACAGCCGCGCGCAGTGAAAATTCCAAGCCCAATGAGTGAAAATGCGAAGCGAAACCCGGCTGAAAAAATCTCTCTCTCCCAAGTGATAGGTATGCTACACATGCCCACCACGCTGCACACTGCCTGCATTACACCCCTGCACCCCTGCACGATGCCCGCACTGCCCCACACAAGAAGCCAGCACCCCCCTCCTTCTTCGCCTGCACAGCCTCCGCCGCCCGCACAGCTGCCGCCTGCACAGCCCCCGCCCGCACAGCCCCGCACAAGACCACGTCCTCCTCACTGCTCTGTCCTCTCTACGCTCTCCTCACCCCTCTGGTGCCTGTGTGCGGTGACTGGGGCTGGTGGGTCCATCCATGCTGCAGTCCATCCTGCTGGAACCGCTTCCTGCACATCGTGCCTGACCACAGCTGCAACATGGAGTAGCTGCTCCTGGACTTCTACCAGCTCAGGGAGCTGCACAAGGTGAGGAGAGCCCAGGGAGGACAGGAGGCCAGGGAGGAGGGGAGCCTAGGGAGGACAGGAGGCCAGGGAGGAGAGGAGACCAGGGAGGACAGGAGGACAGGGAGGAAAGGAGCCCAGGGAGGAGAGGAGGCCCAGGGAGGAGAGGAGCCCAAGGAGGAAAAGGAGGCCATGGAGGATAGGAGGCCAGGGAGGACAGGAGGCCAGAGAGGTCAGGAAAGGGAGGCCAGGGAGGAACGGCCAAGGAGGACAAGATATGGAGGCCAAGGAAGAGGAGAGGCCAGGGAGAAGAAGCCTGGGAGGACAGGAAAGGGAGGCCAAGGAGGAGAGGAGCTAACAGGAGAGGAAATGGAGGGAATGGAGGCCAGAGAGAACAGAAGGAGGAGAGGAAAGGGAGGCCAGAGAGGAAGAAGCCAGGGAAAAGAGGATGGGAAGCTGATGCAGCTGCCGAAGGTGAGGAGAGGCCTGAGGAGGAGGAGGCGAGGAAACTGAGCCCAAGGAGGCCAGAGAGGAGGCCACAGGAGAGGAAGGAGAGGCTGAGGGAATTGAGGCCAGAGAAGACTGGAGGAGGAGAGGCCAGGGAAAAGAGGAAAGGGAGCCCAGAGAGGAGGTGGCCAGGGAAGAGAGGATGGGAGGCTGAGGGAGCTGCCGCAGGTGAGGAGAGGCCAGAGAAGGAGAGTAAAGGGAGGCCAGGGAGGAGAGGAAAGGGAGGCCAGAGAGTAGGAGGCCAGGGAAGAGAGTATGAGAATTGAGGCCAGAGAAGACAGGAGGAGGAGAGGCCAGGGAGGAGAGGAAAGGAAGCCCAGAGAGAAGGCGGCCAGGGAAGAGAGGATGGGTGGCTGAGGGAGCTGCCGCAGGTGAGGAGAGGCCAGAGAAGGAGAGTAAAGGGAGGCCAGGGAGGAGAGGAGGCCAGAGTGGAGGCAACAGGAGAGAGGAAAGAGAGGCTGAGTGAATGGAGGACAGAGAGGACAGAAGGACGAGAGACCAGGGAGAAGAGGAAAGGGAGGCCAGAGAGGAGGAGGCCAGGGAAGAGAGGATGGGAGGCTGAGGGAGCTTCCGAAGGTGAGGACACGCCTGAGAAGGAGGACGAGAGGAAAGGGAGGCCACGGAAGAGAGGAGGCCACAGGAAAGGAAAGAGAGGCTAAGGGAATAGAGGCCAGAGAGGACAGAAGGAGGAGAGGCCAGGGAGGAGAAGAAAGGGAGGCCAGAGAGGAGGAGGCCAGGGAACAGAGGATGGGAGGCTGAGGGAGCTGCCAAAGGTGAGGACATGCCAGAGAAGGAGGAGGAGAGGAAAGGGAGGCCACGGAAGAGAGGAGGCCACAGGAAAGGAAGGCTGAGGGAGTGGAGGCCAGAGAGGAGGCTGAGGAAAGAGAGACCAGAGGAGGAGGCTGAGGAAGGAGAGGCCAGAGGAGGAGAATGAGAAAAGAGAGGCCAGATGAGGAGGCTGAGGAAAGAAAGACCAGAGGAGGCTGAGGTAAGGGAGACCAGAAGAGGAGGCTGAGGATAGAGAGACCAGAAAAGGAGGCTGAGGAAAGAGAGGACAGAGGAGGAGGCTGAGTAACGAGAGGCCAGATGAGGAGAATGAGAACAGAGAGGCCAGATGAGGAGAATGAGGAAAGAGAGACCAGAGGTGGAGGCTGAGGAAAGGCAGGCCAGAGGAGGAGGCTGAAGAAAGACAGGGCTGAGAAGGAGACTGAAGAAAGAGAGGCCAGAGGACGAGAATGAGGAAAAAGAGGCACCCACTGAGCCACCGTACAGTGCTGACAACTGAGCCACTGTATACAGTGCTAACAACTGACCCTCCATACAGTGCTAACTACTGAGCCACCATACACTACTCACCACTGAGCCACTGTATACAGTGCTAACAACTGACCCACTGTACTGTGCTAACCACTGAGCCACCATACAGTGCTAACTACTGAGCCACTGTATACAGTGCTAACAAATGACCCACTGTACAGTACTAACCAATGAGCCGTCGTAAAGCACTCACCACTGAGCCACCATACAGTTCTCACCACTAAGCCACCATACAGTTTTCACCACTGAGCCACCATACAGTACTCACCACTGAGCCACCATACAGTGCTAACAACTGAGCCACCACACAGTGTTAATCACTGAGACACTGTACACCATACAGGGCTAACCACTGAGCCACCGTATACAGTGCTAACCACTGAGCCATGGTATACAGTGCTAACCACTGAGCCACCGTATACAGTGCTAACCACTGAGCCACCGTATACAGTGCTATCCACTGAGCCACCGTATACAGTGCTAACCACTGAGCCACCGTATACAGTACTAACCACCAAGCCACCGTATACAGTGCTAACTACTGAGCCACCATACAGTGCTAACCACTGAGCCATCATATACAACACATAAATCCCGCAACAACAGCGTAGTTTCTGGAGAGAAGACTGTACTATTCAGCGGCTAATTCTACGGCACCTGTTCATTTCACCGCACTCCCGATGCAATAGCATCGGGCCTATTTCTACTATACTGTATATATACATATATATTATAGTCATACATTTAGCTACAGATATATATCTATTATATAATTGCCGTAGCGACTTCCGTCGGAGCGGCGCGACTTCCGGTGGCTTTGTTAGCGAGTCCTGGGTGCTTCTCCTGGACTCTGTCCGTGGCCGCGTAGCGGGCACGGCGACTCGCGAAGCAATGCCCGCAAAGCGGGCATTGCGAGTCGTTGCCACGCACCGCTAACAAAGCCACAGCCAGCAGGGACTCGCATAGGGCTGTAGTGTACACCGCTATGGTATACTACAGTCCCATGCCCATACGCCTGTCCGCCCTAACCCTAAGCACCAACGACTCGCAATGACCGCTGGCGCTTCAGGCCTGACAGGCGTATGGCCATGGAACTGTAGTATACCATAGCGCTGTACCCCCTAAGCCCCGCCGCACCTAAGCCCCTACCCCCTAAGCCACTACCACCTAAGCTCCGCCGCACCTAAGCCCCTACCCCCTAAGCCCCGCCGCACCTAAGCCCCTACCCCCTAAGCCCCGCTGCACCTAAGCCACTATCCCCTAGCCCCTACCCCCTAAGTCCACCGCACCTAAGCCCCTACCCCACCTAAGCCCCTACCCCCTAAGCCCCGCCGCACCTAAGCCCCTACCCCCTAAGCCCCGCCGCACCTAAGCCACTACCCCCTAGCCCCTACCCCTAAGTCCGCCGCACCTAAGCCCCTACCCCCTAAGCCCCGCCGCACCTAAGCCCCGCCGCACCTAAGCCCCTACCCCCTAAGCCACTAAAACGTAAGCTCCACCGCACCTAAGCCCCTACCCCCTAAGCCCCGCCGCACCTAAGCCCCTACCTCATAAGCCCCGCCGCACCTAAGCCCCTACCCCTAAGCCCCGCCGCATACCCCCTAAGCCCCGCCGCACCTAAGCCCCCTGCTATCCTAAGCCCACCTAAAGCCCCTACCCCCTAAGTCCGCCGCACCTAAGCCCCTACCCCCTAAGCCCCTACCACCTAAGCCCCGCCGCACCTAAGCCCCTACCCCCTAAGCCCCGCCGCACCTAAGCCCCTACCTCATAAGCCCCGCCGCACCTAAGCCCCTACCCCCTAAGCCCCGCCGCATACCCCCTAAGCCCAGCCGCACCTAAGCCCCTACCTCCTAAGCCCCGCCGCACCTAAGCCCCTACCCCCTAAGCCCCGCCGCACCTAAGCCCCTACCCCCTAAGCCCCGCCGCACCTAAGCCACTACCCCCTAGCCCCTACCCCCTAAGTCCGCCGCACCTAAGCCCCTACCCCCTAAGCCCCGCCGCACCTAAGCCCCGCCGCACCTAAGCCCCTACCCCCTAAGCCACTACCACCTAAGCTCAGCCGCACCTAAGCCCCTACCCCCTAAGCCCCGCCGCACCTAAGCCCCTACCTCAGAAGCCCCGCCGCACCTAAGCCCCTACCCCCTAAGCCCCGCCGCATACCCCCTAAGCCCCGCCGCACCTAAGCCCCTACCTCCTAAGCCCCGCCGCACCTAAGCCCCTACCCCCTAAGCCCCGCCGCACCTAAGCCCCTACCCCCTAAGCCCCGCCGCACCAAAGCCCCTACCCCCTAAGCACCGCCGCACCTAAGCCCCTACCCCCTAAGCCCTGCTGCACCTAAGCCCCTACCCCTTAAGTCCGCCGCACCTAAGCCCCTACCCCCTAAGCCCCTACCACCTAAGCCCCGCCGCACCTAAGCCCCTACCCCCTAAGCCCCGCCGCACCTAAGCCCCTACCCCCTAAGTCTGCCGCACCTAAGCCCCTACCCCCTAAGCCCCGCCGCACCTAAGCCCCTACCCCCTAAGCCCCCCGCACCTAAGCCCCTACCCACTAAGCCCCACCGCACCTAAGCCCCTACCCCCTAAGCCCCGCCGCACCTAAGCCCCTACCCCTTAA